>VXAZ01005100.1:6134313-6342252 GCA_013399875.1 Gymnorhina tibicen
TTTTTTTTTTTTTTTTTTTTTTTTGGAAAAGCTGTCTGGGGGGATGTGGGATATTTTAAGGACTTTCTCAAGCCTTGAAATTCTGATGATAAATCTTGCATGGCTGCCTACGGACTATCGTGTTACAGGAACTGCTCGGGAGACGAGTGGACATTGCCCTGCTGGTTTAATTATTTATTTGTTATTTCCAAAGGATTGCATGTGTTTAGACTGGACAAGGAGGGGAAGGAGGAGCCACCGGATTCACAGCCTTCCCCAGAACACTCTTGTGCTTTATCTTGCCTATTCCTGATTATTTTTGACACTGGGTAGCTGGAACACAATCAAGATAGGATCATTTCTAAGTGCAGCAGGACAGGGAACGTGAGGAATTTTCCCAAGGATGGGAGCACAAATATCTTTAAACACAACAAATAGCTTTGCACATATGACATCTTTTAGCCAAGCTCCTCAAAATACATCAATTAGATAAGCTAAACATAATTAAATTTTTGCATAAGATCATTAGGGGTGGCTTATTCCCATTTTTCATCTGGGCAAACAGAGGGACAGAGAGCTGGGAAAAACTCCCACTGGCCCAAAAGTTATCTACATAGGCAGGTCTCAAAGCCTTTAATTTCCCTTTTAAGTTGTTTATTTGCCCTTTTGGTGGGAAAAGAGGCACCACAAATTTGCGCATCCACATTTTGCGTCTTTTGGGGCAGAAAAACCCTGTATGGAGATAAAGGTGGTTTAGTGTCCATCAGTCCTTTGATCTCTTCTTTCCAGCCCACGGTAAGCAGTGGAGAAATCTGCCCGTTACTGTGGATGGGGAGAAGTAGAAGAGGTTCTATGGATGTGTACATAGAGAGTTGTGTATGTGTATAAAAAAGCAAAGTTTATGAAAATATATAAAATATATAAAATATATAAATATAGAGATGTATAAAACTCCAAATACAATCTAAAAGGGACTATAAAGAGAAGTGGAAACAAGAATGCTTGCAAACACTCGCAGAATGTGTTTTCCATAGGTGTGTAGTGCTGCTGCAAATAAGAAAAACCTTTGCCAAGTAGGAAAAACAGCTCTTACCTGCTGACTGAGGGGAAAATACAGCGTCCATGGAACTTTCTGAGCACTCCAGTGCTGGCTTTACTTGGTGTCCAGGGTGTAGAGGGCCAGCACTCTGGGCTGGGATCCAGGAGGGCCAGAGCTCAAGCACTGCGCTCAGGCTTTAAGCAAACTCGAGATCTCTGTGTGTGGATTCAGGTCATGCTGGGATTGTGAGATCGAGCTGAACTAGACATGTGGACACAGCCAAATTCATCCATGTCATGCCTAGGAAGGGAGCAGAAACAAATATTCCTGCTTGCTTGAATGATTTAAATAATCCCACGTGTTAGGGACAGGCGGCTTTTGCAGGGTTTAAGTTGAAAAAAGTGATCAGAGAAGGTAAGAAATTTCTAAGCAATCCTTCAGAGTAATATTTCATGAAATCTTGAAATATTTGCTCCTGAGAATAATATTCACGTAGTTAAAAAAAGTAATTCAACTGTGTATTGTCCTCACAGGACAGCGTTTCTAATTTTTAAGCATGATTATATTACATGTCTTAAATTTGAGGTTCCTGGGCTTCAGAGCATTTGAGTTTGATGCTTGAACTCTTATGTGTTTCATTTAGAATTTCTGGTCTAGCTGCACTTAAATAACCAGAGAGAGCATTTCGTGAATCCACACTTGTCAGCATTTAGGGAAGTTGAACATAACTGGGATTCTACGGAATTATTGTATTCTACTTTTTTTTCTTACATAATAATGTATGCACAGGCCTAAATCTGCTGAATGTCACTGTTGTTTAGCAAGAATAACATGGGTAATGCTAAAGAACCTGCAGTTTGCTTTCTGCTCCTTTAAGCAGATGAGCTCCTTGTCATACACTACTAAGATATTCTCATAAAGCCCCAAATGAGAAGAATTTTTGGGTTGTAACCCTCAAGACTTTCAGACTTTTAAATCCTGGCACTTCAGGATTAAAAAAACCCACCCACGTATCTATCAGGGAACGGTGAATACATGTTTGTGTAGTTTGCCTTATTTGCATTTGTTGGTAATTAATTAAAAAACATGAGTTTAATTAAACTTGGAGTTAGGGGATTCATTAAAATAAAAACAAAAAGCATTTCAGTTAAAAATGTAAAATAACGTGTTCGGCTGGGTTTGCTGGTGCAGCTTAAGGATTTGCAGGGAAACGCCGGCAGGAGGAAAACTTTAGGGACTATCACACTGCACACAGTTAGAGAAGAGTTACTGAACAAAGAGAACCTTTGTCAGCAGATAAATTTCACCTTGTAGATACTCAAATTGAAATAACAACGTTTGCCCTCAGTTTCTTTCTGGGCTGAGTCTGTGGCTATGAAAGAATGACAGCCGTAGAAGCCCAAAGGAAAGGCTTGCAGCATAACTGGAAGGAAGGTTATTAAAATAAGAGCTAGAGGGGGGGAAAAAAAAAAGATTAAAAAGCTTAAAGGGAAGAGGTATCACTCGTCAAAATCTCAAGACTAAATTACATTTACCTGTTCATAATATCATGAGAAGTTATTTCTCTTTTCAGTCTCTTAGTCACAACTCACTGCCTTTAGATTTTTTTTTTCCTTTGAGAACCACGGAAGGGGCTTGATTTTTAAGAAAAGACATGTTAGAATGTTCAAAGCAAGAACAGAAAAAAAAAATCACCTCAATTGAGAATTAAATGTTTATTAAATATTATTCTCTGCTGTCTTTGATTTTACCCCTTTTGTAGGACTGGACTCATCCCTCCAGCAGAGAAGTATGAACAGCAGAAATCTTGACTTTTTTTAGTCTGTGTTATGAAAATTGTCACCTAGAACAGAAGTGAAACCTTTCCTCCCTCTCAGACTGAAGGGCTTTGGTGAAGATCTCCCAGAGTAGTCACCCAGGTGATGTTTTTGCCTACAAGGACCTACATGCTGATGTCTCCAGAGGCTTGGGAAAGGCACAGATGGCAATATCACAGCCACCTCGGTGTTCCTAGGGTGGGAGAGCTGCTGAAAAATCACTGGCTTTCATCAAACTGCCTCAAAAAATCAAGAATTTCTACTTTATTCTTCCCCCGAAGTATTTAATATGGGGAGGAAACAATTATAATAATGGAATATAATACTCCCTAAAAAATTCCAAGTTGCATTCATTAGACTCATTTTCCTATGAAATTAATTTAAAACACCTCAGTAACGAATATGAAATGCATACAAAAAAAAAAAATCTCAATTAATTTGCCTGGAGGTGTGTCATGACGGTGGCTCGGCACTCCCTTGCAGGATGTTGGAGGACAACCTTGGCGTGCAAAGGAGCAGATTTAAAAGAGAAAACCCACAACAGAGAAATATTTTGCGTGTCTTTGAGATGAGAAACCATCTGTGGGTGCCCATTTCCTGCAGCCCTGGGCAGGAGGATCCCACTTTAGCAAAACACCTGCGCCCGCCGGGGAAGGTGGCCCTCGCAGGCAGCAGATGCTCCACAGCTGAAGCCTTTCAAAGGAGACACCTTTGGAGCTCCTGCCCTTGTGGGATAACTGAATCACCCATAAATAGTCTTTAAAGGCAGCATTGTCTGCCTAAAAAAAAAAAAACCAAACTAAAGGAAAACGAAGTGGGGTTTTGTGTGTGGGTAAAGTAAATACGGTTGGAAATACACGACTTGTTAAAAGCTTTTTGAGGACCCCACACTCACGAAATCTTTTAGGTCATGTGTTTGCTTTCTGAAACATTTGGTAAGTAATAAGTGCCAAGGGACTATATGCACTCCATCTGGAATTAGCAGATTCCTCTTTGTTCAATTGTTCCTAAATTTGGAACCAGCCGACTTGCTTAAAAGTATTTTGATTTGCTTTTAAATAAATATGGGAGATAAACACAGCCCAGGACCAGGAAAGGTAGGTTATTAGTCCTCTCCCTGTCTCCACACAACTCTTAAAGGACCAATTCTGATGTTTGCTGTTGGTTTATGGTAACAATTTGTTAGGAGTGGTCCATCATTTTTCTTTCCTTTTTATAAATAGTATCAAAGAAATTAAAGCTGGAAAAAGACCTATTAGATCACTGAATCCACTCCACTGCCAACACAGTCCTGTTCCTTACAGAGTATTTTTTCCATTTCTTTCTCCAGGTTAAACTTGGATTTAAGTTTAGAGCCTGTAGGTCTAAAGAGAGGTACAAGAGTAAGTGGAGGTTTCATTCTTTTCAGCTTTCCTTACTAGAAAAATGCCTCATTTTCATCTCTACCATACCTACACAAGGAAACAGCATGTCAAAAGATCAAGTAGATGCCTGCTCTTTGCAGGTGTTGTAGATTACTACCTCATCCCTGTAAAACTTTAATTTTTGCTTGGGGAAAGCAGAAAAGGAAGAGAAAGGCAGCACTTCTGTTATCTTCCCTTATGTCCTATAACGTGTAAGAGTCTGAGACCAGAACACCTGCTTGTCCTGTAGGCGTATGAAAAGAAACTGCATTTCCTTTAGGGCCTTTAAAATTTTTTTAGACGCAAGTCTTTACAAACATGTTTGAGAAAACACTTCAAAGAATTGAAACAGCAAACTGGAATAGCCCAAAATTGCACCGAATTCACGATACAGAGTTCAGCTGGAGGAAAATTTGACCCCGAAAATGTTTTCAATGAAAAGCCTGTAAATCAGGGCTCAGGAAGGTTGTCCAGTGTTGTTACATTTGGCCTATGAATAATTATTAAGAGGTGCAGATCTGTAGATTTGGGATCCCAGCCTAAGATGTTCAGCCTGTATGTGTTGGTCTGCTTCCATGGGCTGGAGTGGAGCGGTGCCTGCTTACTCCAGCCGGGGATGGATGATCCCTCTCTCCACCGGCTGCGGAGGAGGCTTAGGGAGACTCTCTTTCCTAAGCCAGAGCTGGCCTTCCTGAGCTGTGTCTTACCGAGCATTACAGAGCAGGATCAAGGTCTTTATCTAGTTCACGGCTGCTCAGAGTTTCTTTTCATTCAACATTTATTCAGAATATAAGCAAACATTTTATTTCTGCTTCCAGCTTTTCCTAGGACTGGAAGAAGTGCAGCACAAGATACATATTTCCCTGTCTCTACAAGGCCTTTTTATTTGGTCTAGATACACATCTGTAAGTATTTTACCTTCTCATATATTCATATATACTGTAAGTCAAAGGAGCTTAAGTTTTCACTTCTTGCATTGCATTGCAATCATTCTGTTTCACGGGGTGCTTCCCTATGTGTCGTGTCTCAGCAGCCTCAGGCCTTCTCTAAGTCACTGTTCTGACCTTCCCAGCAAGCAGGAACTGAAACTATAGTCAAAGATTAGCGTGGGATACTCAAAACCTAACCATAATCTCTTCTACCTCTTTTCCTGTTCCAGCCAATCCCTACTTTGAGTATCAAATCTCTATTTCCTGCATGCTTGAGGGAAGTCTGTCAGCGTGATGAAGTATCAGCATCACTCAGCGGGACCTGTTGAGGAGCCAGTGTTTGGGCTTGGCCCATCACAGCACTAGTTTATCCTTTTTAAATCCAACCCTGTGAGCATGAGCTCAGGAGCTGCATCAAAACTCTGTGGAGACTCTGTTGTGTGCGCACACCTTAGGTTAGGGCATTTCAGCATTGTTAGGGGAATGGCTGGGCTTGATGAACTCAGAGGTTGTTTCTAACCTTAACGATTCTGTGATTCCATAACTCTTAACTCTTAAAGAGAATGAGCTCTCAGCTCTAAGGAATGTAATGCCACGGGTTGCTGGCTGCAGTTACTATATTTAATTATATATATGTTTATGTTAGGAAATGTTTAGTAGAATCTGGTGATTTGAAAAGGGAAACCTTAGAGCCCTTTCCAGGGCCTAAAGGGGCTCCAAGACAGCAGGAGAGGGGCTTGGGACAAGGGCTGGAGGGACAGGACGCAGGGAATGGCTTCCCACTGCCAGAGGGCAGGGGTAGATAGGATTCTGAGAAAAAATCCTTCTGTGTGAGGGTGGGGAGGCCTTGGCACAGGGTGCCCAGAGCAGCTGTGGCTGCCCCTGGATCCCTGGCAGTGTCCAAGGCTGGGCTGGACGGGGCTTGGAGCACCCTGGGACAGTGGGAGGGGTCCCTGCCCATGGCAGGGGGTGGAACTTGATGATCTTCATGATTCCTTCCAAGCCAAATCATTCTATGATTCCATGAAAATACGGCAACTTGTTTCCTTCAGTACCCGCAACATGGGTAAACACACCTGCTAAGAAGAATGGTGGTAATTGTAACAATTTTCTGATAATGTGTCCTCCTCATGGAGTTTTGTAGGGCAAGAAAAGAAGAAATATTCATTCTTGTTCCACAGAAACTAATTAAAACTTTGTCATTACCATCTGTGAGAGGACAGAGCCCCAGTTGCTCTACAAGTGAGAGACCAGTGGTTTCTTTTCGTTTCTGGTTATTATTTCTAAATTCTGAGCAAGCAACTTTGTTATGAGACTAAACTCATTTGAAACTTGTGAATTTTTTTGACAATGCATATGTTCATGCTTCACATTTTGTCATCTCCTTTTAGGAGACTACACGACTTTCCATCATTTCACTTACAAAAATTTCTGATAGTTGGGCAAAACTGTCTCAGAAAAAGATGCAGAAACTCAGAGAACAAACAGAAATATTGGATGGTAGATGAGACAAATCTAAATTTTACAACAAAGGAAGAGGTTATCAAAGTTTCACTGTCACAAACTGTGGTTTCTTTTAAGGGGTTGAAGGCAAGTGGTTGTGGCAGGTCAGGTTATCATGTTGTTGCTATAGTTAGAACTCTGGACTGGTTCTGTGCTGTTGTTTGTTGAGATGGCTAAGTTGTCATTTTTAATTAGCTTTATGCTCCTCTCAAAGGCTAATTACTTTACTTTTTATCAGGAATACTTGATTGGTAATGACAAGGGTGCCATGGTTACGTATTTTTAGAGAATTCCCCAACCTGCACCATTATGTGATTTCCTGTTCCCCCTGGATTCTTTGTGCAGCAAAGCCTTCAATAAAAATACTGGTTGAGAAAAATGGAAGTTTACTGAAGATATTGGTGGAAAAAAGTATCTCTTGATTTCTTTTTGGCAGGAAGGCCATTGCTAATGTATTTAGTCAGTGTAAAAACCATTATGCTTAGTTTACCTCCCATGCTGCTCTATTACCTTCACTGAAGTTACCTTGGGCAAACTGAATTTGAGACCTTCCTTTTCCCCACCTCTTGCTTCTCTATAGCTGTGCATCTCCCCCGGTCGTCACAGACATCTGGACTGTCTGAACTTCACCCTTATTTCCAAGCATGGGTATTGCACAACCAGACCCTGACTTTCAGAGAGGGTTCACCACCTTTTTTTACCAATACTGGGTTGGAGAGGCCTTGAGATGAACATGAGAGGTGCAGTCACAGGTGGAACCTCTCTTTTCTCTAACAACCTGCAGACTGCTGTAATCTGTCCTTGTTTAAAACAGCAGCAGCCCAAAAGCTGATGTTTCTGTGAAGGCTCCCTCAGTGGGGGGGGACAGCAATGGGAGACATAAATACTGCTCTGGCATTTTTTAGAAATACAGCTACACCCAGAGAATGGCTGCTTCTCTCCTGTTCATAAATGCATGTCAGATGTGTGGTAAACCAAATTCTCTCAGGAGCTGGTCCTGAAAGAGGGAAAGATGCAATGATTTAGAGTCTACATCTGCAGTCTAAGCTGCTTTGGTACCTGCTGCTGGAGAGGATTCCCTGCACCAACAGCCTCCTCATGCTGGGCTTAGAGCTCTTCCCAAAGCAGAAGCCCAAGGGAATCTAATGTTATTCCTAACCCACTGGAAAGGCAAAGAGGGGACAGCCACCACCTTCCATGGCAAGTGGAAAGGGACTCCCTGGTGACAGCAACTCTTGTCACATTCTCCAAAGTGTATTGAGAGCAGGATCAGAGGAGAGATCTTCCTGAACTGAAGGGAAGGTCGGTATGGTGGGATGCTGGCACAGCACGTGTGTACTCAGGCTGCCAGAAGGAGTTCCTGCAGGGTGTGTTTGGCTGGGAAGGCCTGCAGGAATGTCTTCAGTGGCAGGAACCATGTGTGGGACACCTCTGCAACCAGGCTGCTGGAGACGTGAGGATGCTCTGGAGCGAAGGCTCGCACAGTCCCAATGTTTTGACATTATCTTTCTCAGAGCCAGACAGGGAATGTAGCAGCTCCAGCCACTGCAGCAGTGCAGTGTGAGTCCTTGCAGTCTACGTGTTATCCTTCACTGAGCGTCTCGTCTCCTTGATGAGCCAGTTAGACATCTATGGCTTCAGTAATTAAAGCAAGGTTTCATTGCTTCTTACTGATATCAGCACCAGGGAGGAAGAAGAGAGAGACAGGTAAGGTAGGCTGGCAACCACTCTGGGAAACAGCTACTTGCCTCCCTGCTTCCTCTGCTGCCAGAAAAATAGACAGGACTGGATCCTAAAGATATCAAATGCCTAAATGCTATGGAATTCAAAGTAAGTGAGTGGCTAAATGCTGTGGGGATCTGGGTTTAATCTCTGTATGCCTCAAACCTTCATCTGCCCTATAAGTATAGTAATTCTTCCCAGTTCACAGCAAAGTAAAATAATAAATATGTTACGGAAAACAAGGTGCTGAGCTATTGTTATCTTCGAAAAAAAAGGCATATATATATATAAATATCTAAGCAGTATATGTTTACTCTTTTTTTAAGTGATGTTTATGTTACAGTTTTCAATTTTAGAGAGAAGTGCATGTTGATGAACTGACTGCTGTATTCCCCAGCTGTAATCAGGATACACTTTCCTCTCCAGAAGCTTACCAACAGCAAGGATCAACAAGGAGTTAAGGTAAAGGTTCAACTTTTAGAAGTCAGACTAATAATATTCTTTCCTCAATGCAAAGCTGAGCCTGTTTCAGGCTAACTTTCAGCATCTCTCATTTCTATGTGGTGCCTTGCTTCCAGTATAAATAAATGATCCCACATTCCGTCATGATAACATATGCTCATGCAGAGCTCAAAATTAGAAGGAATATGAAGTGTTCTATTAATTGCATGAATGTTGATTGTTAAAATCATGTGCTAATTGGTAATATCTGTGTGCAGTAGGTTCCCGCAATATGTGTTAGATTACATTAGCTGTGCTCGTGACTCAGATATCAGCATTATGCCTTTCGTAGAAGGAGCTTTTTTAGACTTTGTGTAATTAGGTTCTATAGATTATCAGTGTAGAAAAATTAGTAGAAGGCTGTGTAAAGGGCATGTGAAGTTAGAGGCATGAGGAACACTGAGCTCGAAAGATGCATCTGCTCCTCTTTCTCATGGTGTGCTTTTCCTCACTTCCTCTCCAAAGTAATTCTCACCGTGTTTGTCTTGAGGTAATTCCCAGGGAATCAAGTACCTCACTACCATCGTGATTACATCTCAAAGCTGCCATCTTTTTTGAGTGGGCTTTCAGTCTTTTCCTTTGCCTTCCCCAGGCTTTGATCCAAGAAGCATTCAGGTACATCACAGATAAATGAGATTATCGCTGTGCTTACCTATCAGTGGGGCAGTTGAGCACAGTTAGAAACACAACTCTCCTGTACCAGATGTGCTTCCTCTCCATTCCTAATCCCTGGGGAAAAATTCATATGGATCTGTTTTGTTCACTGATGTTTTAATTTTATTGAGTGCCATGAGTATTTATGAAAATAAGCACAGTAGAAGGAATTGGGGTTTGGAGTTAAATATGGTGAGATGTGAGTGTTTTTAAGAAATGTGGTGGTTGTTCCCACTCTTTGTGTAACAGAAATGAGGTTTGGGCCTCCAAACTCACACAGATCCGGGACTTTGCATTAGGAATGTAGTGACAGGACCCGAAAATCTGTGGCTGCCCCTGAATCCCTGGAAGTGTCCAAGGCCAGGCTGGATGGGGTTTGGAGCACCCTGGGATAGTGGAAGATCTCCCTGCCCATAGCAGGGGGTGGAACTGGATGGGCTTTAAGGTCCCTTCCAACCCAAGCCATGTGAGTTTTCATGTTTTCAGAAAGGAAGACTGAAAATCAAAAAAAGAAGATATTTTTTAAAATTATTTAGAGAAACACTAGGCAGATGTTTCTGTTGTTAAGGAAAAAAAAAATGAAACAGTTAAAAAGTTTCAGGGGTTGCTTTGAGAAAAATATTCTGAATTGAATTCCTAACTAGCGTAATTTTAATTCATTTTACAGTGGACCAGCTTGGTAATGATGCAATGAATTAAAACAGGTTGTCTGAGAGGAAAAATGGATGCAGTTTTGGTAAAGAGAGCGTTTACAGAAGTGTTAGAAGTCTTGAGTCTTATCAGGGCTGTTGCTCTAATATCTCTTGATTTACTGATCTTGAAACAGGCAAACCTCATGGGTTCGTGAGCTTAATGTTAAGGCACACTTCATCAGTTGTCCTGAGAAATGCAAAGATTTAAGAGGAAATCAGTTTTAGCCCCCATCCAAAATGTTGACACTGAATCAAACAGAGCATGAACTATATTCACAGTTTTAATTAAAAGAAAAACTGACAAATTACCAGCATTCTAGTGTTCAGAAGATGGTTATCTGTTACAGAAATATGTTTTCTAATGCACATGCTCTCATACATGAAATAGTTTCTAGATTTATTTTATTATAATTGTAAACTATGGCACAAACACTTAATCTTACCTACTTAAAAAATGTGAAATGTTTTCCAATTTCTTAGCAACTCTCCCTCCTCCCCCTGCCTCTGATTCCCAAAGTGATGCATTGAAAAAGATGAACGAATTTGGTAGGCGAGATGACCACCGGAAATATGTGGAAAAACTAACAAATAAAAAGAAAAACTAACCAGAAGTTTGCTTACTAATTTTTAAGGTAAAAAAAAGTTAATCTAAAATGACTACCAGCCTTCCAGAGATTAATGGTCGAATTAAGTAGATAGACATACAGTGGTCACTGGCTACCTGGGGGAATGAACTGTTAAATTGCTTAGCTCAATGCACATCATTTGCAAAGAGATCAGCTCCTCTGCCTCTGTGGAAACTCTGCATATTCCAGGGAAGGTGAAGGATGTCCCATGAGGACTCAGGCACTGGTGGGAGCATCTGGAGTAAAGTGTTTGTTTCCAAGGAGGTAACAGTAAACTGGGGAACAGGGCAAGTTGTTACTCCATGGGGAATAGTAAAAATCCGTTTTCTCTCATTTCCTTTGGACTGCTAAAAAATTAGCTAAATATTTGGAGAACGACTTTTCACATGGGCTTGGAGTGATAGGACAAGGGGGAATGGTTTTAAACTGACAGGGGCCAGGGTTAGATTAGATGTTGGAAAGGAATTATTGCCTGTGAGGGTGGGGAGGCCCTGGCACAGGGTGCCCAGAGAAGCTGTGGCTGCCCCTGGATCCCTAGAAGTGTCCAAGGCCAGGTTGGACAGGGCTTGGAGCACCCTGGGATAGTGGAAGGTGTCCCTGCCCATGGCAGGGGTGGAATGAGATGGATTTTAAGGTCTCTTCCAACCCAGACCATTCAGGGATTCTGTGAACTGGCAAACCCACCCCACCAGCCCGTGCAGTCAGGGGCAGAGAAGTGCTGAGAACCCTCTGCCAGGCAGGACCCTGCCACTGCTGGCTCTGCCTTGTGTGCAGCCAGGAGAGCTCTGGAGCACCCAGAACTGAAGGACGTCACTAAAATTGATGAAGCCAAGGGGAATCCAGCACAATGCTGTTCTTTTCCCGTTATTCTTTGGTTCATTGTTTCAAGCTAGCAGCAGTTGGCAGCCTGGAAGGGGATGTCACTGCACAGCTCGCTGTCCTTGAGAGCCACTCTGGAGCACGGCTGAGGTCCATGGAGAGGCTGTGGTGGCCCAAACAGCCTGATACCTGGACTGTGGTGAGGAAGGCAGGCTGACTCTGACAGCAGGAACGAGGGGCTGCTGCCAGTGGTCTCATGGATGCTCCAAGAGTGCCAGTGGTGGGAGGGGAGTGATGTCTCACAGCAGGAACCACTTTCCCGTGCTGCTCCCACTGGATTGCAGAGCTGCATCTTCCACAGGTGTCCCAACAACCCTCTTGGAAACCAGTGCACCCTCCCCAGTGCCTGCAGGGCCAGAACTGATCCCAGGGCTCACTCCTGGGTTTTGTTGTTCATGGGCTCTGCGTGCAATCCACAACATGAGCATCAGGGTAGGCTGCAGGCTGCTCCTGCTTGACCATGCTGTGCATTTATATGGCCATATTTAAAAGATTTTTTGCAGCCTATCAGGCCACTGAGTGTCAGAAATTATTTCTCCCCTCCCTTTAAGAGCTATGTTTCCCTGCTGTTAATCCACCTCATAAAAAAACCTTAAATATATACTGTGAAAAATGTTATGCCTACTTAAGCAAGATAGTTGCCTGTAATAGTGTGCCATAAAGCAATCTGAAATGTTTATTGTCTGTTCCTCAACTGCAGTTTTATTTCTTTTTAGCAGTTTTTGTATCTACAGGATTTTCTTCACTATGAAAGGTTCAAAAGAAGTTTTTCCCTTTCTCTGCAAACAGAGTTGTTATTTGTCCAGCAGATCCTCCTGCCTGTGCAGATACTTACAAGAATTTTTTACAAAACTTCCAGTTTCCTAAACTTTTTCCAGTAAAAAAACATTGTTTAAATCAATAGCAAGCCTTGATATGATAGGCTTTAAAGGGCAGCCTGACTTCCAAAGGAGCAGATAATGTTAAACAAGATGTCTTTTGTAAAGGCTTAAATAGGAAATCAGGAAAAGAAAAGGAAAAAAAAAAAAAAAGAGGAGAAAAAAAAAAAAAAAAAGCCAAGGTTAGGGGGTGGTAAAGATGTTGCTGCTGGATCTAACTCCAGAGACACAATGTGTATTTCATTGCCACGAATAAACTGTATCCAGGGAACGAGCAAATGAAAAAGTGAGGACAGGAGATATCTTATTTTTGTTGTTTGTTTCCAAAGAGTCCACCCCCACATAGGTCACTTGGAATTCATTTGTCTACATCCTGGACTGCACGTAGGGGAAAAAAAAAATGCCTGGGATCTGAGAAAGAGGAATGCGATAGGGCATGGGAATCACAGCGTCACGGTGGTCACCAGAGCATAGTTTGGCTCGTCTTAAAACAAGCAAGCACCGTCGGACCTCTGTAACACCAGCAAATCGGCCGTGCTATCAGGCTACCTATCAGAGCCTGAATGCTTGAGAAAAAGTGTGTGGGATTTCACCCGGAGCCTGGGGCGTTGCAGGGCTCTTGGAGCTGCTGCTTTCCTCTTGACATCCAGTACTACTCGGTGACCTCGGCAACAATCCAGTGTACTGTTACAGTTCATTTCAATAATTAAACAGTTCAGGGATGGCAGGGCTTTCTTGTTGTCAATAGAAAATCAGGGCTGCAGTTTGCTTTTTCTTTTTTTTTTTCCTTTCTCCCTTCCCCTTTCCCTCCGCTGAAATCCGAAGTGTTTGTTTTTAATTATATTAGCTGGAGACAATTAATTTCACAATCTGAACAGAAAAAAAAAAAAAAAACCACCACGTTTTGCGAGAAGGACTGGCAACTGGTAAATGCAATTATTATTGTAGCACATTTTCAAAGGAAGAGATCCCAGCTCCAACAAAGTCATATGTATAAAATTTCAGTCATAGAATATAGTCTCAAACAGCAGATTTACTCTGCAAGAGATGGGAACTGCTGTCCCATCTGGAGCTATGTTCTGTTCATGCCACGTGGACCCATTTGATACCCGCTCTGAAAAGAACACCAGCCAGCAAGATAGACCCCGGTCCATCAGCTCCTCCAAGGAGCTGGCTGATGTGCCCCTTTAAACTTGCCTGACGTAAAGATGATTAATACCAGCCCCTTTTTAAGCGCAGCCTCTCAAAAACAACTTAAAAAACCCCTCTCTGTGCAAACGGCAGCATTTACATTTCTGCTGCTGGAGCAAAAATGAAAATAATTCAACTTTATGCCTTGCAAAATTTCCTACAATTAAAAACCTATTTTTTTTTGAGGCGCTGGCTGTGCCCCTTTCATTGCCCATCTGGCTGCCTCCCAGCTGCTCCCTGGCTGACTCCGTGTTCTGCCACCAGCGTGGCGGGAGCCGCCGCTCGCTGCGATCGCCGGCCCTTTTTCCCAGCGTTGGTCCTGCAGGATTGCGGGGCCGCGGTCTGGCCTCACTTACACTGATTTACTTTTATGGGATCCACTCAAAATGCTGCGGATTTATGCCGCTGTGGCGAGCAGCAAAATTTAACTCTTCGGGTGGGGAGCGCTGGAAGGGCCTCAGGTCCTTAGGGAATGTTTTCTGCCGGCCCCAGTGACAGCCGTGCCGGCCCCTACTGTCACACTCCCATTCCTTGTCCACGCTCGTTTTACACGCCTCACAGAGCTTTTACCTTTTTCCCATTTCCTGCTGACATAAGAATATTAAACCAAAATATACCAAGGCATAGCTCCTTTGGAAGCAGTATCTGACACCCGCATTCCCAGTGAACGGTGCTTTGTTTCCCAAATAGCTGAATCCTTTAGTGAGGCGGCTGCAGAGGGAAGACTGGATCCACAGAAGGGTTTTGACATAGCTATGCTTAAATGGCAGGCCTGGCTGATTATTTTAGCTTGAGGAGTTAGGGAGTCTTTGCAGGGTGCGTGGAGAAAGTCGAACATTGTGGATGGGGGAAGCGCAGCTCCAGGAATCTAACCAGGAAAACACTTCTGTTCGACAGCTGAAGCAGCCCGATGGAGGAGGCACTGCAGTGGGTCTCCCTTTCCTGACGCTCGCCCCAGGCAGCATCCTCAGGAGCCACCCTGCTTCCAGGCAGCACTTTCATTGTGTAAGTACCATCCCAGCCCATGAGGAACCCAGCTCCAATGTCATGATTTTCCAGAGGGGCCCCAGCCCTGTGGAGCCCTTGTTTTAAACCTGCAAAAGGGAAACTCTTGCTTTACGTGGGTGAGTTGAATCCTTGTTGAAGCAACTTGGGAAAGCAGGAGCTTGACTTCACAGAGTCACAGGATGGTTTGGGCTGGAAGGAACCTTAAAGCTCATCTTGTTCCAGCCTGCCTGCCGTGGCTGGGACACCTTCCACTAAACCAGGCTGCTCCAAGCCCTGTCCAACCTGGCCTAAACTTGCTAATGTGTTGGTGGACAACAGCTCTTGTGGGATGTGGGTGGTGGTAACCTTTACTTCCACCCCTTTTTGAGGCTGTCAAAACACTTTACATTAAAATAGTCAACACAAAGTAGTCTGTGGGCTCCAAGCATTGAGTAACAGCTGTCTGAGGATTATTTTCTGCATTAAATGTCTAAAGCAGGAGTTAAACACGGATCTGGCTTTAAGGCTGCAGGTGAGGTTCTCAGCTCGGCCTTTGCAGCTCACACCTCCAAGCGTGACAAACCTCTCACCTCTTAATTTTTGGACTTGATGATCTTAGAGGTCTTTTCCAGCCTTAATGATTCTGTGACCCACCAATCCAGCCTTAGGAAGGAGGAGGTAAGACTATTCCCTGTGCACACAAACCTGCAGGGTGGAGAAGCATCTGCTAAAGGTGCAGCCACTTGTGGTGGAGCTGCTCTCAATTTCCAGGAGAGCTCCCCAGAACCTTGCAGAGCCATGCTGATCTATACCCACACCAGAGGGACCAGCCTTGCCCTTTGCCTGTGTTTCTCTGCTTGCTCTTTTTTTGGCGGGAGGAGAAAACCTTGCAAAGCTGAAATGAAATATTAAGCCTCATTCTTTCCAGGTAAGTGCATGCCAAATCTCACAACGATGTTGGCAGGCTCCCAAAGTTGCAAAATAATGAAGAAAACATTGAGTTTAGGACTCTGTGCCCATTTTAGCAACATTCCTTGTAAGTGCAATTAAAGCTGCCACTGATTTGACCTCAGGAAACACAACAAATATACAGTGGAGTGCTAAAAAATCACCTTGAAAGGGGATTGAAGTATACCTGCAATCTTGTTCTTAAAAAAGAATAAATAAATTGATTATTTAAGGGCCATTGGAGTCCTAGTCTGCACATCCATGGTAAGTCAGGCCTGTCAAGCCCAGCAGGAGCTGAGGTGCCTGGGATTAAAAGTAGCTTTGAGCATCTCTTGGGGTTATGCTGAGCTGATTTGGTCTATGGACACATTACCTAACACTTGTTGATGTAGCTTTTGCACACATCTGGACTGCCTGGGAGGGCAGGGCCAAACTTTGTCTGCAGGATGGGACAAGAAAACAGTGTAGAGATGCATAAAGGTGGTTTAAGGACACTTGTGTCTTGCTGCCACTTGCTATTACCATTATTGATGAATGTTGTTGTTGCAGGGAGAGGCCTCTCAGTGTGAAATCATTTTTGTTATTCTTTGGTCTCCACTATCCCATTTTTTGCAGAAGTTACTCATGACAGATGCAACTTTCCTGGCTCCAGAGGTAGTGACAATAAAACATAACGCATTACAATATGTTATGAAATATGGAATTCCCACATTGTAAGCCTGTTCTAGCTATAATAGGCTGAAACCAAAGGTTTTGGGCTCTTATCCTCGAGGATATTGCACAGAAAGGTAAAAAGTCTCAGAGGAAAAGCTAAGATCCTTGGTGGCCATTCTGGTGGCCTCATGCAGACCTATAGAAGACTGATTTTAATGATTTATTTATTGTTCAAATTCATTTCCACCTATAAGGCAAAGGAAAAAACTTCCCTTTTTCTACATCTCAACTTTTTTTTTAGGCTACAAAAGAAAGCACCAGAAACACAGAAGCCCCCGGTGGTACCAGCTGGAATGTTGCTGGTACATCTGTGGGTGACACAGACTGTCCACACTTTTTTCCTGACACAGGTCTCTAATTCAGTTCAGAAGAATGACATGAGCTGCCTGAACATCTGTTGGAAGCTGCAGCTGAGAAAAAAAAATATTCTCCTTGGGATACACCACGGAGTAGGAGACTTGAACCTACTGCCATCGGTTTCAGTGGTGGGGGCTCAGACCCACTGAACTCTGGTTGTCCCCTCAAAATAGACTGGGAAACCAGAATTTTATAGTTAGGTGGTTATTTCTTTTGGAGCCAGGAACTGCAATCCTAATGACATGATTACAGCACTGAAAAGTGATCTAAGGTAATAAAACAGAGGATATTTACCTTGAGGACAGTCGTGTTTTGTTGTATATTTAAGAGAAATAACATGCTTGGCTAAGATACTTTTAACACATGGGGGTTTTTTTGATTGGGGATTTTATTTTTTTTTTTTTTTTTAAATATGTAAAGGTTTCCAAGCAGAGTGACTCATGAGAGCACCGCTCCAATTCCTGCTTTGTGAGTTGACTCTGTAGATGTGAACGGAGCTGCTGGGAACGCAGGACCTGCTGCAAACACATCCCTGCTTATTAACCAGCAACTTTAACTTCGTAGTCCTTCAGATTTATTCATATTTTCAGGGTTTTTTTCTATGCTTCTGGTTGTGATAAATGTCACTGACAGTGAGCAGGAATTTACTATTGTTTGCTGATGGCTGGGCAAAGTGTTTAGCAGGGGTAAGGCTGAGACGTGGAAATAAGACTGGGCAAGGACTTCTGATCTACAGGTGCCTCTACCTTCTGCTGCACTCCGTGTAATCACTTGTGAAAGCCTGGATAGTTCTCTCTTGGGATAAGTTAGCTTTCCTGACTCCATTCCTGCAGTGAGGAGGCACCACAACCTCAGTTCTCTGTTGACTGAAGACTTTGTCCTACTTTGCATTGCAAATATATGTATGACTAATTCAAACCCACTGGCTTTTTCTTTTTCCTACTTTTTTCTCTCCAGTTTTCCCTTTAGCTGAAATAATGTTTTCTTCTCCCTGGCCTTTAAACCAGTAAGTTCACTAACAGTGAACAGGTTTTCTTGGAGCTTCAGCTGAACTGAAGCTATTGTGTTGGGTGGAATGAAATTTAAGACGTTTACGATAGATCACAGTTCATAAAGTTTTTCCTAATTTTCCATGTATCTCTGTTTTTTCTATCTCTGTCTAGACTTAGTAGATGTGTTTGAATTCTGGATTTAGCACCTGGCTAAATCCTGCTAACCTTCAGAAAGTTTTGCCCCAGCTTATTCAACAAAAAATGCCAACCCCTCCAAGCACAACTAGAAACCACTAGGAAAACATAAAAAGGTCTGATTTATGCTGGATATCAGAAGAAATCATCTTATCCCCTCTGATATGCAATCTATGAATGTAGAAAATTTTGGCTGACTCATGAGAGTCCCAGAATGGCACTAGATGTTGACAGATATATGAAGAAGAGCCAAGCAATTTTTCGTAGCAACAGAGAGGCAGGGGAGATGTGTTCATTAGTTGTTGGTGAAATTACTGAAAGTGCTGCAATAAAGTTGGGTAAACTTTTTACCTTCCCTAATGACGGGCTTACCTGGGTCACAAGCATTAGTCATGGATATTCATTGCAAACTGCAAGCTCATAAAAGACGGCATATGGCAGCCCCGAATTTCTTGCTATATAAAGTTAAATTCACAGTAATAACATCTGTGCAGAATTTAGAGCCCCACCAATTAAAGTGAGGTCAACGTGCTGAAGCAGAGATTGATGGCATTCTGCAAATCTTAAACGACAAGTTAAATAGGTATAAAATAAACAAACAACTTTATTTCTTATTAAAGAGCAGACAAGCGGGGTGAGAATGCTGAGTGCTCAGTAATGAGCCAAGAGGAGCAGGGCAGTGCTGTGGGTTGTGGCTGGGCTGTAACTCAGCAGCGAGGGGTGCACATGGAGCAGGCTCTTGCTGCCTTTTTCTTGCTGGTATAACACAAGTAGCAAATGAAAACTGCTGGGCAGGACCCTGAAACCCCAACCTGTGGAACCTGGGCTACAAAAACGGTGAAAGAAGAAGGGGAAGACACACGAGGAGGGGCTGGGGTCACTTGGGCAGCTCGGTCTGGAGAAGCGGAGACTGAGGGGAGACTCATCCTGGTCTACAACTTCTTCAAGAGGGGAAGAGGAGGGGCAGGTAACAGCACAATTCTGGGTATAGGCAGGAACACCTCCATCATAACTTAGGTTCTAGATTGTTTGTTTTTCTTAAACAGGTGATGTAACTTTTCTAAAGTGATTTCTGCCTTCAAGTTCTCAGCGTGTGATGCAACATTTGCAGGAAGAAAAGTTAAGTTGCAAGTGGTGAGTAAAATCACCATAATTGTCTGACCCCACCATGGAGCTCTTCCTCTGAGTCAGTTTGTCTGTCGTGTTGCACTCGAGATTTAAGAAGTCCTTGTCAATGAAGGCAAAAGTACTGAAGGAAAATTCCTGTTTAAAAAGGTGGAATTTAGTAGGTACTTACCCAAATCTGCAAGTCAAACTTAAAGGTTTTAAACCAATGTGAATTGAAAAAGATGGAATTACAGCTTTACCTGAAGCCTGGGTAGCTTCTCTCCTTTTAGTGCAATGCGACCTTCAGGTCATTATCCAAAGCTTCAGCTCAGACTTTCCCAATTCACAGCCAGGATTTTTGCTCATGGTTTTCCACAATGCTGCACATGAACGTCTGAAGCAATATTTCCAACTCTACAGCAGGGTAGGGGGAATGGGAAGGAAAGAGAATATATGTTTTGCTCAGTTGTGAAGCTGGAGACAAGGAAACTTGTGCTTGTTTGGGTTTTTTTCCCATGCAGTGAGAAAAACATGCAAATGAAGTGTGAAAGAGAAATTATTCTGAAAGCAGACAGGAACAGCATCACTGAAAGAACAGGGCCATCAAGAGAATCCCAAATCCAGGGCACAACTGAGAGAAATCACAGAAAGCTGGGACTAACACAACCACGTCGACTGGCAAAGGTGATATTTCAAAGCGAATAATCTATGACAAATAGACCTTTCTTTTTTAGTTCTATGAAGATAATTTGGAATGGGATGGATGAAGAAAGCTATTATATAATTTCAAAAACCTGCTACGTCACCATTTCTCAACAGCCAAATCCTGCTCTTGTGTGTGTCCAGCCAGGCCAGCCTAAATCGTTCACTCATGATTTAGTCATAGAGCTTTCTGTTTCCAAAGCAGGAAAAAGGCTGAAATACCTTGTTGGAAGGAGAAGCTGGGCAAGGGAAATATATTCTGCTGATCAAAACATGAAACCATGTGTGAACAATGGAAGTGCTGTACTGGTTATCTTTAAATCGATGTATTTATCAGCACCGTTTTTGTACTGAGGGTTTTCCTGGCAAGCTCTTTGTTATCATAAAGGAAACTCACGGCTGGCAATTCTGTGTGGTGGTCATTCACTAAAAATGAGGATTTAGTATCTTCTGGCATTGTATCAACCTCCACTAGAGCCTTATGTATAAACTAACTCTGAATATTGACTCAAAATTTGGAACAGTAAGTGCGTTTCTTAGCTTAGAGATGAGCCTGATCTGTTTTTTCCTCCTGTAAAGAATAATAACGTCTTACTTAGAAGAACCTGTAATGTTTCTGGCCTGCACTCAGTGCCTTGTACAGCTTAAACACTGGATTTCGTTAAGCAAGGAGAGAGACTTTTCTTAGCTTGAGAGTCATCCAGGGAAAAATAGGTATGCCATGGAAGCATGCAGGAAAGGCAATAGGTGATGATGTTCTTTCGAGTGCACTTCCCAGCCAAGGTTGTATCATATTTCTTGGATACCAAGGAACTTGGAACTGGGGAGATATCTGATGGATTTACGATTTGGAAATGTTTTACCTCCAAAACCCTGGTGTGCCAAAAGCCAGGAGTTTAAAGGAAGTGTCTTTGCTTTCAGAAAGATTCTGCTGGAAGTGGGTGAACCCAGTTTGTGGAGAGCTCAGCTGGGCGCTAACGGGGACGTCCCCAGGGCATGGCCCCAAAGCCTGCCAGGCCTGGGTCAGCCTCCTTTGAGAAGAACCTTCTGCCTACACAGCTCTTCATATTGCTAATCCCTGCAGTATTGGTGGCAGAGTTGCCCCAGATCCAGGGAAAAATGTAGACCTGGAAGCCGTTGAATAAACTGAGACACAACCAGTCCCTTGTGCTGTTCCCATTGCTCTTGGGCAGCACAGGCCCCAGAGAGGGGTGAATGATAATGAACTTGCATCCACCCTGCAAGTTTTCAACAAAAAATAGAATATGTGTTGTAAGTGATCTTTGCCTCTTTCCTTTAAGTGTTGGCTATTTTAACCCTTTGATGTTACACAAATAGAGCTCTTGCTCTGTTTTGTTTCTAAACAAGGATTTTCAGCCTTTGATATTTTAGGAGAAGTTTTGAAAAACGGTCAATTCCGATTTGCAATAAAAAGACCCCCAACCAACCAAGCCCACCCCCAACAACTTTCAAAATGAAACAGCAACAACAACAAAAAGGAATTTCAGCCAGCTACAGATGTAACTCACAGGAGTTTACATATTTTTGGTCAGTAAAGAGATCACAAACTTTGGAAAGGTAGAAGTGCTGCCTGTTTGTGTGCAGAAAACAGCGGTTTCCTTGATTTCTTTCCACTGTCACGCAGTTTCCATGTGAGTTATTGGT
Organism: Gymnorhina tibicen; assembly: GCA_013399875.1. Lineage (NCBI taxonomy): Eukaryota > Metazoa > Chordata > Aves > Passeriformes > Artamidae > Gymnorhina > Gymnorhina tibicen. The sequence continues at coordinate 6,155,794 of VXAZ01005100.1, forward strand.
GGCACCTTGTTTCAAACCCACAGAAAGAGGTGTTTCAGTGGGTGGTAAAGCACTGTGCTATGTTTGTTTGCTGGGTATTAATTAGTTAATTCTCATAAGGGTGTTGTTCTAGAGGAGACAATGTTTATCTTTGGCTGGGAGAGTTGCACTCAAGGTGGTGTTGAACCAGTGAATCCTAATGCTAAAATTCTAAATCTAAAAATTTCATATGAAAACATTCATTAAGACTCAACTTTGGTTTTTTTCAAGAGTGTCTGTACCCTGACAGCCACATACCAGGAGCTGAGAGGAGCCTGGCCAGCGCCACACATGATCAGAAATAGAACTCCTGAGCTCAGCCAGAAGTGACTGGAAGAGTTTTGGCTGGATGGTGCACACAAAGCTTTGTGTAGTCACAGGTTCGTGGTAGAAAATTTTGCCAAAGGAAGAAAATCACCCACCTCAAAAATGCTCTCATGGCTATGCTGGGGATTTGGTTGATTCTTGTTGTTTCTTTTTTATTTCTGAAAAAACAAAAGGAATGAGGCTTTCCACCTTATTATTGATAAGGACTATAACATTATAATTCTATATACAAATTTCTGCATAATTTAATATACAGTATTTAATATATTTATACATATATAATGTTGTTTTATCTATGCACAATATTATTTTATCCATGCACAATATTATTTTATCCATGTATAATACTATTTCATACATTCATTGATGTAATCATGTCACAGTGCCCTGTTCAGGAGATACATTCTTGGCTTCCAAGCTCCTCAAAATGAGTTCAACCTGTGTGGCCCTGAGCAGAATGGCAGACAGGCATATTTTTTATTGCTGATTCCAACTCTCATAAATTCTTAACTTGCTTAGAATTCGCCAGATTAAATGAAAAGTTACTGTAATTAGGGATTTATTAAAACATGAATCCTTGACCCAATAGAATATAATAACTCATTTGTTTCAAATAAGGCCTCTTTAATTGTTCCATTATTGGCCTAAGCAGCCCGTGCAGTGCAGAGTCACATGTGTTCTCTAAATCGACTTGCAAAATGCGCTGTGAAATTTTGGATCCCCACACCACTCTATAGGCAGAAGCCCCTAAAACAAAAATGTGTCATTTTAATTAAAAATTCAAGTGCTGAATGCCCTTATTATTCTGCACTACAAAGCAAAGTCTGTGAAAATACTGGTTTTATATATAAGGTTCTATTTTAACTTTTTGTGAACAACCTTCCCTCTCTGTATCTTCAAAACCAATATTTATTGATTTACAACCTTATAAAACAAGAATGTAAAATCTTGTACCATGGAGCTATAAATAGATATTTTAAAAAGATACGAAAATTGCTCCCAAATCAGGTCTATATAAGGCACTAATCAGCAGAGAGCCATTGTGCAGGGGAATATAAACTGCAGAAAATAATTTCTATTGAAAATGCAGAGAAATCTGAGACTACACACAAACAATGCAGCCAGAATTAAGGAATTACCCATTCCTCCTCCTCCCCATCTTTGAAATAAGCCTTCTCCTTTTTTTTTTAATTGGTTGGCTGTAGAAAGCATATTACTATATTTGGGTCCTGTTTCCCTAGTATAAGAATAGTCCTACAAGGAATTCCCAGTAAAACAGTGTTGCAGTTCTACAGTATATTAAAAAAAAAAAAAATACCATTGGAAAGTGTTATCCAATGGGCAGATGTTAACTTAAAGTGCACATTGTTTGGAAAAGGAGTTAATTAACAACTTATTAATTGGATAGAAAGTCTGAAACTGTTGTACTTCTAGCAAATACATAATTTTCTTCAAGTATTATTAAAGCGTTTTTGTTGTACCTATTAAAGATTCTTGTCTCTAAGTTAATTTCATTATGCTAATAAGCTATCATCGTTACAGAACCTAAGCTTTGATCCATGTTAATTGTCGTGATCTTCAAAGACAAAGTCACCACTTACTTTAAATGAATTTTACATCTTTTTAAAGAATCACACGGAAATTAGGGGAAGTAATTAATTTTTTATTATGTGTCTCAATATTTTTAAGGGAGGAAGTCAATGGTATTGGCTAGAATTCATTTTAACATTTAACTAGGGAAAACAGCATGAGGCAAAAAAACGTTCAGATGCAAAAGATTAAAGAAAATTTGAAACTGGGACCTAATTTGTCTTGATAAACTTTGGTGTTTAATATGCTTCTTTTGTTCTCAGTGTGAAACTGCAGGGTTTTGATTTGTAAAAACTTTTTGAAGAATTAATTCTTTCTAATTTTTATTCCTTTCTTCGCCTTCCTTGTACTCGGAGACAGTGGAGTTGACCTTCAAACCATAACACTTTTAAATATCTGTGAATATACAAGGTTAAATCTATTAGTGGTCTGAGATTAGCTGTTCTACACTTGCAAAGTGTGTACCTTCTGCAGCAAATTTTATCTTTTGGTGAATGATAACAAGCTTACAGCCACCCTACAAGTTTTCAGCAAATAATAGAATATGTGTCGTAAGTGATCTATTCCTCTTTCCTTTAAGCACTGGTTGTTTTAACCCTTTGATGTTACACAAAGCTCAGTTCTGTGCCAGTAAGACATTTTTCTTGCTGAGATCAGGACCCAAATGGTTGCAGTGTCGTCACTGCCAGGATTGAAAATTGGCAGTTCTCCTTTAGCTTTTTCAGACCTCTTCTGCAAAAAAAAAAAAATGCAAATAAGAATGTAAAGGAAAAATGCGCAAGGAAAAAACAAAACAAACCAAAGTGGAAAGGTTTGCTGTGTTTTCCTGACGAGATTCACCATTTCAAGCCCTGCTGTACTGAAACTGCTCTCTGTCATATTTCCACAGTGCAAGCATCCTGTTGCACTCGCAGTGAGAAGTGGTGCCTTTTTAAAAGGCAGCAGACAAAAGTAATTTAAGGATGGTAGCAGCGATTGAAACAAGAGCCAGATTTACCTACTTCCTCCTCCCTGGTTAGCAGCACATAAGTGCTGTAAATGCAAGTAACCCTCAAGTTTGAGCAGAACCTCGGATTTCTGCAGCAGACGGGTGGTGAGCTCAGCGCCAGGATTTTTCAGCATTAATGCTGTACTCATTTAGGCTAACACCAGGCTTGAGTGACCCTCATCTGGATTTAACCTCTGCCCCGTCAATCCACAGACATACTTTCAGATCTCAACACTGGTTTTGCTTTTTTTCTTTTTTTTTTCTTTTTTTTTTTTTTCTTTTAGCATAGATGACTTTAATCATTAAGCAGCTTTCATAACTGGAACATATACATGCGCTGCTCTTTGATTTGTAATCTCGGTTTCTGCCCAAATAATCCCCAGCGTCTGAGTGAATTGAGCTGAAGTTCAAAATTCTTTGATTGAGAGCGTAGTGATGATTTGGCACAGGATTCTGCTGCTTTTCTCCTTTTGTAGCAGGGGCTTTAGTGTGCTAAAAGGACAGATGTGTTGTTCATTATTAGTAGTAGTAGTAGTAGTATTAAGTTTGGGCTTGATGGTCTTGTAGGCCTTTTCCAAACTAAATTATTCTGTGATTCTCTTATTTTAATATATGGGCACTTGTTCCAGTACAGAATTCTTTTATAAAACTACCTTTTCTTTGTTTTTTGGGGTTGTTTTTTTTTTTTTGGATTTTAGATGTCAATTTTAGTTAAGTTCAGATATAAAATATTTGTTCTTTTGTTTTTAATGCCCTTTTGAGAAACCTCAGGTTAGAGTGGATATAGGGCATGGCATGAAGGCATAACCTACCTTGCTGTACAGAGAAGCAGGAGTTTCCTCACCACTTTAATAAAACCAAGGAAGGTAGTGGCTCCCAAACTATCCTCCCCTGCCTGAGCAATTGAAAGGTGCAATTCTCCCTATCACATCTTTTCTTAATAATCATAACACCCCATAAATGTTTATGTAAATACACAGTTTAAAAGGACTCATCCCAGCAGCACTGTGCTTGTCAAGTGAGTCATTTTTTCACCTGGCAGGATGATGTTGTAAGGCTCAGTTGTCTTAACTAATCCTGGCTAAAAAGCAAAATTCTGTTTTGTAAGAAAATTCCTGGCCAGCTCTAATCTTAACCTCTTGCATGTCTGTAGCTTCTAAATCGATGTCACAGTTGTAATAGCTTTGAAAACCCATATGTTTGTAAACTAAATAAACCTTGATATTCAAAGGAGATGAAGACAAGAATTACATCTCTTGGCAGTGGTGCTCTGAGCTCCGTTTCAGCTCGTGTTGGCTCCTCATTTTTATGCCCGCGTACCACGCCAAATCTGCCTTATCTATGCAAACATATTAACACTGGCTGTTTGCTAACGCTGTGATGCATCAGCCTCTTATCTCCAGTTCTGACCCTAATGTTACATAATAACTCCGGATCCGTATTTCTTGATAGTTCACTGGGACCGCCTTCGCTTTCTCAACTCTTCACTGGGAGCTGCCTCTCCTACCCACTGACTAAATCAGCTCCTGGCTGCTCTCTGCCAGCTAAGGCAGAAAGGCTGCCAAATAGCTTCCTGCTCAAAGATCTCTGTATCCTTTCTGTGCCACGGGCCATCACCCTGCAGCTCCAGTGTTTTTCCCAGGTAATTTTCCCTGTTATATTAAACTCAAATGGTTTGGCTTTAGTGATGCAACCCCAGATCTTCCCGAAGTTGCCCCAAACCTCATCCTATTTTCGACACTCTGCCATTAAACAGGCCTTAATATCTTCTTAAAACAAATGGGTGTTGTATTCACATGTGAAAAAAATCTGCACTACACATAATAAAAATGCCACCCTAAATACCATATATGAATACTGATAAGTGTTCCTAATACTGCCTACTAAGATTATTAATGCCAAAAGAAGAAAATAAATATTTGTCATCAGTTCTATCTGGCCAAAAGTCTTCCTTTAGGAATATCATGACATATTCCTTTACAGTATATAATTGCCTTAATTATCTTTTGGCCTATCCACAAAAGCTTGGTTCCATCTCTCTCCCCACAGTGTCCGAAGACTATGCAAATTCTGTTCATTCCAGCTCTCAAAATAAAAAAAAAAAAAAAAAAAAAAAAAAAAAAAGCCTAAAAAGAATCTCCTTCAGCTGTTTAGGAAAGGCTCAGAAAACTTTCCTAAGCTTGGCTGTGGTGCATGCCAAGAACTTTCTTATTTGTGGAAGATGTCCCCAAGCTCTTTGCTATTGTTCTGAGGTCTTCCCCTTGCCCAGCCTGGCTTCTCGGCATTCCTACAACAGCTCTGTTCATCCCCCATCCCATCTACAGTGTGGGGCCTGCAAACATGGGAAACTGAGTCAAGCCCTTTAAACCTTCCAGGCTCAGTTAGGAAGCCAAAAGTATGAGAAGTAGGAGCTTTTAGGGTTTCTGTCCCCTTAATATGGAAGTTGCAAGATCCAAGAGCTTCTATCGCTTCTCACGGCTGTAAATGTCTGGTTAACAACCTCCAGGAAAACTCAGGAAAGCCAGAGGGTGGAGGACTCTGGGAGGCTGGCTCTCCCAAACTTTCTGTTTCCAACCCACCCTTCGTCTGATATAACTGAAAAGAACCCCAGAAGCCCTGGACACGACAGGCAATGGGCCTGCGTGGTATTTAGGGTTGGTCTCCACTGCAAAATGTTCATACTGCAACTTCTCAATTCCTTCTCCTTTTTCCTCCCTGGCTATTAAAAATTCCACTTTTAATGCAAAGCAGAGCTGGAGTTCTGTGACCACCCTATGAGCACAGCAATCTGTAACTCAGTTGTAGGAAATCATTCCCTTTAAACAAGACACTGAGGACGTGATCCAAAACAGGATTTCCAGTATTCCACGACCTAGATGACAGCTGGATTGACCTGCCTATATTATGCTCCAAAATAAAATGGAAAATGATCCAATTTTCCAATGTGTTAGTGAGAAAATATAAGTGGAAGGAAGTCAAAGAGCAGCTTCTGATGCTCAGTGGAGGTGGCCCTTATTTTGGACAGATTCGAACATAATTCCAGCATCTAGAGCTTAGAAATTTTCATCTTAAAAATAGTGGCTGCTAACTGGGTGTTACCCCTTTTTTTTACATCTCAGAGAAGTTAATGGCGTTCTGAGAAAAGCCCTTCGATTTCCCCGTTTTCCAGAGCAGCTGATTATGAAAACGAAGCTTGACTCGAGACTTGCTGTGGGAATGTTATTCAAGCACTGGTTAAGTGCCAGAATGTGTTGGGAAGGAAGAGTTTCCAGAAAAATATCGCCCTGATTAAAACCTGATTTGACTGAGTTTTCTCTATGCAAAGGGTTACCAGAATAGTAAGACAACGTCGTTAGTCAGATTTTCCTTCCCTTACTTGATCATTACCAGTGATGGTTTTATTGCTGTTTTTTGAATGATTATTGTAACAACAACTCATCCACGAGCTACTTAGGTACCGCTTGCCTCACTCCTCACATGATATGTTAAATGTCTTGTTGATGCCTGTCCTTGTTTGGCAGTTTTTCCACAATACCCTTTTATTCTTTATAATACATTTAATTGGATATATGAGGAAAAGATGGGAGGGAAGCCATAATACCAATGGGATTTTTTCTCCCTACATTGTTCTTCATGAAGCCACCCTTGTGACTATCAACAGAAAGCAGCCCATCAAAGGACAAAATTAAGTCAGCAGACAGCAGAGGACAATAAAAAAATGCTATTTTGATAATTAAAGGGATTATACATTTTTATTTCTTTTATAAGGCCATTTGTAAAGTTCATGTGTTTGCTTCTTTTCAAAAGAAAATAAATACTGTGGGCAAACCGTATTCGATACTGGTTGTATAAGATCTTTAAAAATGGCCGTGGCCATGCTACCACTCTCTAAATATTGACTGAACAAACACCCACCACGGGATTTCTGTGAAACATGACTTTTTTTTGTTCCCTCTTAACCATGGATGTGGTTAAAACACCCTACTGTATTCTGCAAGTGCTGTCCTACTCTTGGTAGGAGATCATAAGATGTTGGGGTTAACTGTCAGATGCTTTACTCTTCTAAAGACCTTTGCCTTTTAACTAAATGCTTGCTTATCTTTCTAATTTAACATAGTCCCACATTCTTTTTGTAGTAATTTTGGACTATCTGATAACATATAATGGAAAACATGTTTATGTCTTCCAGTAGTTCTTGTTGCATATTTCAAATGCTTAGAACAACAATTTTCAGAAGCTTTCATTAAGGTTAATTTAAAAACTACATTAAATACAAACAGATTTTCTCACAAACAAAATGCAATGTGTACTTAACAGACTTCTGTATGTTATATTTGATAAACTACCTCATATAAATGCAAATTCTGACTTTCTGCCAGAACAAGGTGGTACAGAAAATATTTCTATTAAACAAATAATGCTGGGAGAGCAAACTTCAAGTTATGGTATGTTACACTGAGAAAGAAGATTTTTTCACTGAGATCAAATGTATATTTATTTTATTTCCTCTGAACACTTTGCTACTTCTACACTAAAGATGATGTAGTACAGCTCTATATAAAAGGCAGGTACATGTATATATAGGATAAATATCCATTTTTTACCCATTTCTTTGTTAATGTTTTATATGGGTGTTGCTGATTCCTTTTGCTTTACACAGCAGTGGTATGGGAAGATGTCACGCTCTGAGCTGGGCGCCAAAACTGGGACAGAAGGGTCAGGAGGAGGAGGAGCAACCTTCAAACCTGGAATGGTGAGGTATGATCTGAATAGGGAGCTTTGTATGTGTTTTCCTGGGTGCCAACTCATCCCGCTGCTGTTGGATAACGTTCAGTTGGAAAAGGAGCGTGAAAAATAAAGCTGCCAGAGGCGACTCTAAAGAGCATATGATGGAAACAAATTGAGTCACCACCAGTGTGGCTGACATTGTTGGTGGAAACTGGGACACCAGCATGAGCCATTGTTCGCTGCACCTCGTCTGGTTTATGTAGCTCGCTGAGTTGAAAGCTGGATCGGCACTAACCTTGGGGTTGGAGGGGGACTCATGCCATGTGGTTTCAATTGTCCATGGATGCTTTCAGCTCGTACTGCCAGTAATGAGCCGTCCTACTGGTCCTCCCACAGCCGTGGTGCTGTCCCAGCTCACCCTGATGGGGCTGTGGTGAGCGCTGTTTCCTGATGTGGTCCCTTTCAGCGGGAGCTGCTCTGCAGTCTGCTGGGAGAGAGGGTTTATTCACTCTTCCCTCTGTCCCAATAGCAGCAGCTGCAGAGTTTTCCCCAAATACATTTTTCTGGGGGAATGGGCTTTTTTTCTCTTTTGAGCTGGTTCCTTTCCTGACTTGGTCTGATGTTGCCTTTGGTGCAGTTGTGGGAATATCTGAGGCTGTGAGTTGTTCTCTTGAGCTCTTCACATTTGAAGGTTGTGCAGAGTGAGGCACATACTGGTTTTACCACCTATTTCCGTCCTACTGGTGCACACAGCTCTTGTCTGGGAGTGTTTTTTGTGGACATGGGGGTGATGAGACCCACAAAAATAGCGAGCGATCACTTCAACCACCACCAAATTACAGCCATGCCCGAGGCAAATTACAACAGCTTTCTGACAGTGTCACCATGCTATCTCTGTGACAGAGATGGAGATAATGAGAATTAATTAATCAGTCTTTGATTAGAAAAAAGAGGAGGGGGAAATCCTTCTCCTGTGATTCCACTGCAAAAATACATGAAACTGGTGAGGTTTTTGTTTGATGTTACTTCTCGAATGTAGGGCAGGCGTTCGTGATGCAGCGCTCAGGGTTTCATGGCTGCTGGCTTGGTTACCCTTCCAAACCCATCACTGATGGACCACAGGGGCAAGAGATCCTCACTTTGTGGAAAAATACACGTTGAACCCTAGCACCATTAGACTGATGCAGATGTTTTTACTTTCACTATGCAAAAACTCCTTCTTATTCAAAGACCTTGCGAGTCCCAGGTACAATCTCGTTGACTGGAGTCAACCCTGCCTTCCTTACAGTACGGGGGACAAAATTTTGTCTTGTACTCTTTAGACTGATGGCTAAATCTTAGAAATTGGTCTCTTATGATAAAACATGAACTACATGGTGCCAGTGTCTGACTGGAATTACAATTATGTAAGTAGATTCATTTGTATCCCTTTCATAGCAGCTTTTCGTTGGGCACAAGATTTTTCTGTGGGGCATGGGAAGAACTAAATTAATCTTATAAAGAGGAAGGGGTTTACACTGAAATCGATAGTTACAGAATTAACTGGGTAAATGACTTTTTCTTAATTCTTTCTCTTCTCAGAAGATGAAGTTTTGATGGGTACACAAATCCAATGGCTGCCAAAAAGCTGATATCGCATGAAATATTTCATCTCAGCTGTGTTGAGCAAGTCTAGACTTTGGTATTAGTGAAAACTGAGAGTGTGAAAAATGTCAGTGCTGAAGTGAGGAAAAAAAAGCCCTATTCTGGTTATTAAATATGAGTAACTAATGAAGTTCTGTTTTTTAAAAATGTTGTCATTTTAGAAAGAGCTACATGGCTCTCCTGGGCAGTTTTAAATATAAGCCATATATGCAATTTTAAGCTTGGATTTAGATAATTCACAAACAGAGGGTGTTTGTATTATTTCAGAGAAAAAAAGCACTGGATTGCACAGGCACGAGCAGTAGGTGTGTCACACTGCTGAAATTTTTGATGCAGTGTCAGTGGCTGGTTTGATCTGCAAACCCCAGGGCCCAATTCCCAGGCCAAGTTTATTTCCCTTTGTGTACCCTTGGTGCCCAGAGCTCTCAGATTTTTCACTTTCAGCCAGGTGGAAGCAATCTTATCACTTCTTCTCACCACCAAACCTTTAGCTTAACTTCAGCTGTTCTTCAGCTGCATTTAGGGGATGCAACCCCAAAGATGCTTGCAGGGTTCCCAGCCCGGCCATAGCACTTCTGTGTAATGACGGTGGTAAAACCTTCTCACACGCAGTTCCCAGAAATGAATTGTACCAAGAGCATCTATAAAAGCTGCAGCTTCCCTGTAAAGAGCACATAATGTCATCATTTTTCAGTGGGTATCTTCTCTAAAGGCAAATAATCACTTTTCCCATTAATGGTTGGACTGAAACTTTTTCCCTTCGTTCCGATTTCAGCAAAGGTTAGGGGCAGAACATTTGACATGTGTATGGGGATGCTACAGGGTGACTCATGTGGCTTCCCACTGCAAATGTTGAAGACAATATAGTACCTAGGAAATTTTTTTCCTCTCTATCCTGGGGACTAATTTCATTTTTACTATTCCCCTTCACTCACGACTACATTACAAGGGCATACAGTGACAAGACAAGGGCGAAGAGTTTTAAACTGAAAGAGGGGAGATTTAGGTTTGATGTTTGGAGGAAATTTATTGCTCAAAGCTTTTTGAGGCCCTGGCACAGGTTGCCCAGAGAAGCTGGGGCTGCCCCTGGATCCCTGGAAGTGTCCAAGGCCAGGCTGGATGGGGCTTGGAGAAACCTGGGTTAGTGGAAGGTGTCCCTGCCCATGGCACAGGGATGGAATGAGGGTTTATTTGCAAGCTGTTGCAAATTCTTTTCCCGTTACTTGTTTCCAAGGAGAAATCAAAATCAGAGTCTTGAAAACTACAGATTATCTTATGTTGGATATTTCTCTCTAATTTGTCATTGGCTTCTAATTTGTCTAATTTGTCATTGGCCTCAGTTTACAGCAAGCTCCTGTGTCAGATGCAGCTTGTATCCAACTAGGAATTGTATGGGAGAACCTTCACCATCTTGAGGAGCAAGGGCCAAGTTTAACTTTCTTTATGCTACACGTTAGCAACTTTCAAATTTGGGACTACTGGGAACATTTAAATGCGTTTAGTTATTTTCAGGCTCATTATTTCACCGTAAAGCTTTACTTTTAATATGTTCTGCCCTGTCCAGTAATTTCATTTGAGTACAAGTTCTGATCTCAAACCAAAGTTTTATTATACTATTTTTTCCTGTTAAAAAATAGGATTCTGCTTTTCATTGCCCTGTTCCTTAAAAAATTACTTGTGTGTAGTCCTTGCTACAATTTAGGGTATTTATGAATGGTTCTACATAAAAGGAATGAAAATAGCTAATTATAATAATACCACTAAAAGCCATGGCTGGCTGGAAAGTGGAAATCCCTTCCCATTACATATTTTCTGTTTTTAGAAAAGAAATTAATCCAACTCTTGGATGAAAATTGAAAACCACAACATTTTTCATATGAAAGGATTTCCAAAAATATCTTGTTTTTAGAAATTCACAATTTAAGTTGCTGATAAAACCGAAATTGATTTAAAAAATTTAACCAGTTAAAAAGAAAGCTGTATTTTAGTGACACGGAGAGAAAGCTCTTCAAGCCAGCTACTGTTTTCTTTTTCATGGAGAAGATATTTTCTATTAGAAAAGTAATTTTGACAGAAAAGTTCTGATACGGTCTACTAATTAGAGCATCTGGTGCACCCAGCTGGCCTAAGGTAAGAGCAGCTATGAGTATGGAGCAACATTTGCCCAACCCGTTGTTTCAGATCGTACAGAGAAGAGCCATCAGAGTCTCCAAGAAATAATTCCAAACGTCCTTGCCATGAGCCAGACCTTGCTCTTGTCCAGTCTGTGGCAAAAAGGAGGACTGGGACCTCCCTACGGATGAGGAAACAGCCTGTTTTCCTGTTAGCATCCAGCAGAGAGACACAACACTGTTTGTCATCAGGATTTAGCGAGAGGTGAGATCAAGAGCTGCTAAATCACCAGAAATACGAAGACTGACCCTGACCCAGGAATGTCCTGAGCTCTCTGGGGAAAGCCAACCAGTGGCAGTGAGGCATAAATGTCTACATCCCTTCCAGACATCCTGGTTCCTGTCTTGAGCCTCTAGAAACAAATATAAGAGAGAATTTTGTACTGAAAAGAAAATATTTTGTAGCCATCATAGAACCATAGAATGGTTTGGGTTGGAAGGGACCTTAAAGATTGTCTCATTCCAACTCCCTGCCATGGGCAGGGACACCTCCCACTATCCCAGGTTGCTCCAAGCCCCGTCCAACCTGGCCTTGGACACTTCTAGGGATCCAGGGGCAGCCACAGCTTCTCTGGACAGCCTGTGCCAGGGCCTCAACAACCTCAAAGGGAAGAATTCCTTCCCAATATCCAGTCTAAACCTCCCCTCTGTCAGTTTGAAGCCATGCCCCCTTGTCCTGTCACTCCAGGCCCTTGTAAATAGTCTCCCCCCATCTTTCTTGCACTCTCCCTTCAGGTACTGGAAGGTCACAATTAGATCCCCCCAAAGCCTTCCCTGTTTGGGGGGAATATTTTAATGGGAAAATTTTGATTTCATCACTCTTGGTAAACCTTGTCACTTTGGCATTTTTTTGGCAAATGTTAAAAATTCATGGATCCATACTTAAAATAAGAAAATAAAAGTTAAAAAGATGGGATCAGCAGGGATCCTCTGAGCACTGGGTCACTCTCACATCTCATAATCCCATATGTGGATTGGTCAAACTCCACCTTCAGCAGCCTCTGGAGCTGCTGTTTTCTTCCATCCCTCATCCCCATGCCCTCATGGGCCGGCTGTGGGAGAGTTCACACTGTAGGTCCCTTTATCAGGCTTCTCCCAAAGCTCATTAATTGCCAGATGATATCCATTCATATTTGGGTTAATTACAAATCTTCTCCCCACTTCTTTTAACCCCACTGGTTTATCTATAGGCAGAAATGGCATCTCTGCCTTTGACTGATTGGGCTGAGTGTGCCCAGCTCCTTTAATTTCCTGCGAGAACACAGGCTCTCCTCCGCTCACCTACAAGTCCCTCCTTGCAGATGTTCTCATCAGAATTAATCTGAACTGATATCAGGTTAACCTGACACATGCTACCTTCCAGAAACCCATATGGCAGGGCAGCTCATTTTGTATTTACTTCCACATCCGTAGTTTTTCCTTCTTTCTGTTCTCATGCCCAGTCTTAAACACCGTTTTTCCACCCAATGGGCTTGAACTTGCTTGAGACGATCTTTTCTCTTTCCTAGACGTATCTCTGTAAATCCTCATAGGAAACACCACGTGGTACATTTCAATTTACTCCATTTCTCTAAATTTCACGCAGTTTCTAGTCCAAGAACAGGTTTGTCATAACGAATTAATCTCTTATGGAGGCAGAAAAATACAGATGAGAAAATGCACATGTATACACACACAGAAATAAAATACATATAAAAATATGTGTTTACATATAAATATATCTATTTTTGAGAAGGGAAGGCTTATGGAAGAAGACATATATAACAAAAACATAAATGAATTTTAGTTGTCATAGTATTTCCGGGTCAGATTTGGGACATGATACTATCAGAGTGGAGGGAGAACTTGTAGGTTGGACTTTTCATGATAGCTAAATGGGAAGAAGGTGCAAAACAGGAGATAGGATTAATGATTATTGGAATCTGACCTTATCCACTGAAATAAAGATACTGTTTGGAGTCACACTTGTTGCACCTTTATTTAGTTAAGACTTGCTGCAGTCCAGCGATAATGGGTTTTACAAAGCCACTTTTTGCATAGTTATGCAAATACACTGTTAATTTGAGAAAATTATATTCAAAGCTCAATAAACATTGATAGGTACAGCGTGTTATTTAGTCACATAAACTCTTTTTAACAAACTACTTTGAATCAACAGATAAAAATAATTCAGAATTAACTTGCTAGGCTCAGCCCCTAAGTGCACGCACAGTTTCCATGGAAGTCAGCATGTTGTAGGGCAGAATTTAGTCTGTGTGTTTAATTCATCTTAATCACTATTATTAATTCATAACTACTGTTTCCAGAAATGTATTCAGTTAGTTTTACATTAGTCAAAATCAATTGTATGTGATTTATTTTGATCATTCAAGATTACAATTTTGATGTATTTGCTCTCATCCTGTATGTCAAGCCAGGCAAAGTGGGAATGCTTTTCTAAGGAAGAGTCACCTTCTATCTATCGATCTAGTCTTTATTTCCCTTTATTGGGAATTGACACACTCTTTGGAACAATCCTGGTCCTCGTAGGTTTTGACAGTGGGATGATGCCGTGGATAATGAAATGTCATCGAGGTGTCCAGCTAGACCTGGAAGCACGACATGGTGGTTGTTCCAGGCTGCTGGCCCCAAGTGACACAGGTTCTCTGTAACTAAACTCAGATATAGGAAAGTTGGCCCAAAATCTGGCTCAGCACCATCACTCATCAAACGTGGTTCGAAATTGGTTGGATCTTCCTTCATCCAGACCAGCAGCTTTCCGGAGACTGATTTCAAATAAAGGGTTCAGCTTCTTCTGGACCCTCACCAACTTCTGTGCTGCAAGAAACACGATATCCTTGTGCAGGCTTGGGGTTTTGGGCAGGCCGTGATGCTTCAGATATGGAAATTCACTTGGGACAAGTGTTTGGTGCCTCCTGTGATTTCAGAGTGAGCAGAGTGTGTCAAGCGCTTCTCCAAGAAGGGCCAGTTTTGGACACACAAGGGCACAGAACAGAATTGGAAGAGACCTTAAAAATAATCTAGTTCATGGCCAGGGAACCTTTACTAGAACTTATCCAGCCTGCAGGAACAGTGACTACAACATATCTTGCTTTTACAGGTGGCTCTGCTGGAGATTCTTGTGGGAATAACTTAAAGAATCAGGCCCTTGGTTTACAAATGTAAGTGGTGACTTCAGGTTGAATGAGGGTTTTGTTTGGCTGTTTTTCTTTATCATTACACTGAGCCCCACTCACGCTGTGTCTCCAGTTTGCACTCCCTTGTGCTTGCTGCCAGCTGGAAACACCACTAAGGAATAACCCTGGATGCTAAAGTCCATTCAACTCCAACCCGTGATTATACGTCTTCTGAAGACGCTCATTACCTTCCCCGCATATCTTTGTCTTTTCTCCCAGTCTCCCCAGTTAAGGATTACCATTTTGCAAAAAAAGCACTCCTATTTTTATCTCTTTAATGGCACCTCCAGCCAGAGACAATTCTCTCTGGTGGAGGGAAGAATCCTGGTGATTAAACCTGGGATCCACTCTAGAGGAACCTCCCTGGCTTTGCACGACGCAGGGCTGTTGTACAGTGAGCTCGGTTAAGCTGAATTCATAAAGCTTTAGTGGAATTAAAACAGCATGCTCCGTACCAAGATGCCTTCACTTCCTGTGCCTTAATGTTAAATCCTATAGTATTGTGGATCTTAAAGATGATTGAGTTATTTTTAAACCACTGGATGTCTTCCAGTCACTCTATTTCACACTGGATTAATTATGTAAGAATACTGACTTGTTCGTCACTAATGTTACAACTTTTAAAAACAACATGCTGTTTAAATTCAAGCTTGGCAACTCTTGCCTGAATCCCCTCAAATTTATGGCACCACACCCATAGCATAATAAAATCTTTAGTGGTCCTTTGTCTTTTAGCTTGCCTTCTATTTTTTCTCAAGGGTGTTTTATGCTGGAAGATGCATACAAAAGTTGTCCAGATGTTATTTGTATCAGAGCAGGGATTTCAGTCCAGCTATCTGTGGTTGCAAATGTTTATTTTAATGGGTTATTGTGCAATCCTTGCTGTGTGGACCTCAGTGGCCTTATATGTATGTTCTCAGCGATGCCAGCACATTGCTTTTGGAGATATTATTTTAGTCCGATCGCAGTGGAACTGGTCACTGGGGGGAGCAAAAAATGTAACACCTGTAGGAGCCCGGGCGGTGTTTTGGCCGAGCTGGGTGCGAAGCGGTGGGGCTGGTGGGCGGTGGGTGGGAGCAGGGCTGACACAAAGAGCTCAGCCCGGCCACCACGGGATGCGCTGGGAGTTTATTTTACCGTAGCTGTTGCAACAAACAGAAGGGTGGGTTTATCAAACATATTTGGGAGCCTCGTAAAATCTTAACCGATGTTTCCTTGATGCTGGAGTAAATTGTTTATCTCATAACTAAAACCACGCCATGTGTACACCAATTAGGGCCGCGGATTTCAGCTCATTAAGATAAATTTGAGATGCGAGTTTCGTTATGTGCTGTAAGGACTGTGAACAGTCGCAGGAGGAAAATATCTGCAGGGCTCGGAGCCCTCCATGGAGCCTGTGAGCTGAGCCAGCCGGTGCTGAGGGCTCATCTGCAGGCTCTGCTTTACCTGTGTGGGTCTTATTGAGACCCAGGTCTTTCATGGCAAAGAGTTTAAAGCTGAATTTGCATGCTAAAAGTGCACAGTCTTGCATTTCCAAGAAATGTGAGCAAGCAAGATGACGGCAATTAATGACAATGACACTCATTTGCACATGCAAAGAATCGAGACCATTTAACCTTTAAGAGAAAACAGCTATTATATTTTAATGTTGTTTTATGTATTAACAGTCACATATTATTTTGATGTGCTTAATTAATATAAATAAGCTTAAGCCATTATACTGTCATTTAAACCCACATAATTTCCTTTTTGTAGGAATTTGTGTGTAATTTACACTGTTGCATTCAGCTCCCAATGTTCCAAGATCATGCTTCAAATAATTAGATTTCAAAAATACAATTGGAATTGTTCTTTGTCTTTTGATTTTTCAGCAGTAAACACATTTTGAACTTCTCAATAATAAGGACCAGGGGCTTGTTTTTAAAAGCCAAAGTCGATGTTTTGAAGCATCATATTATTCCTGGAGCTTGGGCTTTGGTTAGATGGCCTGGTGAAATGGGTACCATCAGCAACACAGACCTTGTCTGTAGTTCTGCCCAACCCCACTTGTTTTCAACACTGTTCAATTACACAGGGCTTTACCACTAGGAAATTAGTCCAAATAACTATCTTACCCTCAAATTGAAGGTATCATGTCAGTAGTGAGTGGCATCAGTCCTGCCGTGGAGATGACCTTATTTGGAGCCACTGGAAGCAGATAACAGATGGCCTTTTATAAATATGGGGCTGGGAGGGCGTTAAATATTTGTGCTCATGAGACTGTAGAGTTGGGAGAATATGGGATGTGGCCTTTCTGATGAGACCCCACGTTCCCTGTGCATGATGCATCTTCTGCAGTGCCTCTTCCCTCGTGCCAGTCCCCAGAAGAAAAGGGCCAAATATTTAATCTTGGAGGTCCTCCACGCCAGGGAAATCCTGGGTGTAATAAAGGGCAAATCCTGCAGAGATCAGTGCAATTCACATCCATGAGATCCAGCTCTCCTTTGGCAGCAGGGTGGGAGCTGCAGGTCCCGGTGCTCCAGTGGTCACTCCACCTGTGGGTTATGGTGATTGAAACCCTGCAGCAACGCCTGGGAAAAAACAAATCCCCGTCTCAGGTCTTGGCAGGCAGCTCAGAAATCAATTGCTTTTCATTTATGTTCTGTAGAAAGTAAATGCATTTGTAAATTTGAAAGCAGCTGCTGACGCTCAGCAGTAAACCAAACCGATTTTGTTTTACAAAACCTTTTGCTGTTTGGTCTTAACTAGTGGAGTTGTGCATGGATCCAGCACTCCTCTTCGCATTGCAGGGAAGATTTTGTCTAGCTGCCTCTGTGACATATGGTAATGCTTAGTGTGTGCTGTATGGCCTGGAGCCATACCACTGCAGCCTGTATGCTCCTCAGATCTCCCAGGCTAAGGGAATCGGGACGAGACAGTGTTTGAATGCAAGGGACCTCCTAGAAAAAGTCAGAGTGCAGCGTTTTCTGCCGGTAAGAGAACAGGATGTTCCTCCCTCAGGGCTGAGGCAATTCCCCACACGGGGCTAAGGTGACTGTACTCTCCCAGCCGTAGCTTTTTGGACTCAGATTATAAGAGACCACTAATGCAACCATAAAAGATCTCACAGCTCTCAGCCATGGGAAAACAGCAAACAATCCCACTTCCCAAGGTAACCCAGAGGAAGTGGTGGCGTGGAGGAAAGCACTGAGAGACCTTTTCTCATCTTGTTTCTGCGGGGAGGACGTTCCCATTATCAACCTTCCGTTTCAGGGTGCAGCTAACCCTGGTGAGCAATCACTGCGTATTTCCCACACAGACTGCTCCCAGGCTCTCCGGGAAGCAGAGAGAATTCCAGAGGCACCCTCAGCACAGCCCAGTGGGCACAGAAACCCCTGTGCATCAGAGTGGGAAAGGGGGGAAGCAACATGGCTTGCAGGGAGGCTTTGCAGCCTCTTCTTGGCGATGTTATTAATTCGTTCTGGGACATTGGGAGACTCGTTTAACCTCTCTTTGTCTCAGATTCAAACCTCTACAAGCAGTTATTATAACATTTGGCTGCATTATGGCATTGTTGAAAGGCTTAATTAAATTAAGTGTTCCGAGATCTTTGAATGAAAGGTGCTATCCAAGTGAAAGCCTGTTGATGATGATGACTCTAAATTACGAGGCCAAGTCCTTCGCAAGTTTTACTCAGTCCTTGGTCAGACAAAGTTATTTTTAAACACTGTGTTTGATGTAGCATTAAAATTGTTTGGGGAGTGCCATGTGTATAGACATGACATCTGACCCACAGTGGGAGGGATTTGTCACTGGAGGGTTTTAACGGCGGCGACCAACCACACGTCATCCACATGCAGGCAATCGTGCCGGTCACAAGCAATTTTTAATTGTTTGTTTGGTTTGGTTTGGTTTTTATAAATTTATTTGGAGGCCTTTATTGGGAAGAATGGCCAGGACTTTTAGTTATTTCAGGAGAAATGCTGTCTCAGGTGGGAAATTAAAAGGAGCTGCTCGATCAAAGTTTGTAGGCGTCGCAGCCAAAAAACGCGTAAGCAGATGTCTTCTTTCTTCCAACCTGTCAGTATATCCTTGGAAGGACAACAAAGTTTGTTGGGGCTTTCACTAGGTGGTATCTTACCAACAGCAAAAAGGCAAAATTGCAAACATAATTTTTAAATTTTTATTCCTTTGCAACTTACGCAAAAATTCCTATGCTTTTACAGGAGGACTGTAGTCCTAAAACTC
Source organism: Gymnorhina tibicen (assembly GCA_013399875.1). NCBI lineage: Eukaryota > Metazoa > Chordata > Aves > Passeriformes > Artamidae > Gymnorhina > Gymnorhina tibicen. The sequence goes on from VXAZ01005100.1 coordinate 6,174,663, forward strand.
CTGTTGTTTCTTCCTACCAAGCTTCTCTTCACCTGTTTCTTCAGCTCACCTTTCCCTCTACCAGAATCCCTGATACTCTTATCCTCAGCAATTTTTCTCTTTTAGCATCTTTTCTTCTGACTTTGAAAGACATAGTTTTCCTGACTGCTTTTATTGGGAAGCTTTGTCCTCCAGTGTTACCCTGTAACCAAAAAAGGCTGCTGCCCCTCTCCCTCCTGCCATCCTGAGCAAGTTATCAGCCCTTCCCAGCCTTTCCCACCAGTTTTTCTCCTTTTCCAGTTTCCCTCTGTTGTACAAAATGCACCTTAACAAATTCACCAGAAACACAAGAGTGAAGCATAGAATTGTTAAGGTTGAAACACACCTCTAAGATCATGGAGTTCAAGACTTTATGAGGATATTTTAAATGGGCTAACTGTTTTGCTGGGTACCACAGGCACAGGACCACATCTAGTTTGGGAGTGTGGGCTCCTTAAAGGTCTGCTTTACAGCCTATTACATAATATGTGATTCTTTCAATAGACAGGAAGGATGGTATTTTGGTTAAAGCCTCCAGGAGATCAGGATTCAGCTTCTAGCTCTGCACGCTTCCTGTGTGGTTTTGGGAAAGACACTTTGTGCCATAATTCCCCATCTGCAAACTAAAGATGATATTACATCCTGTTTCTCACCTTCTCCCTGCAAGCTCTGTAAAGCTGCAGAGCCTGTAAGCACTGTAGAGCAAATAATGTCACTTTTTTATGCAAGACTCTACACAATAGCATTTCAGTCTCTGCTGAAGACTAATGATTATTGTGGTGTTAATAATAAATAATGACTGTAATCATACATAAGACTTTCAGCCTTACTTGCACTTAAGACTGATTCTTCCAGACTTTCTGCAAGTTTACCTTGGGACCAGTGTGAGCAAAGAATAATCATATCAAACTGTGCTAAATAAGGTGGATTTCTTTTCTCATATACTTTTCTCTGTATTTGCTGAAGGACAATGAACAGTAGACTTAAAACCGTCAAACTCATTTCACCTTTGTAATATTTAAACTAATTAGTCTCAAAGATGAAAAACGCATTGCTCAGATTCCAGATAATCTTAAACAAAACACTTCATGCTGATTTTATTCTGCTTCTATCTGTGCAAAGATTAAACAAAACCCACAGTTGGTTTCATCTGCCAGTCTCTAAAAAAAAATCATGTCACAGAAAGAGAAGGGGGGAAAATAAATCCAAGGCAAGGTTTGCAGTGCTCTGAGTTTGCTCATCCTTAGTTTATCTTCTGCAAATGAGCACGTATAAAACAGTCCACCTACTGTTCTAGTTGCTACGATATAATGCAGTTCCACTGAATGATCCTGTTAACCTAACCTTCAATTTGCTGGGATTTGAACTCTGAATTACAGCTTACTAACATAGTTTAACAGCTGGTACAAGGGCTTCTTTTGAATTTTTAATCACATGAATTAAAGATTGCTGGAGATGCTTTTCAGACCTCCACTAGCAGTGATCCAATGTACAGAAAGACAAGTATAGGTAGCCCCATGAGGATTAAGAGCACAAAGGTACTATGGCTTGTGAAGCTATGCTGCACTCTTTGCTTGCCAAATTAGGAATACTAGTGCAAATTATTCATGTGAAGATAAATTCACATTATGGCTCCAAATGGATTTAAAACCCCCTTTTTAGCTCGCATTTTTATACAGAGTGTGCGTCGCACGGAGCACAGGTTTTGAAGATAAAGCTTAGTTTAGCAAAATGCTTCTTCTGTTCCGTGGATAAAGGGAACACAGACACACACACACAAAGCAAGAGAGAGAAAGAAATATATAGAGAGTGATTGCAACTGATATCTGGAATGCAATGAAAACAAACATGACCGTCTGTGGATGTTTCAGGGTGGATGTAATCATTTGTTGCCGTCGGACAGCGTGCGGAATGCGCGTGTTTAGATTCTGCACTCTTTGTGTCTCCCGTTATTTATTCCAAGAAGATCTTTCTTATTGAGGATATTTCTCAGGGAAAGGGGAAAAAAAAAAAAAAAAAAAGGGAAAAAAAAAAAAAAAAAAAGGGAAAAAAAAAAAAAAAAAAAGGGAAAAAAAAAAAAAAAAAAAGAAAGGGATAAAAAAAAAAAAAGACAAAAATGTAGTTCAACTGGAAGCTTCTCTACCCTGACACACCAGCTGATGAGTGCTGTGAGAACTTGGGAAAACAGACCCTGCTTTCCAAGTTCACTACCCCTGCAAGCCTGAAGATCAGCAGAATAAAGTGGATGGAGTTGTTTAAACAAAGTAAGTAGGGGGAGGAAAAAAAACCTAAAAAAAAGAAGACCAAAAAAAAAAAACCCTAAAAAAAAAATTAGGACAGCGGGAACAAGAAAGCATGTTGCTTCTTAATTATGCTGTGTTCTCTCTCTAATGGATTGGCCTCCCCGCACGCTCTAAGTAAAGCAACTGGCATGTGGCATCCTCTGCAGCGAGAGGAGCGGTGGCAAGTGTACAGCTGTTCGTGCTGACACACAGGTGTTGGATTTTTGGATCTGTTAGCTAGACAGATTTTTAAGGGTGTACGGGGGAATCATCTGCAGTTGTTGCACAGAAAGTGAGTTGTCCAAGAATACTGGAGTTAATTATTATGTAAATCCCACTCCACAGCCAAGGCTCGGGGCTGGAGTTGGAGCTGTGCTCCCCCCTGCTCCCTGCCAGCTCTGGGTCACTGTCTGATTTCCTTGCTGTCCCCTTTTCATGAAGTGCTGTCGTGAGCTGGCAGCGATGGACAGCTGTGATAGCAGAGGCAGGAAGGTCAAGTGGGGATGAGCAGCCAGGGTGACCCCTGCCCCTCTCAGCCGGCACGGGATCTCCGGGAAGACGGAGGTGGCCATGCCAAATCACTGAAGAGGGGACGCTAAAGCTTCAGGGATGCTTTCCCCAGTCCTCAGGGAAAGCCTTAAGAGCAGCAGGTGGGGAGAAGGTTCAGGCAGAGCTTTAGCAGTTTGTTGTCCTTTTATCAACAGGACTTGCTCTGGCACTGAGAGCTCATGCTGCACTGACTGTCCTGAGCACCATGGTGGCTTTGGGCAGTGTGTAGCTGGGGTAAAGTGCATTAAAGTGGAAATGAGGATTATCATCTCCTGCCAAATTCCCTCTATGGATAGGCAGTGATTTGTCCCTTCTCTTTGGCAAGTCTCTTTATCCAACAGTGCCTCAGTTTCCTCAACTAACACATTATTTGATTTTGTCAAATAGTAAATGTCATGGAAATACAGGGGAGGGTGCCACGTTTTCTGTAAACTACTATATGTAGAAACTTCTTTCTACTATATGTAGAAACTTTTATATTTTTAATGATCTTTATATTTTTTAAGGGCTCTCAAATGAAGCAGATGTGTCAAGAGTGACTGGAGGGATGTGACCAAAGAAGGCCAGGCTGGAAATAGCTTTGAGCAACCTGGTCTAGTGGAAGGTATCCCTGACCATGGGGAGGGGGATTGGAAAGAGGTGGTCTTTAAGCTCACTTCCAACCCAAACCATTCTATGATCTCAAGATAAAAGGTTTTGATGAGCAGCAGTTTACAGGACAATTCCTCCTCCCTGTTGCTTCAGGGCTCCTGGGGTGGATCAGAGGGCTGCTGATGGGTTTGCTCTCCACCTGCACCCAACAGCTCAAAGGGATAAATACTATAACTTCTTATTTGGGGAATTTTAGACACAATTTCATCCTGCTAGAAATTAAATTTTGTTTCGTATGGTCTGGGACCCCTGGGTTTTGGACTTCTGCCAGTAGCCCTGCCAGGTGTCTGTGACTCTCTGTGTCCTGCCGCCATGGTGGGCTCTGCCCTGTCCAGGTTGCATCGCTCTGGTGGTGGCTGAGCACCGCTCTGAGAGGCAGCGCCAGGGGAACAGCAGGAGCAGCATGGGCAGTGTTAACGCTCTCCTGTAATTCAGATTTGAGTGATGAAACTCAAGAATGCAGAGCAGCTGGGAGCGGGTCTCAGAGTGCTGATAGTGGGCAAGCTGGGGAGTATCTCATTTCTCCCCTGAGAATAGGCTTTTTTTTTCCCCCTAGAGTTAAGTCTTTTGTTTTGTTTGTGCATTCTGCTCTTAGTTTTGCTCTTTTCCCCGAAGCTGACAATGGGAAATAAATCAAATTCATCTCTTTTTGCTTGCAGTTTCCCAGGGAGGAGGAGGAGGAGGAGAGGAGGAACACCTCACCCCATCCTCCCGTGACTCCCAGCCTCTCTCGCTGATCTCCAGAGCTGCGGCAGCCGCCCGCTCGCTCCTGGCCCGGCCTCGCCGCGCAGCTCCAGAGGTCTGGATATTGCCATCCATCACAGCAGCTCCGGTTCCAGCGCTTGCTAAACGCCTGAATTTCCCGCTGGCTCGATGAACAGCTTTCAGCTTGTGGTACATTACACAGCCACCGGGTGAATGGGGCTGAGCGTTCCTGTTTGGCTGCGAGCGCCGCGTTCACCTGAGCTCGCTGGCAGGATGAATAGTTCACCGCGGTTCTGGTGCTAACCCCCTTTGTGAACTAGCAGTGAGCCATGTACCTTATTACAAAGGCCGACAGCTCCCTGGAAACTTAAATCCACTCTTTTTCCCTTCCCTACCGTAGGGAGCTATAAAAGAAAAGGACTTGGTTGGTAGGCATGTAATATAACAAAAACCCCTCTGTTGTGGCAAGATCCAGACTCCCCAGTAACAATGGGGATTATGCTCTCGCATCGAAAATGCAGTTGCTAGTTTTAACTGCAGTACCTTATTACAGATTCCTACGGAGTACATTTATGTCAGGGGCTTGGATGTTTAACTTAAGTCAAGCCTGGTAGCAAAGAGAGCTCGGCAACCTCTGGTTTGGTTTTTTTGGGGTTTTTCTTTTTTATATGGAGGAGAAAGATGCAGCTCGATATGCTGCTTTGGTGCTACCTTCCCCCAAACCACTTCTCAGAGAGCTTTAAATAGCCTGACACTGGCACCGGGCAGGAGCTGGCAGAAGAATAGATTTTTTCATCTGATGGCTCGCCAAGGTTGTTTTCAAGAAGGAGAAGTAGAAGAAGAAGGGGAAAGAAAAAACCCAAAAAACCCCTTTTGCATGCCAGTCATTCATTGCCTGCCAGTTCCCATGGTTCTCCTATGGATGGTAGCCACAGAACTATTCAAAGTACAGTAAACACTGAGGAAAGTGAAAAGAAACTCATGAAGCAGAGAACAGAGAAGGAAAAAGAGTTGGATATGGGATACATGGTAGTAAGAGTCACTTAGGGATTACCTTAGGGTGTACCATGAATGCTTCCCTCAGTGCCAGCAGTAGCTGCAGGGAGGACCTACCTCGCTTCTGAAGGATGGGGAACCCAGCTGATGTCACAGCAGTGGGGAGGCAGTGACTCTGTTCTGGGGTATCAAATATGAAGAAGAAGGGTATCTAAAATGCCATTTAGCTGCACTTGGGATGAGTATGTACAGTCCTTTGCATGGGCTGCAGATCCCAAGGGACTTGTGCCATCACTCTCTTTTCTGCTCTTTCAGCCTCTGGAGTGGAGTGGGTTTTAAAATTTTTTTTATTTTATTATTAATTTTTCTTTGTTTAATAAGTCAGGCAAGAAAAAGAAAAGAGAGGCAATGAAGTATGATGTCCCATTCCTGGAAGTGCCCAAGGCCAGGCTGGGTGGGACTTGGAGCACCCTGGGATAGTGGAAGGTGTCCCGGCCCGTGGCAGGGGGGTTGGAACGAGATGAGCTTTAAGGTCCCTTCCAACCCAAACTAGTCCATGATTCTAAGTCTTGTAGCTTCCCTCCCACCTGATGCAGTGACATGAATAATTTTTCTTACCTCCAGGGCAGGGGAGCTGTAGATGGAGATGTCTATAACGAGACCACTTGTGCAAGGGAGATCTGCATGGCCTTCACTGTGTGTATTATATTCAGCCCGACGGGATGAGAGAGGTGATGTACCAGAGAAAACATAATTATCTCATTCACAGCAAAACTTTTATAGAGATAGAGAGCTTATCACTGTGGATTTTTCTGATACAGTTAAGCACAGGAAAGATGCTCTGATGGATCAAAAACTTCCTTCCCTGGGAGTGGTACAATGTGTTTTCCATACTGGTTTTCCTTTAATACTTTAATTATCAAAAATCTCTTTTCTTTGAAAAGCTGGCTGAAACCCTACAAGTTTATTTGTTGTTTACATTATGAATTACACAAATCAAGCCATACAGGATTGGATCTGAGTATAGCTTTCCACTGACTCTGATTAAAAGATAATGGGAAGTCCCACTGGCCTGGGACAGTTCTGAGATTCATTTCTCTCTTGAGCTTCTTGTGCCTGAGGTTGGTGCCTCAGACAGACACCTGGTCCTGTGACTTTCGTAATTCCAGTTACTTTTCCTGGCATCACATGAGGGTCTCCTCTGCATTCCTGTGTGTGACAGGTTGTTCCCTGGTTTTGTACACTTGCGTGAAGTCAAAATTCAAAATAGGAATTATTTACGGTATCAAATTAGGTATTGTTTAGGAAAAAAAACAACACAAAACCCACCAAAAAACTCCAAAATCAAACCATTCTCTGCAGGAAGAGGAAACTGCACACGGAGAAGAGGACTCAAGAAAAGCAATAAGAGCTTTTAGGTGTCTTGAGGTCTGATTCTTGTGAAAATAAGAGGAACTGAAAGTCAAAGCAAAATTTATATTTCCCTACAGCCACAGAAACTCTTTGTACTTGAGCAGAGCAGCTTTACAAGCAACAGGTGAAAGGTAGTGATTAGCATCTGCACAAATCTGAGGACCAGCAGACTTTGAGGGTCCTGGTGTTCCCCAGGAAGGTGAGACCCTCAGAAGGCAGGTGCTGGGATGGCCGGGGCCCACTGGGGTTTGCTCAGCACATGCTCTGTGTTTGTGTAAAGAGCAGAGGGTCCCAGGGAGATCCCGACTGTCTCACCAGCTCCCTCACCAGCTCCCAGGCCCCTCTCTCACACAGCTGCAGCCCTGATTCATCTCTGTTCCCATGCTCTCCTCGCCAGTGAGAGTGCAGCAGGCACCTGGTGTGCTAAATAATCCTCGAGCAGTAGGCTCGGAGATCATTAACTCTTCCGTCACCACGTCAGGGTGTTCTGCAGAGCACATGCCTGGCAGTGGGATAGGATCCCGCAGGAAAGCGGCGGAACACCTGGTTTTTATTGAAGTGGTGTACTCGAGGAGCATAACACTGCAGATCTAATGTACAGGGCAGCCTATTTCAGAGCGGTGGGAAGGGGAAAAAAGGCAGCCTGAAGTGTGTGTGGGTCTTCTCAAAACACCTGCAAGTAATATTGGAGAGGACAGATGTGAGGTGGAGATGTGAAAGGGTGAAAGTGGCTTGATCCCCACCTCAGCTGTCGGAAGGCAGGGAGCAGCATCAGGGGAGTGTTTGAGGGAGGCCAGGTTGAGCAGACAGAGGCTGAGAGCTCCCTTTGAATCTCTGAAACCAGAGGTTACTGTCAGCCTGGCTGCTCCTCGGTGCTGCACATCAAATGGTTGGGATGGGGAGTGACCTTCCCAGGAGACAAGGAACCCCACCCTCTGTGCCCATCGTGGTTGGACATCAGGAAGCATTTCTGCACCAAAAAGGTTCCTAAGCATTGGAAGGAGCTGCCCAGGGAGCTGGTGGGGCCCCTGGAGGTGTTCCAGAAACCTCAGTGCTTTGGATTAGTTGTCAGGGTGGTGTTTGGTCAAAGGTTGGACTCTATGATCTTGGAGGTCTTTTCCAACCTAAACGATCCTGTGATTCTTTGATCCCTGCAACCGTTCCCTCCATCACAAGCTTCCCACTGGTTTAAGAGGCTCCTGCCCTTTTGTGCCCTCATTTCAAGAAGGATATGGCTTTGTACCACTGCAAGAGGTACACAAGGGAGAGGAGAGTTGGCAATGACTCTCCTTTGGACCTTTCCCTGACTCTTTATGCTCTAAGAAATGAGGGAGTGGGAGGAACACACTCGATGCAAGCATGTCTACCTGTGACCCCACACTTGTGCAGCAGGTTGTGCACTGGCCCCGTGGAGCTTCCTTCACACTCCTGATGATTTATAGGGGAATTGGCAGCAGGAAATGCAGCTGAAAAAAGTCTGCTCTCCTACAAAATAAAGTAAGTGCTGCATATGTCTAAGGGGACAGGCCTGGGGTCTGCAATACACATTAAAAAACAACAACAACAAAGTCCTACATGCTGAGAAAAGAGACATCCGGTCATCTGGGACCAAAATCTGACTTTGTTCCTGAGCTGATGAATAATTCAAAAGGCCAAACTGATATTCAAGTAGTAAAGTGTGGGTGTAGACCTCTCACTTCCCAATGCACCTACTGCGGGTAAGTCACTGCTCTGGATGACCAGTGCAGTTCCAGGGACACAAAGCGCTGGGAGAAAGACAGGAAATCTGTTTAAATACACCCCAGAAATGATGAGTTACAGTAAGGTTATTTAAAGCTTAAGAGAATTTGGCAGTGTCTACTGCTGTTACCCCCTTCTTTCCTTGGTCCCAGCTCTCTGCCATGTTAAAGTGAGCAGGAGAGGTGGCCCTGTCAAGCTTTCAAAAGGCAGAATACTGAAAAGGTCAGAGTAGTAAACTATGACAGAGCATGTAAGTCATTATCATTCTAATATTGCCTCTGTAATGAGAACGAGAGCAGAGCAAATTATTGTGAAATACGTTGTAAAACTTGGGAAAACGTAGTTATATTGCTGCCTAAGTTCTTTAATGACAAGTGGATTCTCTGTGTGTCTTTACAAACGTGCTCTGGAGCTTGAAGGAGGCTGAAAGAAAAAGATTTGTGGCAATTTCCATGGTAACTATTAATTTTTCCCCCCAACCATAAGGAAAACTCACATTGCTTCAAGGTTGGGAGAAACTGCAGCAAACTAAAGAGCTTGGGGATTTTGTTTGATTTTTTGTTTGTTTCGTCTGTTGTTTGCTTTAATTTAGGGTCTGTCAAAACTTTGGCATTAATTCCTGACATTGGAGCAACATGAAATTGAGGGTGAAGCCTTTTTACTGTATCTAGATCCATGTAACTCATAAAAGTCCCATGCTGTATAATTTTATTACTGGTGATATCTGGACTAGTTGTGAGAGATGCTTCTTTTGAAAAAATTTGGGTGACTGAAAACTTACAACCCCTCATGGATTCATGCAGACAAAACAGTCAAAAAATGGTGATGCTGGGAGCACCAGCTGGTGGGAGAGCTTATAGCAAAATAAAAAAAAAGAGATTGAAGGAACACCTGTGGAGGTAAGTCCCAATCAATTCTGGGTGTTCATTTGTGGGTGATTGCTGTGCTGAAATAAATCCTTCAGACCCACCCTCCCTCCCTGCAGGAGGACACCAGACCAAGAGGGTTCACTGCGACTGGTGGGAACAGGAGAAGAGGAAATGTCCTCAAGTTGTGCCAAGAGAGGTTTAGGTGGATATTAGGGAAATTTCTTTACCTTAAAGGTAGTCAAACATTGGAACAGGCTGCCCAGGGCAGTGGTGGAGTCCCCACCCCAAGAGGGATCTAAAAGCTGTGTTGATGTGGCACTCGGGGACATGTTTTAGTGGTGGCCTTGGCAGTGCTGGGGAATGGATGGACTCAGTGATCTTAAAGACCTTTTCCAACTTCAGCAATTCTATGATGCTATGCTTCTGTCTTACTCTGACAACCTGCAGCCTTTTATGCACTCAGAGATTGAAATAAAGTCAATTACGGGTTGATTTCTGTAAACCGTGGAAAACTCCTCTTGAATGGGTTTACATGCTGGCTTTTGTCAGTTTGGCTTTCTTTGCTATCTGAGATTGCAAATGAAAATACACAATGAAATGAAAGTTGTACCAAATGTGCAATATGTCGTTCATACCAAGGAAGATGGCATTTCTGGGTGAACTGTACACATTCAGGGCTTTGATCTTCAGGTGGGAGAAGCCACAGGCAGAAAGTGCTTGTGGCTTTGCAAAACCAAGTTGTGATCACAGGAAACCACCTGTGATATGTTCTGGCTCAGGTAATTCAGAGAGACAGAGGGAAACAAATTCTTTGCTCATCTTGTTCCACCCCCTGCCATGGGCAGGGACAACTTCCACTATCACAGGCTGCTCCAAGCCCCGCCCAGCCTGGCCTTGGACACTCCCAGGGATCCAGGGGCAGCCACAGCTTTTCTGGGCAACCTATGCTAGGGCCTCCCCACCCTCACAGGGAAGAATTCCTTCCTAATCTTTAATCTAAACCTTCTCTCTTTCAGTTTGAATTTGTTCCTCCCTGTCCTTGTAAGCACTCTCCATCTTTCCTGTAGGTTCCTTTCAGGCACTGGAAGGCCACAATTAGGTTATCCCAAAGTCTTTTATTGTATAAACATATGATAGTGGCTGTCCTGAGCTGGGCTAAATGTGGGTGGGTTGGACTGAAGGTCCCTCAATGCCACTGCAGCCTCTGGCAGCATCTATGAAATCAGGACAAGGGACACCTCCTCGGATTTCTTTGAAACACTTTTCTGGAAAGTAGTGATTCAAGATGGCTTTTGTTGGGAACATCTGGGATTTGGTTTCAGGCTCAGCTGTAGTGAATGTGAGAAAAAGTGTGTCTTCACGGTTAATTTCTAGCTTATGCGACAACATTTAACGGGGCTGTTGAAATGTTTAAAAGATGGCACATACATAAGTGTTTGTGGCTCCTCAGTTGGTGAACAATCTGCTCTGACCACAGCAGGAACTTGATTTATGTGAGAGGGCTGAAGTACCACAGGACACCAGAAACCCCTTGATCTCAAGGTTTTCAGTTTTTGTCAGAGTTTGCACAGGAACAAAAAATGTGTGGAAGTCTGTGAGCTCCTTGGCTCTTGCAGGGGAGGGTAGGGGTTCTGTGAAACCCACTCTCACCCCATGCCTCACCTTGGCAGGTAGCTGAATTCCTCCAAAAAGTCTTTATTCAAAGGACATGGAGCAGAGGACTTGTCTCACGACCAGGTCATGGCCTTCAGAGGGAAATGCTGAACTGCAGAATATGACATAGCAGGGAACTACCTCCCCTTATATGAATTTGACTGAATAAGTTCTGACTACTTCAAAACATCAGGCTAGAGGTGTATTGAATATCCAGTGGGAAGTGTGTGGTGCTGCAAGGGTTAACTGGAGCATCAGTAGTTTTCTGAGAAAGCAGTGGGGGCAAGAAATCTGGACCCAGATTCCAGATCCTGGTTCCAGCTAAGCTTCACGGGGTGAGCTTGACTCTTCTCTTTAAAAGGCAAAAACAATACGGTGCCCCAGTTATTCTTTTATTCTGCAAAATGTCAAACTGCATGTGATCCATTTAATTTCTACAAGTGTTCCAAATGGGAGAGCTTTCTAGATGTTCCTTTAATTGTGCAATACCCTGCATAGCAACTATAGTTTCAAATGTTCCTGAAAAAGCTACCATAGACCTAATACACATACAGAGCTTCAGTTAGACTCTAAACTCATTTTTGGAGTTAAAACTCTATTTAAACTGTAGTTATAACTCCTTATTGAACTCTCCTCATCTATTTTTCCTTCAATCTGGTTTGCAAAACTGATGTTTTGGGTTTTTTTTTTCCCTAAAGTTGTCTATAAGGTCTTCCCCTCATGATGGATCTGTGCTGCACACTCACCTCCCAGAGCTGAGAAAAGGTCACTGGCAGTTCACTCTCTCCTTAAAATTTGAAAGAGTGAGTTGCTCTGTAGTACTAAAGTTACATATAGAAGCTGTGAGACATAAAAACAATATTGTGCCAGCTTGTCAGAAATTCACCAAGCAGCTGCCCCTCAGGTTTCTCATGGATGCATATGTGCATATATCTGGCATTTTCCAAACTGTAAAAGGTCTGAGAGGTAACTAAAACAACCAAGGCAATTTATTCACTGAACAGAGGACACGGCTAAAGGAGTGAAAATCCTGTGGGGCTTTTTTTCCCCCCCCCTTTTCTTCTATTTTTTCCCTCACTGGCAAGAATGTGGACTTTGTTTGTCATCTTGTGGGCCTACCTATAACAGTGCAAAGGTGAAATGCCTGAATATTAAGCCATAATCCATCATTGTACACACACTAATTACTTTCTGTCCTCCCCTCCTCTTGTCACCGTGGTCCAAAGCAGGTTTTCGGAGGCTGAGTACATTCATCTGAGATGTTTAGCTGCCACGCTCCACCGCATCCCTGTATGATCTGCCTGGGCTCAGGCCCCCAGAGGAAATTTGTGCATGCATACTGTATGTGAACTTTAGATAAATAAATAAACAGGAGAAACAGCTTCCAGATAATTGAAAGCGAGTGAAGGAGGGAGCAAAAAGAAAACAATTTCTCAGGGGAGAAGCAGGCTGAGGTGGCAGGTATGATTAAAATCCATATGATTTATGAGTAGGTGCATTACTAACATGACAAACCCGTAGTGTTTGTTTGTTTTGTTGCATTTGACAATAAAGTTTCTTTTTTTCACCCACTTTTTCTTTTCTCCCCTTCTTTTTTCCCCCCTTCTCCTTTCTTCCTCCCTTTATTTTTTTTCTCCTTGTCTCCTTGCTGCAGGTTTTGCTCAGGAGTTAGCCACTCAGGAATTCCTAGTGCCTGACTGAGCAGTAATTTAGCAAGCTCTCTTGTGCTCTTTTCCTGTCAGCATTAACATGTCAATTCATTTTAATAGTCTGGGCATGCGCAGAGGGGATGCATTTTCTCAGCAGGTATCCCATGAGCCCACCCCGTGGTGCAGAAATGTGTTATAGCTTGTCTCAGGCCACAGAGACTTCAGCAAGTTTATTTTCATTATGGCCGAGCGTATTTGTTAAGACAAAGCATGAACAAGAGAAAAGAGCACACAAAAACGAGACTTTTGAAATATTAAAGGGAGATCTATGTGTCTGATTGGTAATTTATGACCTGTGCACAGAAATGGTTGGAAAGGACTTCTTTGCATGGTATCATTACGTGGGTTCGAGAAAGTGCGTGCTGTCACTTCCTCTGGTTTCTGGAAATTAAATGATATCATGCCACATTAGGAATTATCTGCAATTGTGATTAATAGTTGAATTGGCTTTTATATTAAACCAGAATTTACTTGCCATCTTTCTCATTAAAGAGCCTTCAGATAGATTTGTATCTAATATATATAAAACCAAGGTCTGTTCAGACCAAGAGCCAACCCTTGGATTACAACATTATCTTTCTAGCTAAAAAAAAAGTTGAATTTTTGCACGCTTTAAACTTGGGAGTAGAAATTGTAGATTTATGAGAAGAGAGAAGCAGAAAATTAGAAAGCTACCTCTTGGCATCTCAAATGACACGTTTCCAGATGCAGCCTAAATTAGGCCAAGGTATTTTGGTTGCACATTACCTTAGTGGAATTAAATATTTAAGCACACAGAGCTGTGGTATCAACGTCCGTATGGTACAAATACTTCTTCAGCCCAGCTGGACTCAGCTACATTATCTGAGTGACCTGAAAAAGGTAAGATCATGGTTTATTTTTAAAGGATTCTCTTCTCTTAAGGAAAATACACTTTTGTGGGAAGCCCTGCCTTTCTTACTCTCTGCGGGCACATGGAAGTGGCGACATCCTCGAACTGTGTTGGGAACATGCTCGTTCTGTCGTTGAGTAGGTGGAGAATTATGTCAGGAATCTGAAGTCTGGCCTAGAGATTCCCTCCCGTTCCACTGTGGACGGAACAAACTAACTTCCTCAAAAAGGGAATGCACAAAGTACCTTTTTTAAGGGACAGGCTCCGCTCGATGCTGGTCAGCAGGGCTTTTCTCAAAAGTAGTTGGCACGGGACCTCGCGTGACAAAACGTTATGGCACAGGGCTATAGAAAAGCCAAACAAACCCAGGCTTTGAGCTGGGTTATGTCTGTCCACTGGTCAGACAGTTGCTCTTTATGGCCTGGATAAGCGAGTACAGTGACAGAGGAAATGCTGAGTCTAAGGGAGAGCTGCAGCTCCTGACAGACAGCGCATCTGCTAAAAGAAGGAGTGGTGACGTGGTCTGTGCTTGATGTCTGGAGGGGTAGCACAGGACAGCCATTCCTACAGCAGAAAAAACATAGTTCAGGTAAAGGGAACTCTCACACTGTGCCCACCACCAAGAGAAATAACTGTATAGGTCAGGAAATGTCAGGAGACACCTGCTCAGTGAGAGCCTATGATTTACCAGTGGGACGGTAAAAATGTCCTGGATAGCTGTGCATGTGTGCCACAAACCCCCTGTGGCCACAGCCCACAGACCTGTCCCTCTGGGAGGGTTAGTTTGCCACCAGAATTAATGTGGCTGGTGGGTCTCAAGGAGGTCCTTCTCCTGGTGCTTTGAGGAATTTGAGCAACTTGTTCTAATATCTTCCAGTCAAGAATTTCCTCCTAACATCTAATCTAGAGCTCCCCTCTTCCGTTTAAAAGCATTCTCCCTTGTCCTGTAACCATCTGCCTGTTTAAAACGTCTCCATATTTTTATAAGCTCCTTATAAGTGTTTTATTTTCAGGATAAAATATAGATAGGTCAAGAGACAATCAGCCTAAGGTCGGCTGATAGAAGTGACATTAAAATATCATCAGGTGTGTTTTTAGGAGGTGATGTGCATGTCCAGTAATTGAACGCCCTCGGCCAAATTTTGCTCAAATTTGTCTGCTGGCCAGTAGACACAACCTGTTTCTGTAAATAGTAGATAAGGTAGAGAAGACTTTTGAATCAACATCCTCACAAGCACTGTGATCTCATTAGGTACCTGGAAGCAGGAGGAAAGAGAAAGAGGTGTTAGGTAGAGCCCAACAGCAACAAAATCCTTAATTCAGCTGCCTGTGTGACTTCTCCTAAGTCTAATAAGTGATAGAGCCAAACTTTTCTCCCTGTGGGAGTTTTTCACCGATCACAGTCCAGGAAAGGATGCAGTGCCAGCTCCGGATAAGCGTGATAAGCAGAGGATGAGGTTCAGGAGCTGATTCCCATGTTCTGCCTTTTCCCGTGGAGGCTAAGGGTTCATGCAAGGAGGTGCATCCATCTGTGCCAGACTTTACAAACACGCGCTCTCACCCTGCAAGTTTTACTGCCAAGTTGCTCTACCTTAAATCACTCACAAGTAGGGTTTGAACTGTAATTCATGTTGGGTTCTGGCAAAACCGGGAATGAAGATGTAAGAAGTGCAATGATTTGGTTCCCGAGAGAGAAAAAAGCAGGGGAAGGGGGGGGTGTGGGGGCACTTTACAGCCACATGGCAGTTTCACCATGTGGGAAAAATGTCTTCCTAACTCTAAATAGCAAAATTGCAAAATCCTCGAGCATTTCAGGGAGAGCAGTCATAGCAAAGAGCAACACAGGAGGCGGGGAAGGAAAGTCTGAGGCTTTAGGAGCAAGACAGGCAAAGCTGCTTGAGGGAAGGGTGCATGGCATGAACTCCCCAAATTCACACAGGCATGAACTTCCTGAATTTCCTGACCATCAAGAAGAGACTCGGAGTTGCCAGGGAATCTCCCAGCCCAGTGGGACAGGAGGACCCCTCCATCATTTCCTATCCACCACACAGCCAAGTGAGGAGAAAAGTAATTGCTTTGGGTAGGAGGCACAATAAGACATGAAATACAAGCGTGTCTTTCGTAGAATTTGTAGGCCATAAAAAGTATTTTAATGACATCTGGTGCAGGGGCGTGTTGAAGCTTAATTAATTAATCCTTGCAAAGGACTCGGAAATTCTGGGATCAAAGGTGTTGCAGAAGTGCAAAATGCCATTATTATACCTATAAACGTGTGCTTGTTAAGTTGAATGCTGTTTATTTATTGCCACCATGTTCAGCAGTGAAGTATTCAAGTATTTTATGAACATTTTAAAAGCACAGGTTTTTATCACGTAAAACTGCCCCCGTCTCAGCCCCCTGCACAGGCTGTCAGGTACTGCTGGTACTGAAGCTCAAAACATGTAATTGAGTCTGATAATGCCTCTGCTTTTAGGTTTGTTTTATTTTTTTTTGGCGTGTCTGCGGTGTTTTCCAGTCTGTAATATTAACATGGATGCTGCTGCACAAGAAGCAGAGATTATGCACAGCGGTCCGTAGCCATGACTAAAACCTCCAAAATTAACTTCAGGGTTGGTTTCAGCTTGGTACGTGGTTGCAGTTTTCTGTTCCCTCTCTCTTCCTTTCCACTCACAGAATCATTAAGGTTGGAAAAAACCTCCAAGACCGAGTTTTCACCCTTCGACCAAACACCCCCATGCCCACTAAACCATGTCACAAAGTGCCACGTCTACTCGTGCTTTGAACTCGTGACTCCACCACTGCCCTGGGCAGCCTGTTCCAATGCTTAACCCCCCTTTCAGTGAAGAAATTTTTCCTAATATCCAACCTGAACCTCCTCTAGAGAAACCTGAGGCCATATTTCCCCTTGTCCTATCCTATATTCTAACATCTGTCCTACACAATTAAAAATATTGCATTTAAGTGTGTCAATTCCACGCATAATTTGACTAAATCCATTGAATTGAGGTCTCCCGCCCACCTAGAATTTTTTGTTTGCTTGGGTTTTTCTTGTTTGTTTTTTTTTCCGTGTAGCAATTTATAAATAATAGAAATCATAATCAGTGCTGTGTTCCCGCTAATTCAAAATTTAGCGTTGGAGATTGTTTACAAATCAGAGGAGCAATGCACGTTCATCCTCAGCAGCCAGTTAGAATGCAGGGTCTTTTTTCCTCCTCTATTTGAGCACGCAGTAAAATTATTCTTTCCCATAGATTTATTTCAGTTTTTGTTAAATGATTGGCTTTATGGCTTCCCATAGTTACATGGAATCTTCTGGCTGACACCAGAAAAAAAAGTTTAGAAATGCACTCCCTGTGATTCATAGCAGCGTTATTTAGACTAAATTTGTAAATTCTGTGCAGATGACAATAGCATCTTTGTAAGTCTTTTAAAATATAAATGAAATATGAGTTTTCTTTCAAGGTACAAAATGTCATTAAGGGCTCAGGTGGTTAAAATCAACATGAAAAATACATGCTGCATTTTCCCTCCTTAAA
This sequence comes from Gymnorhina tibicen, assembly GCA_013399875.1. Classification (NCBI taxonomy): domain Eukaryota; kingdom Metazoa; phylum Chordata; class Aves; order Passeriformes; family Artamidae; genus Gymnorhina; species Gymnorhina tibicen. The sequence goes on from VXAZ01005100.1 coordinate 6,191,655, forward strand.
TGCAATAATGTAATCAGATTTCAAGTCATCTTACCTACCTCACTTACAGCTTTATGGAGATTAATTAGTTTTTAGCCCCCAGTCACATGATCTTTTCTGACTGCCATTTAGCTGCATTTGCTATCTGACTTGAACCTGTAAGCTGTCTCCAGCCCCAGAGGACAGATTAAATTTTAGTATTGGTTGCCTTCTTCCTTTGATTTAAAGGTAGATAGTTAGAGCCATAGTTCAATTATTCTTTGTTGTTAATTAGCCATGTGTTTTCATCATTTCTTTGGGCAAAGCACGTGTTTGAAGAAAGAGGTGAAAAATGGCTTAAGAGTAGGAGACAACTTTCATGTGTTTGAGCTGAAAAGACTCTTCCCGATCAGGTGCAGAGCCATAAAAACAGTTTTAATTCTCATCTATATCACCCACCTCTCCCTGCTTTGTGTATGCCTGGCTTTTATGCACTGCTGATCGATAAGGTTACCTTCTCATTTCTGTAAAACGAGCTGGCCAGAGAGGAAGAGAGGAAATATTTCAGTTCTCTTCGCCAAGCAGGAGCGGGGCGAGTTTCCGTGTGTGTGGCTGTGACTTGGCTTTTGTTTTCTAAATTTTCCCCTTAAATTAACTTGAACACTTTTTCTATAATGTGATTTTATGTAAAGGGAATGTTTTATTCCTTGTTGAGAATGATTTCCAGGGCCATTTAATATCCAAATAAATTCCCTTCTTCTCTCCTAAGTGTATTAGAGACGATAAACATAGATTGGATGAAACAGCGTGTAGACAAAATCCTGCCCTTAATTCTGGGTATCCTGTTTACTTCAGTGAAATCCTCCTTTTTCCAGTCAGAAAAGTACATTTTGGTCCATACTCTGAAAAGACAAGAAATGGATAAGCTTCAGGGGGAAAATAGAAGGATTTTTTTTTGCTGTTTGTGATTAAAAATGAAGAAGTAAATAATAAAGGGATTTGACTAGTGTTGGTGCTTAGGATGGTGTATAACTGGGCTCCTCAGCATATATAACAAAAGATCAAAGGGATCTCTGCCTCACATAAGAAAAGGAGTTCTTGGAGTGAAGGCTGTGTTGTTTTTCCTTAGGTGAGGGCTGGAAGAGAGTTAAGATAATGAAGGTGTTATCTATTACATGTTGAGGAAACGTCAGAGCCAAACCCATCAAAGCCTTTATACGGACATTACATGTGGCTGCCTATTTGCCATTTGTTTCCTAAATTTCCTCTAATTTGCTCTTCAGCAAACATTCACCTTGGTTAAATAGGGCTCGGCTCAGCAATATTCCGCAGAACCGCGGCGTTTCCTGGCTCTGGCCACCAAGGCTCTGCAGGATTTTCACTGCTCAGGTGTTGCAAAGCCTAATCCTTATTCAGGAACCAAAATGATCCACTTTCCTTGCCTGCGGTGCTTGGATCCCTGCCTTTGGCAGTAGCCCCAGACTCCTGCAGAAGATGAAGACATCCCTCCATGCCTATAGATGGAAAGGCGCCAACATGGATGCCATCAGAAGGACGCAGCTGAGCATATGCTGAGAAAATTGTGGCATCCATACTGTACATGGGGAAGGGCTGACTGAACACACCAGTTTGTTGAAGCTTATGGCCCTGAAAAGGAAACATAGGTTTCCTGTAAATGTCATTCAGGGATATGCTAACTGTTATTTCCTGGCGCTGGATCATGATGCTTTCAACACATTCTGTTCATCTACCTCTGCTGCCTGCCTGCCTGGCTGTGCACAGCGATAGCTCTCCTGTCTTCTCACCTTTCCCTCCTCCCTGCGCAAGGCTAAGGTAAGAGAGACTCAGGCAACAGGGAAATAAAATGGCTTGGGCATGGAGCACCAAGGGAAAAAACAAAATTAAAAGGGATGGTTTGGTGCAGTGTGCCTTCCCCTGGTTGCCACCTTACTGGCGTGCTTGGGCTCCATCCCTTTGACTCCATTAAGAAGGAACTGGTCCTCTGGTGCCATTCTGCCATGGAATTCCACTTGTACAGACTGATTTCAGCCTTAGTGCCCATGCCAGGGCTGCTCCGCTGTAGTGTCTTCTCAAAGGTTTCCCTAAGTACCTCCTGCAATGTGAGTTGTCTCTTCTGCCTGCATTCCTCACGTCCCTCCTTCCCTCCAGGTGCTGTGTTTTGGCAGAGAGAGGGATGCTGCATCCACGAGAAGTGGAGTCAGGCGTCAGCATTGCACCGTCCCCCTTGGGCTGGTACCTGGGCCTGGCTGCTCCTCCCTCCAGGGCAGAGCACTTACAGGAAAAGAGGTAAATCCTTACAAATCCATCGGTGTAGGCTGCTGAGGGCATCCCTCCAAGCCAGGAGCACGGGCCCTGAGCTTTTGTCCTGGTGATAAAGGGGCTGTGTTATCTCTATTCCAGCTCTGCGACGTACAACGCGCCGATGAAAAGCAAGTTTCTGTGTCTGGTGAATAAGGACCATTGTTTTGGGGATAATGAGGCTCCACGCCCTTTTGGCTCCCGCTGAAAGGCCCCGGCACCGGCGAAGGAGCCGCGCCGCGGGCCCGCGAGCGCGTGCTGAATGCGGCGGTGACAGGGCCGATTTTCACAGCCGTCATTAACTGCCACGGGAGTGGGTTTGTGCTCCATGTCCCACTGTATCAACCCTCCATAAACAAGCAGTTGGCCACAGGGCTGCCACCTCCTACCAGCACCCCCCCTTTGCCACCAGGCCCTGGTGTTTGCTTCACGAGATTTCCGCTCCCCGCCTCCTCGCGCGAGTCGAGAAAGGAAATTAAATTAAAATTCAATGTTTTCTAAATTTCTATATTGTCATATTCCTAAAAATTCTATATTCTTATACGGAGCAAAAAAAAAGTAGATTAAAGCTGGATACCACTACGCCGACTTACGTCGTACCATAAATAACGCTTTAATTAACACGATAAGGAAATCGTGATAACATGAAACTAAGCAGGTGCTCGAATCACATCAGGACAGTCTGGAAAACTGTGGTCAAAGCTCCAGGTGAAATCCAGTGAAGTTGCGGAGTCTTTGAAACGCTGACGTCTCTTTTTAACTGCTGAAATATGAATATAAGCACCTTTTTTTACAAGTACTTTTATTTTGGACTACCTGTGTTTGGCAAGCTCTGACCTAAGTGTCACATGCCACATTCAGTGAGAGTAAGGAACCAAAAAAGGCCTTTTTATCATTATTATTTTCAATAGGTGCTTTCCTAAGCAAAAAAAATCCTAGGTTTTACAAGAGAAAACCATTCCCATTTGAAATAGGAAGCTTGGCTTGCCAAAATGCTGCACTCCCATGGTGCCAGGCAGGCAGCAGGGAGCAAGGAAAAGCCCCCACTTTGGATGGTGGTGCTCTGGATCAGCCAGGGAAAGTACAGGAAATGCAGGGAACAGGAGTACTGATTTCTATGGAGAACATAAGCCCAGGGGATTCCAGGGCATTGCTGGGGTCTGGTGGCCCATGGGAGCTCATCAGTGGCCATCCCCAGAGGTCTATGGCCCACTGGGGACAAACCACACTGTGTGTATTCCTTGCCTACTGTGGAGTTTGGGGTGCACGGTTTTGGTTGCCTCGCCCATCCTCCTGTTTCTCCCTGGAGGGTTTGGGGGCAGATTCTGAGCATTTTTGGAAAACTGTGCCTCCTCGGAGAGTGCCGTTTTTCCGGTTGCCAGGAATGCAAACAAATAAGTGAAAAGCCAAAGAAGAGCGAGATTTTAACCACACAGATCTAATTTACAACTGGCTCTGAGCATGGCCAGGTTTACTTGGAGTGGAAACATCTCAGAGGCAAGTGGCAACGCTTAACACGAGGAGCCAAAGGAAGCATTGCTGTCAGGATGCCTCTTCCAGCCGTTCCCAGATGCAGAAAGAAGCAGTATTCCCTGTGTCTCCCTCCAGGAAACAATGATTGCTCACGTAGGATGCATTATTAGATACCTGTTATTTACTAAGGCAGTTGAACTAAAGACCTGGGCACTACTGGACCCAGTTCATGGATATTTATTGCACCAAATCCCATCTATAATATAGTGTCAGCCTTGTACCAAAGCAGGAGACAGTTGTATTTATGATTATTAGTACAATATTGAATCATCCTGAACCAATTACTGGTCCAATTACTGTGTCATTATTATCTTCTGAATAGGGCTTGATTTGTCTGTGATAAATATGATGCAATTAAACTACCTTTTTACATAATAAAACACTGCAGGTGTTTATTCTTAAGGGTTTACGGATACCAACAACCAATAGATTTAATTAAAAAAATCCTTGAAATAAATGTGAATTTCATTAAATTGTTCTAGCACTGGTGAATATTTTAAGACTCTCTACCAAAAGATTCTCTCCCTATAATCTGTCTTAAAAGCTGTGCTAAGTGCACAAAAACAATGACTTCAGCTTTTTAATGTTTCAATAATTAATAACATTTCTTTAAAGAACGTGTAATTGGTCTCTAATAGTATAACCTAAGAAACAAAAAAGTTATGTGGGTCAAATTGCTATTACTGTTTTGTCAGTGTGAGGGATAAATGTATGCTGGCTTAATGAAAAATCTTCTTAAATTCAAATTTTCTGCTCCATAATTTTAAATTTAATCTTACATTTTTAGCACTACAGCCGTAAACACAATATTGACTTCACTCCCGTTTGGTACTAGCAATGGATACAGAACTATGTCGTGCTGGCTTTAGATCGTGAAAAGAACAGATCATTGGTGTGAAATCCTACCTGGAATTATTTTGTGTCTCAGCACTGGGGATAAATACTATAGCTTTAGCTATAAACCAGCCAAAGTCAACACAGTATAAATGGGTATAAAACCCATTGCTGGGCTGGGTTATGCTGGTTGTCAGAAAGGAGAACCCCCTTTCCCAGCTTTGCTGTTGGGCCTCCCCGCGCTGCAGAGTCCGAAGGAAAGGTGCTGTCGGTATTGCCTTTTTCCTCCCTCCCACTGCTGAATTCAGCACCTGATCATCAAATTTGGGGTTCTCTTGTGTGTGTTGGGTTCGTCTTTTCTCTCTGTGGACTGTGGCAGCACAGGATGTCAGGAGAAAGAGTAGGGCTCCTGGAGACAGGCCGGATGTTTGATATAGGAAATTTTTTTGTGTGTTGGAGAAGAAAAGGCTCAAAATTTCTTCCACCGATACTCATAGCTGAGTCCAGGAGAGGAATGAGCTTGTGATGCAGATTCACAGACACAGTGAGGGAGGAATGAAGCAGAGTTAGGTGGGAGCTCCAGAGAAGGGTGATGCTGACCCACACCAAACTGGGCTCATGGACCCCTGGCTCTGCAGCAGGGAAGCTCCCAGGGCTCCAGGCTCCAAAATAACCCTTGCATTTGCAGATTTGCTTTTATATCTAAATTGCATTTGATCATTATCAGCTAGATCCTTTTATGCACACTCCCAGACATCTGTATTCTTTCCAGTGAATGCATTGTAAGGAGTAGCTGTGAGATGCTTTAGCAGAGGATCTCTCCTGACTGTCCAACCCTTAACAGGAGAGCTCATGGTTCTGTGGAATAGCATTTCAGGGCAGAACACACCCCACCTTCCCACCCTGCACCCTTGGGATGTGCCTCTGCACCTCCACAGCTTCACCCATTCCCTCCCATCCATCTTCCCTGCAGCACAGGCCAGGCTGGATGATAAAATAAAGCTTTTTCAAAAGGTTTATTAAGCAAAATGTAAGGTCAGGCTTTTAGCTGGAAGGCTGGAAACGAAAGGTTACAAGCAAAACAAATACAAACACAATCCCAGCCTAAGCTTAAACAACTGGATTCCTTTTCAATTGCTTGGTCTGGTTTCTCAGATCCTGCAGACACACTGCAGCTGTTGGGATTTGAAGCATCCTAACTTCTGCCCTAAATCCTGGTGCTGTGGTCAGGCACAGGCAGCTTGGCTTCCCTCCTCTTCCTCCTCTGTCTGTAGCTCCCGGGGCACACTGACTTTGAGACAAGACCTAATTTTTGGTGGAATGACCCTGCTGTAGACACAGCACGTAGGCAGTGTGTGTTTCCTCCTCCCACCCCTCACCACTTCAGGCAGCAGCAGAGCAGATCTGGGTGTTCCCGTCCTGGAGACCAGATCTGGGTGCTCCCACCTTGGCTTTGAGGTGCTCATAAAGGTGTTGGGGGATGCACTGCACTGCCACCTCCCTGAGGGGTTCCAGCACCAAAATAGGAAGAAAGGACAAAGTTAATTACGTTTTCAACTTGTTTGCAAAGTAAGACCAAGACTGATTAGGGCAGAAAGTGGTGGTGAGGAGCAACAAAATAACCCAGGTCAGCTTTGTGCCTGGCCGGGGATGTTACACTCTCTTGGATGATGATGCCCTGATTTAAATAAGTCACAGCCCTACTCTGAAGCACGGATCAATAAACACTGAAACAGCAACACGTGGAGAAGGAGAGCTAAATTAGGGGGGGGGAAAAATAAATGACAACCTAATGGAAGCATCCTGGATAGCTGATATAATAACAATAATTCTGATAATCCTTTCAAAGCAGCCAACATATTTGGGATTCTACTGTAGCCCCTCTGCCATCAAGAGCTCGGGTCCCTATCAGCATCCAGCATCAGTTTTGAGATCTGTACCCCTGGGATGTGTCTGCCAGGGAGCGCCAGGGAGCATAGCAGGTCTCAAAGGCAAAAAGTATTAATGGGTGGATAATCGCCCACCTTGTAATAATTTACTGGGAACCTGATACTTTTATCATTTGTCACAAACAACTCCATGGTGTAATAATATAGGAAGTATCATTGGTGCTATAAAAAAAGTGATGGTGCAAATTACACTACTCTTTCTGCTGAATGGTGCTAAATAGCAGGGAGTTCCCATTCTTTTATTGCCAGGATTTCAATAATGGTAGATGTGCATTTGCAGGGATCAATTGATAATTTGGATCACATGCCATCAATATTTCATTTTCTCTATATTTTTAAATGAAAGGAAGAAGCCCAATTTCACAGTGGTAAGATTAAAAAAAGAATCTCATTTTGTTTTCCTGTCTGCTGTTAAGGAAGAAAGCTCATTTCTTGCAGCATAAAGGGATATTAATGAATGCAAAGAGCATTTTCCATATTGCAGAATAAAATTTACTGTTCAAACCAAAGATATTTTATATAAATTAAGAGTTTGTTTAAAAAAAATCGAAAATGGGAACTGAATTCTAGACAATGCTTAATTTAAACTAAGTGTTAAAATAAAAGCAATAACACTGAGAATAAATTAATGAACTACAATTAACTATATTTACAATAAGTGGTTTGGTTGGAAACACCTATTCCCTGCACTGATAAAATAAAACCTGCATTCTGCAAAAGCTGGAATAAGTTAAATGAAGATGCTTTTAACAAGGTTATTACTTAAGCAGTGACAGGTTTACAGATTTTAGCACCATTGGGTTTTCACAGGAGCTGCAGCAAGTGCTAAAATAACACACACCTTCAGGTTCATTAAATTCACCAGTGTGATGAAATAACTGATATTTTTCTATATTACTATAGTGCCTCAAAGAACTGACTATAAATAAGATACACTAATAACAACTGTTTGCAGTGCTAAAACAATAAAATAATTCTTCCAGGCTTATATGCAAAGGAAGAAATAAGTGTAAGGCAGGCTGTTAGCAGAGTTATATCTGGTGGCTTTAATTCTACTGGTGCCATGCCTTCAGCCATTTACTTATCATAGAAATGCCCTATAAAATGTTTTATCACTCATTGTGGCAGGAAGAAATTTGTTTAAAGGCTACATAAAGAGGGGGCTCCCGTCCCGAAATGCTCTCTAATCTGGTGTTTATTGGAGCATTTCTGAAGCCCAGCTTATGCGAAGAACTGATTTTTAAAAAGGAGCATTTCAGATGGCAGTAAATCCCACATTATGCCCTGTTTGGGAAAGAAGCAATGCTGGGGGAAAAGAAGCAGATTTCTAATAAATCAATGGAGTGTGGCCTTTGGAGACCTGGGAGGCATATGGACAGTAATAGAGTATCCCAGGTTGTTCCGTGAACGATTCCATCTGGATGAGGGCTCGGTGTTATTCGCAGCCTCCTTCTCCCCTAAAACACCTCCGATCTCCCCCGCAGCCCCTCTCTCAAATGTCAGACCACCTGGGATCCGCAGCTGTCGGGCTGAAAGCGGAGCTGCCAGGGCGGCCACGGCCCCGCTGCCATCGGGGGGAAACCGGGGGAGTCGGGGCTGGGGTTCCCACCGGGTGTGGTATTGACCACTGTGTTCCCTTTTGTGTAAAGATACGGGTTTAACCTGTTCTGCACAGAACGTCCTATGGTCGATAGGACAAAGGGGAATGGCTTTAGGACGGAGGCCAGGTTTAGATCAGAGATGAGGAAGAAATTCTTTGCTCAGAGGGTGGTGAGACCCTGGCACAGGTTGCCCAGAGAAGCTGGGGCTGCCCCTGGATCCCTGGAAGTGTTCCAGGCCAGGTTGGACGGGGCTTGAAGCAACCTGGGATAGTGGAAGGTGTCCCTGCCCATGGCAGGAGGCTGGAATTAGATGAGTTTTAACGTCCTTTCTACCCCAGCCTGTTCTGTGATTCCATGGTTCTGTATATATGTGTGTGCCTGTGCGTATATATACATGAACACATGTGCGTTTAAACACATCTTTGCACATCTAAGCAGTTGGAATAACTGTTTCCAGTGCCTGGTTTTGGTCTCCATGTGGGTGCTGTTGCCTCTGTGGTGATGGAGAGGTAAAGCAGGAGTCACTCTGTTGCAGTCAGAGGGCCTAAAACACATGTAAATGGGGTTAATCAACCCCAGGATGCCACAGGCTTGCTTCAGTTTTGCAATGCTGTATCTTTCCTCTGAGTGATTTGAAATTTTGTTCTCTGGTAGAAAAATAGAATCACAAAGTGGTTTCAGGTTGGAAGGCACCTTAAACTCATCTCATTCCACTCCCTACCACGGGCAGGGACACCTTTTACTTGACCAGGTTGCTCCAAGCCCCATTCAACCTGGCCTCGAACAAAAGCTATGTGATGCGGCACTTGGGGACATGGTTTGTGGTGGCCTTGGCAGCGTTACATTAACAGCTGGGCTTGATGGTCTTAGAGGGCTTTTCCAGCCCTGATGATTGTGTGACTCCGTGATCTGTGAGCTGCTGTTTTGCTCTGCCTTAGGGAAGAGTGTGCAGCCCCCCGTGCTCCAGAGGCACTGCTGAGTGAAGGAACTGCAGGATGCACATCTCAGGTAAGCGAGATATGAAGAGCACATTGCACCTGGGCAAAAGCCTTTCAATTTCTCCACTTTGTTTATAACCCCCTCATAACATCTCTCTGAGAAGAGCAAAAGGATCATTTTACTGGTGAATATGCAGAGCCACAGTGATATTAGGTGTGTCTGAGGCCCTAGACACAAAAGAGCTGCTACTGGCCCATAAATGAAAAAGATGCTTTTCATTACAAGTCCTTTATCTCAGGAGTTCCCCTCCCACCTGGAATTCACACAGCTCCCACTCACCGATCTTTCGGAGTTATTAATCCATTTAGATTTTTTGTAAACTGCGTGAAACTTCGGGAGCGAGTCGGGTTTGAGTGCCTGGTGTTATCAATAATTTATGCTTCATGCGAAAAGAAAATTGATCCGAAGCATCCTGGAGAGGCCAATCCATGCTGCCTCTGTGATCAGCTGAGACACAAACTAAATGTGAGGAATGAATGGAAATATATCGTGGAGAAAAGCTGCACAGACCCATCCCAAGCCAGGAGGTGCAGAGCTGGTGAGGGCTGTCAAAGGGAAGAGCACGCTGGCCTTTGAAGCCCGGTCATGGAGGCAAGGATGTGGGAAAAGATCCTGGAGCAAAAAGTGGTCAAAAGTTCTTAAGAGGAGGACGAGAGCAGCTCTGTTTCCTGAAGGCAGCACTTCAGATCAAACAGCTCTTTGTGGAAGTGTTCAAAAACAACCCAAACCACCTCATCCTGGGTTAAAGATGAGCTCCAGTACCTGGGGCTGGATGGGAGGTCAAAGGAGGAGCACTGGGGGACATCAGTAGATGCTGAGGCTGTGCTGGAGCTATGAGATGGACCTGTTGTGTCAAAGGTAAGAGTTTATATTTTCTCCTAAGAAAGAAAAATGTTCAGAAAATAATCCCTAATGGAATTTGGGAAGTGTTTGCTGAGCTTTAATTTCATCCTGGATACACTGATTCATCCTTTGTTTCTCTTTGCTGTTCTTGTGTTTAAAGTAACTTCCACAAGAAGTCACACATATCTGACCCAGAAATACAAGAATTTCACAGTCTCGCAGGAAATGTGCTGAAGGGAGGTTTTCTGGAGCTTTTCAGCTGGGAATGAAGCCTCCTGCCCGTTTGTTAACCACAGAGGGAACCCAGGAGAAGGACGAAGTGCTGGAGTGAAGGAGGTGGTGCAGAGGTCGCTGCAGGCAGCTGCTGTTTCTGGAAGTTTCTGCTTTGAGGCATGTGCTGCCTTTGGACAGGTAAGCCACCATGGACTGGTAGAACTTTTTGTCAGGTACTTTTCCTATATGTTTTAACTGCTACACATGAATAAGCATGTAAATGAATGCTGGATGTACTTTTTCTCTTTGTATGTGTGAACTGTATAGATAAATGCATCTACATATTTATGTGTCCTTATCAGTTTTGATACCCTACTTGTTAGCGTGATAGTGTTGTCTAAGTTCTGTCATACTTGGTTCAGGACAGATTCATTAATTGTTCCTTCTCCCCTGGCAAATGAGCACCTATTTCAGTGATGCAAATCCAGAATAAATCCCTTCATCAGGGGAATCAGGTTCTTTTGCCATTCCTGCTTAAAAATACTGGGAAATGGTTATACTCAGAGAAAAATGAGATCCCTGACACTGAAAAATGCAGTGAAATATGGTATAGTGAGGCAGAATAATTGAATTATATGTTTGTACAAATAATTTTGTGTGTTGTAAAACCCTGGAATCATAGAGTGGTTTGGGTTGAAGGGATTCCAAAGATCATCTCATTCTATCCCCTGCCACAAGCAGGGAAACCTTCTACTATCTCAGGTTGCTCCAAGCTCTGTCCAGCCTGGCCTTGGACACTTCCAGGGATCCAGGGGCAGCCCCAGCTTCTCTGGGCAACCTGTGCCAGGGCCTCCCCACCCTGACAGAGAAGAATTCAGTGGTGGCATGTTGTGGTCCAAAAACGTTACTGCTCTGGTCCTTGACACACAATGGTTTGGCACGAAACAAGTCTGTTGTTTACACCCTGCTAGCACCACGTGCTCACCACGAAGAGTTGTTCTGCTTTGAACACACCTGTGTGAAGCACCGACCCGGGTCACTGCATCCGTGTTTATCCCTCTGCACCTGCGGCGCCGGACCACGAGGAGCACGCACGGCCCGAGGGCAGGTGACGTGTCAGAGCAATAAACTCTCGCCGTGGGATTTCAGTCCTTGGCTGCTCTGGTCTGGCCAGGGTGCCAAGTTTAAAGCTGTTTCTAATGACTGGCCACTTTGCTGTTGAAACTGAAGTAGGAGTGGAAACATATCGGCTTTGGCCAACCAGTAATCGGTGCTTGAGGGTGATGAGCACCAAAATACTTTTTGGCCATTGTTGATTCATTTTCTCTAAATTCCAAGGGGAAGATGTCAAATTTTTGCCTTTTTATTTTTTCTTTCCTTGCAGGTTCAGTGCTTTCTGCAGCTTTTGCAGAGTGCCAGGTCCACAGTCTGGTTTAGCAAAGGCCACTGGTCCGCATCTCTCTCGCACGGGGCCCACATGAAAAACAGAGTTTGAGAAGCAGAGTCAAGGTTTGTAACCACCAAATCCTAGAATGGTTTGGGTTGGGAGGGACCTTAAAGATTTTCTCATTCCACCCCCTGCCACGGGCAGGGACACCTCCCACTATCCCAGGCTGCTCCAAGCCCTGTCCAACCTGGCCTTGGACACTCCCAGGGATCCAGGGGCAGCCACAGCTTCTCTGGCCACCCTGTGCCAGGGCCTCCCCACCCTCCCAGGGAAGAATTTCTTCCTAATCTCTAATCTAACCCTGCCCTCCATCACTGATGTATTTCTCCTTCACAGCATCAGTGTACTAAGTCTGCTGGAGATTGTAGGCACATTTAAATTGTGCATCATTGAATCCTGGAAAAACGTGCAGAGATCTTCTCCATTTCCTTTTTTATTGTTTCCATGGAGGAAACAACATCATATCTCCATACATCCAACATTCAAATATCCTTTCAGGAAGGGAATGCTGGACTGTGGTTGAGAGTCTGGAGGTCTCTGCAGTGGTTTTGCACAAGTTGTCTAGAAAAAGGACAAAGTCTCCTGGGTAAGAATTTGTGGCATGAAGGTCTGAGTAAGAGGAACTGTACTTTCCATTGCATCACTGACGTTTCAGCCCGGAGCTTTCTCACATCTCGTAGGCTGCTTCGAGCCTGTGCAGTTCGCAGAGTGGAAAAAAAAGGAATTGAAGAAGCAAAAATAAATATTAAAGCACGTAAGAATTAAATATCACCTATTCAAATAGCAATTATGCCGTTGAAAACAAGATCACCACACCTGTACAAGAAAAGACAACCAAGCCTAAAACATCTGTTTGGATCCACCTGCCAAGCACCTGTTCCGCTGTTTCAATGCCATTTGATTGCTGGAGATGTAGAGGCTCTTGTGAGGTAATGAGTGATTTTACATTATGCATGATTGAAAACAGGTGTTCTAATGCTGTACAATTCTATGCATGAATAATTCAGTTTGTTTAGAGCAAGATCTTTAAAAGAAATATGGTCTTTATTTTTTTTTTTATAAATATTAAGGTTATTCTCTGCAATGTATGGTGGCTGGTCTTTTCAGCAGGCTCACTGATGACCATTTTTGTATAATTTTATGGGTAGGAAATAACACCGTGAAAGGTAAAAAAAATAATTATACCTAAAGCACATAAGCAATGAAAATTGAAAGCTTTCTTTAGCAAGGAGGGGGGAAAAAACCTGTCAGTGTTCTAAGGGAGAAAGCCAGATGACTTTTGGCAAAGCCTGCTTCTCTCCACTAACAAAACAGCCCAAGAGCTTAATTATAGAGAGGGGTGAATGTGCCTCAGGGATAAGTAAGTAGCTAGTCCATCTCTTGGTCCGAATTCCAGCTGAGTCTGAATAAGTTTAAGAATTTGGGTTGTTTTTTTCTCCCTCTCTCTTTCCCCTCATGATTATGAAAAGGTTTCTTGCACAGTTGTATGCTTTGTGCTGATGGAAGATGCTGCAGACTCAGGTCTTTATCCGCAGACCCGTTTCCGTGCTGGGAACTGCAGGATAAATCAGCCCATGCTCCTCATCATGAGAATTCAGCAGCTGCTTGGATCATCTTTGATCATCTCTGGGGTCATCTCCCAGAGATGAAGGAGATGTGGAAGTCAAGCTGAGAGGTGCAGCTAAGCTTGCAGCATCCCCTCTGCCTCTTCCCAAGGTAAGCAGTGCAGCTGGAATGGCTTCAGCCACGAGAGCTTTGAGCTGGGATGAGATGAACTTGAGTGGCCAAAGGTTTTCCTGCCACAATGTGTGTCTGCTCTCTCCTTGTTCCCTCAGCTGGGGATGTAATTTAGTTTGGCAATTTGAGTTTAGCAACAAGGTTTGTAATTAGCGTCTGTTGTGGTGTTAGATTTTATTATGGGAGTCTTCTGTGGTGGGCAATGTGAAGTTTTGGTGAGGGTGAAGGGAGTGGAGAAATTGAGAGTGAACAGAGGATTTCAGACCTTCCAGATCTTCCTGTCCATTGCTGTTGATGTGACAATGAAGGGGCAGAGGAGGAAGAGAGAAGGAGGAAAATGAAATTATTGATTTGAAAGGAAGAATGAACAAAGGTTTCCCAGGCAGGTGGTAGATGCCCCATCCCTGGAAAACATCCAAGTCCAGTTTGGACAGGGCTCTGAGCAACCTGGTCAAGTTGAAGATATCCCTGTTCAATACAGAGGGCTTGGACTAGATGGCCTGTGAAGGTCCCTTCTAACCCAAACCATTCCATGATTCTAGGAAAGAAAGGAGGCTGAAAGCCATTATTAAGGCCTGCTGCAGTGCCCTGTGTTAATTAAAAAATGCACCATGGTGCTAGAACGCCAATATTTTCAGCTGCTCATGTATAACCAGAACAGGTTTGGATCCAGTGGTGGTAGCGTTTGCTGTAATAAACTTCAACACTTTCTGTGGGTTCAGGCAATATAAGGAGGAAAATTCAAGAATCCAAAACCTCCAGGTGTGACCCAGGACCTCACCGGGTAAACAGGGGGAGCTCAAACTCTGTGGCCCACACTGCTCAGGGGACAGCAGGTCAGGGTTCCTGCAGGCCCTAAAAGCAATGATTCTATGGCCAAACCTGGCTAAGCTGCAGACACTCAGGGGTTTAGCTGAAGTGGATCTGTAATATTTCAGTATTTTATATACAGTAAGTTAGAGGAGACTGTAAATTAGAGTTTATAATACCCTATCCATTCAGCTACTGACAAAGTATCTAAGGTAATCTGACCTGCTTCACAGACCATGAGAAAAATCCTCATGTAAAGTGAAAAAGATGAATTACAGAGAGGTAGAGGAATTTGTCTCAACTCAGATACTGGTTTAATTCCCACATCAGGCAAAAAAATGTTTCACCAGGCTTTACTTGAATGAAGTTGGGGAGGTTTAATAGATGCAGCCCTACAGGGCAAGGGATAAACTCTGCTCCCTTGGAGCCAGTGACCATGCCACCAGAAACATGGATAGGAATCAAAGTGAAGGGAATGAGGGAAGAGATCTCCAAGAGACGAAAAACAGCAAGGACAAAATATTGTAGGGAAAAAGTGGTGGGGTTTTTTTCTGAAATGATGAGGAAGAGGAATACATCCTGGTAGTCTGAGTTTCTGCAATAAGGAAAGCTTTTTCTTTTCACTGGGAGTTATTCTCCCCTTTAATAATAAGAAAACAACTTAAATCTCATCTTTATAACATGTTGGATAAGGGGGGAAACGAAAAGGGGTGATGCAGCATCTGTTGGAGTTGAAGATGACTCCTGAGGGTTTATCTGTCCTGGGGCAGATGAAGGAAACTCACAGGTCCCACTGGGCAGCTGTGAGAAAGGCAGGACATTCCTGCTCCTTCCTGACTCCTTCCCACTAGTTTGCAATCATGATAGATACTGAAGGCTTCCTTCAGCTTGGAGGAATTTCCTGTGGATCTACAGCTCTTTCCACCCTCCACCTCCCCCCCTTCTTTCCCAGTAACAGCTGCTTTATAAAACACCTTATCTGACTGTTTTTAAATTAATGTTAGGGGGTATTTTCTGTTTTCTGGATTTTAAATCCAGCACATGACTCTCCCAGAGACACATCCTTTTTTTACCCCTGCAACATCTTCTCTGTAGCAGTAAGAGAAGGCTCCAGTAGCTCCTCTACCACTTTTTTTAACTATTTCCATTCACTTTCTGGGTACTGAAGTGACCCACTTGTCCTTGCAGTTGAATCCCGCAAGGGCAAAGTGTGTCTTGGTCATGTTCTGTGGGACAGGTCAGGTGCCTGCAGACAGGAAAGAAGGTTTGGCTTCCTACCTTCATTCTTTTACTGCACGGTGTCAGAAGGAAACAAGAGTTTTCCAGAAACAAATCCCAAAGAAAACCATCGGAGTTTCTCATTTGCAAGGATACCTGTGTGCTGGAGGGCTGTTAGGAGGTTTCCAGGTGAGGCACTGAAAGATGAATGTGGAGCTCCCTGATACCTGTGTTGGGTTGGCTGGGTTTCTGAAACCTTCCGATGGACTCAGATGGAAGTTGTTCCATCAATCAAAAGCATGTATTTACCTTTTCTATATACACCTCCTGTGATTTATTAGGTAACTGTTTCTTGTCATTACGACCCTCCAAATTATTTGACTTCTGTTTCCTTTCAAGAATTAGCCAGGCTATGATGAATCATAGAATCACAGAACAGTTTGGGTTAGAAAGGACTTTAAAACTCGTCTCATTCCATGCCCCTGCCATGGGCAGGGACATCTTCCACTATCCCAGGTTGCTCCAAACCCCGTCCAGTCTGGCCTTGGACACTTCCAGTGATCCTGGGGCAGCCACAGCTTCTCTGGGCACCCTGTGCCAGGGCCTCACCACCCTCACAAGGAAGAATTTCTTCCTAATCTCTAATTTAGATTTTCCTCTCTTCAATTTAAAACCAGTTCCCCTGGTCCTATCACTACAGGCCCTTGTAAGAAGTCACTCTCCAACCTTCTGTATGTCCCCTTTGATTACTGCAATGCTGCTGTGAATGTACGGGAACTTTTCCATTGCTTGCTACGACTTTTATTTCCCTGACATCTCTGTTGCTACAGCGGAGGTGACAGAACAAGGCCCTGTCTCTAGGTACCAGTAGTCCCATTTCCTAAACCAGGAGTTCACTCCTTCTTACCCACAGTTAAAATCCTGTTGAAACTGTCAAGAGTTGTTTCCACCTCTTTAATTTCGTTCTCAAGCGAAATCCTTCATTTCTTTGTACGCAGAGGCTGCTGTGGCCTGGATCTCATCTTGTCTTCTAGTAACATCTTCCAGATTTGTTTTAAACTGATTAGACACTGCTGAAGAATCAGCTTCTCTCCCCCGGACAGTACAAAGCCAAGTGTTGACAGAGCTGGCTCGTGGCCATCGGCTCCGTGGTGACGCAGCATCGCATCTTTTGACAGCCCCCATTTCGTTTGGGGCACTCTGAAGCATTCAGACACCCTGACGAATTCAAAATAAAATAAATTACAGAGTGACAGGAGACTGCAATTTAAAAAAAAAAAGTGTCAGCTCGACCAGAGAGTTGCTTTAATTAAAGGACTTATTCTATACACTGGAGCAAGGAATCAGAAAGTTATTTCTGCCCTTCTAATGTGGCTGCAGTTTCCCTCAGAATTTTGGTTTTGAGAAACAGAAGATTATCCTTTTTATTGGGCTATGGAGAGAAATTATGGGGAATGAGCTGAGTAATTCTTAAATTCTCTCAGTAGGAGTAGGAAAGGAGGGAAATACTTGTCCTTCCTTAACTAAATAGCTTCCAGTGCAGTTTAGACACGGGGACACTAATTTCTGGGTCCCATCTCAGCACAGCGATGTATTTAAGTCACCGGGATCGTATATATTTCCACCATCTAGATTCTTTTCTGGATGGAAATCATCCCGCCTTTAAGTATGAGGAGGAAATACAGAAGGTCACAGGAACAAATACCATTTCTGAGATTCATTTGTCCCTAAAGGTTAATAAAGCTCATCAAGAGATACATTGAAATGAAGCAAAGTTATCTCTAGCATTTGAGTCTTCCCATCACAGTGTCCTAAGAGATGTCCTGTGGTTTGACACATAATTAATATGTTTATTTATCTTAGCTTGTTTTTTTTAACATCCATCACCATAATAGCCAAACATAAACATTTCATCCTGTTTTGTGAAGAGCCTATGGTCCATTTCATTGCAACAGTCACTTTCCCAGCTCCCACCAGTGACACGGAGTAGACGCCTGAAAAAAACCCCCACAAAATCCCCAAAATCTTCTCACCGCTTTCGCTGGAAGCTGTTATGTTTACAAACTTGTGGAAAATGCGCCTCTTTTGCTTCCTTTGAGTGTCATGGGAACACAAACTGAGGTCTGATCCAGTAGCACTGCTCAGGGCTGCCTGCTGCTCCTCGGGGGTCTCATAATCCACCCACGAGGTTGTTCCAGAGTCCAGCTTTAAGTTACACTCTGTTTGCCAGAACCCACGATCCCAAACAATTTTACAATTAACCTGGCTTGAGTATTAAAATCTGACAATTCTTCAGGCAAAGAGAGCTAATATTTCCGTTATTTATTCAAGTTAAAGCATTACAATGTCCTCGTTACTCTTTTAACTTATGGGATGCCCAAGGAATATTCGTTAGAATTACTGGCTTTAGCTTATGCTGTTTGTAACTCACTTTTTACAGACTTGACTGGTCAGGTAACTTCCACAGTATTGTTTTTGGCTCCTTAACTGGATCCCATCCAAGTTTGCAAAGTGCTTCAACAGAGATAATGGAGCACATTCCAGCATCCTGTGAAATGTCAGCTGAATATCCAGTGTTAGATGTGTGGAGATAACCTGGGTAGAGCTGCCAGATGCTGTAATTTCTTGCTTGGGAGTACCAAACACCCTGAAGTTACCAAGACAGTTCTGCCAAAAGAAGGAAAGGAAATGTAAAGGAGAAAATAAGGAGAGTGAGAAAGAAAAAGTGTCCAAACACTGCAGTTTGATGCTTAAAATGTGGCTTTACCTCTGTTTCCTTACAGGAAAAGCAAATGCAAATTGTTTTATACCAAAGAATGGTAACATACTTGATGTGACTAAAAAACCCCCATTGTCAAAAGTATTAAATAATTTTTTTGAGGAAAAACATAAATCCCATATTATAAAGAGAAAAAGAATACAAATGTAATTGTTGAGTCCAATCGGCTGAGAAAAGCACGATGATAAAATAAGATGTAGCAAAAGCGTAAACTGAAAATGGCAATTAATGCTTTTTCGAAAAATAATTTTATTATATAATACATTTTTACTATGCATCGATACTTTTTTAAAAGGGGCCCACTGGGATAAGCAGGTCCAAGAGGTGTTTGACTTGGTCCACGTGACCTCTTCAGGTTGGACTAGAAGATGTCCAGAGGTTCCCTCCAACCCTAAGTATCCTGTGATTCTTCTCTGAGGATATTTGAAAAAGTTATTCCTGAATGTTCAGAGATTTCCCTGCTTTTCATTATCTTCTTTTTTTTTTTTTTTCCCCTTAACGAGGGCCAGAACCGTGTGCATGATTTTCTGTGATAGATTCACACGGGAGGTATTCTGGAACTGGCCAAGGACACAGCGTTTACAAGAAGGTCCTGACAAGCATCCAAAAGTCTTTGTGAAGCTTCCATCTTAGATGACCCCATGGAATGTGAGAAAGCTTTCTTTTAGCGGAATGGCATCTTCTGGCCAGAGTTACATCCAGAAATTCTGCTGTGCTTAACCCGTTCTTGAAATGCCCAGTGCAGCGAATTTAAGGGTGCAGGTAGGAATGACACGTTCGTGTTTTCTCAAGAAAGGTGCCAGGACACCCCTCAAGTTCTTAGTCTGACTTTTTTCTACTCACAGAACTACCTCTCTGGTAAATAGGGTTTCTGAGAAGATCAGTTGGATATCTGAGCCCCTCATCCTGGAAAAATCAGAAGAATTTGGGTTATCGTCCTTGCTGACATAAAAATAGCTCCAGTTAACAGCATTTGGAAAGCCTATCGTTCTGAATACAGTCTTCCACTTGTGAAGGGGGCAAAGTTTATAATTTTGGGCGGAAACCATGTGAAAGTTAGCTGGTTCATCAGGGCTTTGTTTTGCCTTTTTTTGGATTTGTTCAAAATCAAAAGTCAAAGTGAAACTCGGGGGATGTGAACCCGCTTGAATCAAAACCAAGAGAGCGATGTGCCAGATCTCCCATGAACCAAAAACCACTGGGTTCTCACAGTCCTCATCCAAACAAAAATGCACAAATATAAATCAAATATCCTCTTGTACTCCTCACAGCTTTCACGGAAACAAGACAGAATATTAAAAAGATCTGCTCAGTTTTGCTGCAGCAACTACCAAAATATCCTGTGATCATTCGATAGCTGGCAGTTAATATCCTGATCTATTCTCTTTCCTCGGTAATCCAGCCCTTTCCAGCAAACACTTGATGTTGGCATGCCCAGCATAACCCCTCCACATCTTCCTTGGTTGTACAGTTTCACAGGGAAGACTCTGTACAATTCACAGTCCTTTACATCCCTGCTCAAGGAGCCAAGGAGGGAGATGGATTTGCAATTATATGAAAACTGCAAGCAGCGTGATCAGTACAAAGACAGGACGCTTAACCAGTCTGTGGCAAGCTGGAGTACTGAGAAAATATTTAATGACATTTTTTCCCTGTGGTTCACCTTGTTTGAGAACAAACCCCGGCTCCTAAATGAGAGAAGGGAAAAAAAAAAAAAAAAAAAAATCGATGTTTTGCAGTGCCATCACTCATCGTGCACCAAACAGTTTCTGAAGACATAAAAAAAAAAAGAAAAGTGCTGGTCGTGGAAGAACAGCAAAGGTTTCCTTTGTAACTAAGACACACTTGTTTGCAATAACACGTGTGCTTTTAAATGCTGCCAAGTTGCTGAGGCTATCTCTCCTAAATGCAATCTTTAAATATGTAAGTGTTAAAAAAAACAAGGTAATGTTCAAGAAATGTTGAAGTAAAAAAAAAAAAAGTTTGATCAGATGGTTAAAATCCAGTCAAACCAAAGACAACCTGTTTATGACCTTTCTATGCTAAAAGCTAAAAATGTCATTTTTTTCCCTACAAGATTAATTGCCATCACTTTGGGAGTAGTGAGCTGGACATTATTATATGATGTCAATTAATGATTAAAAAAAAGGTGGTTTGCAAATGTAGCACCACAGTCCCTGGTGCATTACATCATTTCTGAAAGATCTTAACACGTGATAAGCAAAGCACATTTTAACCTAAAAGTCCGAGTGTTACAACCTCGTTTTTGTTGTAACACCCTTGTGCACAACCTTTTGGCCTTGAAGTCAGTTGCAATAAAACCAAGAAGTCAAAAAGAAAAGGAAAAATAACCTCTCAGAAGAAGACACCCTCCTGTCCTGCTGCCGAAGTGTTAATGCCACGGAGTGAGTCACGTTGGAAAACTTGGTGTTGATCTGAGCGTGTGCGCTGTTCTGAGCAAGATCCCTCATCCAAACCTCCTGCTCCAAGCCCTAGGCTTGCTGTGATCCAGGTATCATTCCCTGGATAATGCAGCTGTCCCTGCCAGAGCCTTGGAAATGTCACCTGCTGAACAAAATTACTCTTGCCCAGGCTCTGCTCTCCCTTTTGGGGTGACAATGATCACTTATGGGCCTTATCCAATTCCCTGGATTATCTAGGAGGGGTTTCACCTATATTTTATGTCTCCTCTCTTTGCAACCTCCCTTTGCAGCAAGTTTGATTTCTTTGTCAGTGCCACACACAACCCGACCCATTTTCCTAAGAGCTCTTCTCCACTTTTAGCATCCAAATGCTGCTGAGGCTCCTTTGTAAACGAATGACACGCATTTAAAATACCTTTGTAATAATAAATACCACATGAACATATGTATCAAGCAAAGGATTTCAATTTTGATGACACTTGCTTCTCAAGAACAGACATTCTGGAAGAAAAAAACGTTGCCAGCCCCAAATTGATTGACATTTGTTTACTTAACTCTCTCTTCTTGAAAGTCTGCACACCTATTTCAACCTTGAACAGTTTCCAACTGTGGTATACTGGAACATTTTTTCATTTATTAAGTTCAGTGTTGCCAACCCAAACAAAGAGTAATCAGTGATGATCCAAGCAGACCAAGCTGTCTAGCACCATACAATGTATCTGCATGCTAATTTTCAAATTCCCTCACATTTCCAGAGAACTAATGGGATCATTTTCATTCTGTTACAGCAACTCAACAGTTACTGAATCACCATCTGTGTTTTCGTTAACCTGAATCAGATATAAATTCTGTTATTGCAAGGTAGAGCAGCTTGTTTAATGATTCTTAATCTTTTCTTTAATTAAATCATGCAGCCAACCTGAAAAATCTATCTTAATGCAAATTAGGAGCTTTTTTGGCATTCGCTTACAGTAATGCACTAATAAGGTTAATTTATGAAGGTTCTCTTCCAGTCTGTACAGATGATATTTGTTCGCTGCATATTTTTAGCATATTGTCCCTTTTTGTAATATTTAAAAAAATAATAATAAAAAAATGCTTATTTTCACCCGCACAAAAGAGGGAGGCTGCGATCTGCTTATTGTTTATTAGAAAGTTAGAGCACAGAAAATGAAAATCAGCCTCTCCCTTCTGCGAGTATCAGGCTATGAGGATGCAAAGGCACAATTCGGGAGCCTAATGAATTAAAGGGCTTTGGCCGAGCACTTTCCTGCCTTTGGCTGCTGGAGATCAGGTTCCTGCTCTGATAATCATCTTGAAGATATCAGAGGAGATAGTTTGTCAAAAACCCCTTTTTCTCTTTTTTATTTATTTTTTTTAGTTTTTTTCTTGTAGGTGTGAATGAATAGTTTAAAGAGTAAATAATTCTTGTGAAATAAGCCTGAATACATTTCTCAGTTGCACAATTGCTTCAGCTCTGGGCTCTGATGATCTCAGTCAAGAAAATCTCTGTCTTTGTGAGCATTCCTCCCAACTACAAAATGACTTGAAATCTGTTCAAGTTGCTGAGTAAAGAGTAAGCTTTTTTTTTTTTTTTAAATACTTTTTTTTTTTTTTTTAGGTTATTTTTCAACACCCACTAGTAAATGGGGACGGAGACTGTGAATTTCGACACACGGTCTTTGCTATTTAATTAAAATCACAGAGGCTGGCTGGAAAGTTTTCAGCAGAGACATTTTTTGCATGGGGAGGCTGCAGATTCCTGAAATCAGGCATTCTCTTCATAGAAATTTGCCTGTTCGGACCAGGAATGATTTATTTCACTTTACTTTACTTTTCAGTTCTAGGAAAGGACTCCTCACCTCAGCTCGAAGCTGTGAAAGTTAATTTCTCCTTGGCAAGAGGTTTGCCCAGGCTCAGCAGCATCGAGGGCAGGCTGGTGGGAAGGGGAGATCCATCTCAGCCCCTTCTTTTACCCCCAGGCAGCCTTGCCCTAGCTCCTTCTTTTCCCTTTCCCTCTTCCCAGCTGGACTCATCCCATGCCTGACTCTTTTAACTCTTTGTACAAAACCTGAAGGTTTTGCCCAGGGATGAAGGAACTTGGGGAAGCTACGAAACTCTGTGTTTAATTAAAGCAAACAGCACCATGGAAAAGCTTTGGGATGGATGATTGAGGGGAACCTTCCTTCAAGTTCCCTGGAAAAAATAAGTCACGCTATCCGTGCAATGATTCCTGGCTTTTTAAGGATTCTGGTGTGGCTGTTTTGCTCTGATTTTAGGATTTTTTTTTTTTTTTTGCTTTGCCTGTGCTCACATGGGTTTTTGCACCCATGGAATTTAGGAATGGGAGCTTTTCATCTTCCTTTTCCCTCCTTCATTTTAGGAAAACTGTTTTCCAGCCGTTGGTAGTTTTTCTCTGTAATATTAGCACAGTAAGAGTGACAAGTAATTGTTTTCCTCCCCATTTAATTGTACCTATGTGTTCTTAAGTCTATTACATGCTTCGCTTCATGCTTCACCCACTTTTAAAATATGCAGATAAATGAGTATCAGCAGAAGACTATTTTAATACAAGCTCAGGGTCTTGTATACCATCTTCTCTAAAGGCTGGCTAAATAAAAATTTAAAAAACCCAAACCAACAAACAAACAAAAAAGAACAACAAAATAAACCAACCCCCCTGAAAAAAAAAGGCACAAAACCCCACCAAAATCTCAAAAGATTAAAATCCTAAAAGAAAATTACCGATTCCAAATTTCGGACTCTTCCCTGGGGAAAAATAAAGACAGATCTTTTTTTCTCCCCTTTCTCGGCAACACTTAAAAATATCTGGCACATTCCCTGGTTCTTTTAACAGTGAGAGAAAAATGAATATTTTTTCAATTTCATCCTAAAAAGTGATATTAGGTCAATCCTCTGTGTCTTTTGCTCATCTGTTTTCTCTTAATTTTATTGTTTTCTCTTCATTCTAATAATTTTCCTGTACTTCTCAGAAGGGTGACCAATCTCTGGGGGACAGGGCAATACTCAACAGTGACAATGGTTTCCTTAAATCAAATTACAGCATTTTCTCAGGTGTTAGAGAAACACTGCTCAAATAACCGAGTTATTAAACTGCCTCCTAATGAAAGTTCTCCACAAGGAACCCCAAAAGTCAGAAACTGAGCTATTGAATCATGAAGATTTTTGCTGTAACACCACTACGAGAAAAATAGGGATGAACTCTGTACTGTCCACTGGAGATGTGTCCACCACTGAGGGGGAAAAGGGAAAGAACATGATCCCATTTGACACTAAAAATCTTGCTGGGCTAATTACCACCTCACTAAGCAGAGAAATGAAGGCAGGGAGGGCATTCTCATGATGACAACCTCTACCCAGCAGCAAGCTTTGCATCTTCCCGAGGCTGAAGACAATTTAGCCCTGACAAATCCAATCAGTGATACTCAGGCGTACCCTCCGGAGCAAAGCTCAAATTTTTGAGGACACACAGCGCAAAAGATGGACTGCAGTAGGTCACTATTAAAATATTTACAATATGGCTTGGCCAGTGCCGAAATGGCACAGTTGGCCTGAAGTCACATCAAGGTCTTCTGGCATTTGAGTGTTTCCCCAGTGACTTTGCGCAGTAAAGTGTTAAGTTCTCCTGAGCATTTTATGTATCTAAGGCAGTAACTTTAAAATAAAAAATTGCAACCTTAGAGCAAAGCTGCTATTTTGAGAATTTTAAGCCATTATTGACTCCTGTCAGATCAGTTTCTAGACTTATTGACTCGAGAAGTAAATATAGACTGAGAGAAAGGGAGGTCAAGTCAATATTTATCTTGCAGATCAATACATTTTGATACTAACCAAAAATTAAGCTCAATACGTGCATATATTATATGCAACAAGGTTAGGAGAGATCCATTCAGAAAATTTGTCAATTCGAAATTTCCCCACGGAATCCAACCTTTCGTATCCAATTTCCATTAGAAAGTCTGTCCCTTTAAGGGTGGTTAAGTGACAGAAATCATCCAACCAGGTGAGTAACAGCAAAAGGAAAAGGGATGAAGAACAAAGTGAAAAGATGGGAGTTTGGTTACGGTACTGGGAAGGGGCAGGTGAGTTATGGAGTCACATGGGGACTAAAGCAATATGAAATGTGATTTATGTAATATTTGTACCTGCAAGGCCAGTTTGGATGGACCTTGGAACAACCCGGGCTAGTGGAAGGTGTCCAGCCCATGGCAAGCTGTGGAACGAGATGATCATTAAGGTCCCTTCCAACTCAAACAGTTCCATGATTCTCTGATTCTAAATAGGAAGAAAAGATGGAAGAATGTGGAGGTGGACTCGCAGCAAGATGTGGCACCAGCTTCTAAAAGGAGGGATCAGGAGTTTCTGAGCTGCAGCAAGTGGGATGCAGCTGTGGTGGAAGTTAGAGAGTTTTCTGTGTGGACTGAGTTGATATTTCCTGGTGAAGGGAGAAATATTTGTAAACGATGTAAAAATATGAAAAGCCTAAAAAGCAGGAACCAAGTAACTTAGTGTTTAATGTTCCCGCTTTACAATAAGACAAGAAAAGGGCAACTTTGTCATCCACAGTCTGGGATAGCATGAGTAGAAATTGTATCTTCCCTTCCTTTCCCTTTCCCTTTCCCTTTCCCTTTCCCTTTCCCTTTCCCTTTCCCTTTCCCTTTCCNTTTTTTTTTGACTCATTTCCCCCTCTTCTTTTTATTTTTTCCTTACTCTTTTCTTCCTCTCCTCTTTTTTTTTTCCCTTCATTTTTTTTCCCCCTAAGCTTCTATCACAGCCCTGGATGCATTTGCACCCCAGATAACAGCAGTGACCTCACATTTACATAGCACCTCTCACCCCAAAGGATCTCCAAATGCTTTGCAGATTTAACACAGGCTGCTCTCCACACACTTGGAAATCCCTTCACCTACTGCTGGAGCCCGGTCAGCTCTTGCTGAGAGGAGCAGCACCTGCTCAGCAGCACTCACGGCACTCCCCAGCAACTCAGGGAAGGGGGGATTCCTTCTCCAAAAAAAAAAAAAAACAAAACCCCTCCTGCAATAATTTAGACAGCCTGAGTGTAATTACCCAGGCTGGAATTTGGCCAGAGCACTGCAGGTACAGCGGATGCTTTCCCTGGAAAAGCTGGAAGTGCACGACCAGGAGGAAAGGACGTAAAAGTGAATGAATGTTCCTTGCTTTTTCAAACCGCTGTTCTTTTCATCTGGAAAAAATATGCTGTAAAAATAAAACCTGTGTGGCTGTGCAAAACCGTTCCTTAGAGATAATTTCGAAGAGAGTGAAGATGATAAAATGATATATTAATTGGTAAAATATGATTTCATTTGAAACAAAGTGGTGAATCTCACCAAATTTAGCTCTGCAAATGCAGCAAAGCGTATTCCTCATCCAGCATAAAAAGGTGGCATTTGTTTGATTTCGGTTTGATGAATTATTAATTTTATCACAGCTAAGATGACAGCTAATATTAGGACATTGAATTATTAATTTTCAAACGTGGCAATAAAAAAGCAGAACAAACACAAATTGAGACACATTTTAGGTGTGAGGTGACTTGCTTACATAATCTGCGTGAGAAAACAAAACCGCAGAGACAGGGATTTAAACCTTGCCAAGCAACTGCTTTTGCCCTCAAATCTCAGGTATGATTGTCAGCCTTACTTTAGAAACAGTATTCCTTGACTACTCTAATGTGCATATTGGATATCATGCTCCTCCTGTATTTTCCAGCCAAAAAAGGGTCTCCAGGTAATTTTTCTGGCTATGGATGCAGTTTTTGGGGCCAAGGAATAATAAGAGAAAGTGTAACCTAGGTAGAACATTCATCTTTTTTTTTTTCCCCCCTCAGGATGAACAGGTTGAAAAATACAAGAGAATATTATTTAGTTTATTCTTTTGCTCCCCTTTCCTGCTGTTTTTTTCACCACTGCTTGTCATGTGGCACAGGGTAAATAAGCACTTCAGGGCTTGTTTCCTTAAAACTGTTTCTGTGAGGTTTCAGCCTTAAGAGCCAGCACAGGATTTATCTGGCTCCACTACTGCCCTACAGGCTAATACTGATTTTCCTGTCAAATGTCTCCTTTGCAAATATTCTTCCTTCCCAACTCTCCAAATGAAGATGGGAGCTTTGAAGTCTTTCTTATTCCATGGCAAAATAATCAACAAAACATTTCCAAATGTCATACCTTTTTTTTTTCATTTTTATTGAGAAGCAGACACTGGTGCAATGCTGCCCCTGAATGTAGGGTGAAACAAGCATCTGAAAATGAGCACAACCCGTGTCCATCAGGGATGCTGACAAGTGTAGGTGGGTTTTTGAGGGCAGTATTCCCAGGCCAAAGAGGAGAAACAGCTGTCTGTCCCCAAGCCTCATTGGGAATTAATCCAGCTCAAAGCTGGATTAACTTCTATTAAAACAACAAAAAAAAAGGCCACAAACTTGTATTCCACTGCCACATATGGCGATTATTTAGACTACAAATATTAGGCAGGGCTAGCTGGTTGGGTACTAAAAAGAGACTGATTTAAATCACTTATTTTTATCCCACTGACAAAACGGGGTGGGGGAGAAAAAGCATCTGTCACCCATCTGAGTTCGTAGAGAGGCCGTGGCAGAGGGAGAAGCGCAGGAGGGGCAGGAACGTCGCTGCAGTGTCCCGATGGAACACGGTGTGAGAGCCCAGCTGTGTCCAGGAGGCTCTGCTCAGGACCCTGTGGTGAGGCATGAGCTCACCTGGCTGCTGGGAAAGGGGTGAAGGATGAGCAGAGATGGGAAAGGAAGGGATGCTGAACACTGAAGGAAGCTGATTTGTCCTCTGATCTGCCTGCTGATCCCAAGCTGGTTATTGCTGTGCTCAGAGTGGGAGATGAGGGCTCAGAGCTGGAGTACAGGTAGTCTTTAAAGTGCAGCTTGCATGGGAGGGCCAAAATACATAAAATTCTACTCACTCCCACTGAGTGAACCTGTTTATTGCTTAGATGAACTTTGACTTGCTGTGTGCTCCTCTGAGAATTTCAGCAGGGACAAAAGCGTTTGAAGTGTTCAGAAGCTGTTCAGGTACGACTATGACCTGCAGTGTGGGTGTGGTGGGAGTTAAAGATAACATCTGCTGCAGATGTGTGAACACTCACAGCAAAATCCCAAACACTGGCTGAAGCTTTGGCTGTAAATACAGGCTTGGATCAAGAGGAGAAGGAACTTTGTGATGCTTTCGCAAGGAATGGGGTGTATTTGCCATTGTCCCTCTTGCTGGGCGGTGGTAGAGATAAAGCTCCTTTCTTAGATTCCTTGTATCATGGACCTCTGCTTTATTCTGTCAACTTTGAGAAGAAAACCCCCTTTTTTTTTTTTTTCCCCTCTGTTTGGGTTTTGTTTGTTTGTTTTCCACTTCAGTGGGGCTTTCCATGGTCACACATCTGCCTTGGGAAGAGGAGTGATCCATGGGTGTGTTTCATTCATTCTTGGTTCACATGCTCATGTACAACAGAACCTTCTTTTGCCTCCCCCCTCCCCCCCAGGCAAAATCAGTAGAGTTTATAATAAGTTTATAACAAGAAACAAAACCCCAAAATACAGTTGGTCACATCAGAGTGAATTTAAAGATCTGCCTGGCTGTACTCAACCAAAACCTGAGGCATCTCCGCTCTGGGTTTGTACACTCTGGTGGGCATTGTATTACCCAAAATTCCAGTATTTGCCATAAAGCAACTGTTTTCCTAGTGGATCCCAAAATCTTTTTGAGGGTTCTCCTCTCCCTAATAAGAAGAGCCAAAAAGAATTAAAGGATAACCCAGTCTTGCCACCTTTTAAAGGTGATCCTGAGTGTGTGGGTTTGAATTTCTCTGGTTTCACACATTGCTGGTTATGTTGCCTATTATAAAGGATTCAGTAAGACACACTTTGTCCCAGTGGTATTTTATTTTGACACATCTCAAATGAAAATACAGCTCATTATTTTATACAGGATTCAAATGTGTTGTCACCTGGTTTTCATGCATTAAAATGTGATTCATTTTTTGCTGTAGGTACATGAAAAAACAGAATGAGTCTGTAATGAGCCTATTTAGTAATTTATTTATCTATTTTTTTGGTCATCCAAAAATGGGGCAAATGTCAGGCTTTGTCTTCTTTTAAAATGTGTCTGTGTGGAGAATGCCAGTGCTCCCTTGTCTAGCCCTGTTGCATTCTTTATCTTCATGGTTTGGCTCTCAAGAGGCATATTTAAATTGTCATAAATGTAGTAAAACTTTTCAGGGGAAAACACTCAGAGACCTTGTTTATTTAACTTTTAAAAATATTATTTATCATGCCCTGTAAAAGATCATGTATCAATCCTCCAGGGACAGGGCAGCCTTTTTCAGATCAGGCATAAGCTGAAACTTTGTACAAGATGCAAATTGGGAGCTTGATTAAATGAAAACGGGTGTTAAGTCTGTGCCTGGTGAAGTTTCTGTAGGCACAGCACCAATTAATGTGGGGCCAGCTAAGCAAATCTGTTGTGAACACGTTTCATTTTATGCAGCATATATATACATAAAGCATGAAATTTTGGCCCAGGTGGATGTGCCAGTCTGTTGAGATTACCTGATCCAGGAGGTGTTTTAAATTATGGAAACCACAAGAGATCAATACTTCTCCAAACGTCTCTGGCACATTGAATAGATTTTTTTTTTCAAAAGAATGTATTTCTTTTGCACGGTTTCAACAATATCCAGTCCTCATCTGAAAAAGGAGCCCCTTTAAGCTTGTGATTAACCAGAACCAATATTGGAGAGGTGGCCTCTGATCCCCACGCTTAAATTTCAGTCTTGGAACAGGGCGCAGAGGCTGGATTTAAAGTCTGAATTTCGTTTCATTTGCAGTAGAACGGCAGAGCTGGCAAGCTCAGGCACTACCAGTGCTTTGTGGAAGCCGACATATGAATTTGTTCTACAAATGTGCCAGGGACACACTGATCCAACAGTTAGATCACTTCCAGAAGACACAGAGTTGGATCTCTGAGCTGACTTCAAATTCTTTATTATTACTATCCAGTAAAATTAAAAACTCTGCATCAAGGAACAAGGTCATTAAAGCAGCACTCAGTGATATCCCCTGAAAACGTTCCCGTCTTCAAATGGACAAAATGAAATACATAAATAAGCTAAAATATCCCAATCCTTCAAACAAAGAAGGCCACGCTCCTGTCATGGCCTTTGGGACTTGAGGTTGCAGATGGGTTTTGGGGGTTTGTGCTGGATTTTGGTGGGACAAAGTAACCGAAGTGAGTTTTGTTTGCAGGGGAGGAGAGAAGGAATGTGTGTGGGAAGGATGGAAAGGACAACAAGAGGAAAGAGAAAACAGGTAAGACAGAAAATCTCTTCAGCCTTGTGGTGGGTAACCCCTCCAGCTTTATTACACAAAAGAACATTTTTAGCTCTTTTTGTCTTTTTCCTATTTTTTAAAAAGTCTTAATCCTTGTGTATCACAACACACAGTTCCTTTTCTGTGCTTCTATTAAAGGCCATTAACTTTAAGTTCTGATGTCTTAACTATTTTTATATTCCTGAATCTAACCTGCTGATAGCTGAACATGTTGTTGGAAAAGGAGATCCCAAAGGAAAGCACCATAAAAAGGAAATATATCAATAAGGAAATACCAGCAACTGTGATGATATCATTCATGCTTTATTTCTGAATGGATCAGAGGAAGCCTGCCTGTGACTGCAAAAGGGAAAGGATATGAGAATGAACACTGTCAGAAAATACTACATTAAAAAATTCCTCCTTCTCTGGGATGAAAACATGTTCCTACAAAAAAAATAATAATAATTATGTGTTGATTTTAAGTACTGTGTGAGAATGAAGGAAATATGAGCTGCAGAGACAAGGAGGAATGGTGTGGTGTGTTCAGGCTCGGATGGTGCTTCACACACCAACAGAGAGGAGAGTGGTGGGTAAAAAATGGGGAGCTCCTGTATCCTGGGTCATTAACACTGGCCATGTGGTGAGTTTTTTTCCACAGTGTCACTCATTTACTGTCCTGTGAGGAACTGAATGAAATTTTTTCCTGGTAACTCTTCTCCAGTTCCTTTTGTACTTGATTGAAGGTGATGGAAGAGACAGCCCCCACTGACCTGCTAGATCCTGTTGCCTCCAGCAGCCCAAGGACTTTTAAATCCATTTTAGAATTTAATAAAACCACAAAACTTTAGACGCTTCCTATTCATCCAAACTATACATACAGTGCAAGGTAATGCCCAACAGTAGGTACTGGCATTATTTCACTTATCAAGGATTTGTCCTGACAGTGAAATTAAAAACTCTGAGCATCCTCTTCCACAAGCGCCAGTCCTTAAAGGAAAGAAAATCTGTTATTTGGTTTTCATGGCATCCCAGAATGGTTTGGGATGGAAAGGACCTTACAGCCCATCCAGTGCCACCCCCTGCCATGGGCAGGGACACCTCTCACTATCCCAGGCTTCTCCAAGCCCCAGTGTCCAACCTGGCCTTGGACACTTCCAGGGATGGGGCAGCCCCAGCTTCTCTGGGCCCCCTGTGCCAGGGCCTCCCCCACCAAGAATTTCTTCCTAATATCCCATCTAACCCTGCCCTCTGTCAGCTTGACTCTATTCCCCCTTGTCCTGTCACTACAGGGCCTTGCCCAAAGTCCTTCAAGTAGGAATGGACAAGGAATGGCTGGAAGTTGTCCCATTGCTGGGAGCTCAGGGGACAGGGTAACCATCTCCCTACCAGCCTGTGTCTCCAAAGACAACAAAAACCGACAGAAGTGGCAGAGATGGTGAACAGCCTTTCCTTTAATGTAAATTGCAAATTTGTTCCCTTTCCTTTTTTTCTTCTTCTTCTTTTTTTTTTTTTTTAATTCATTTTTTAACTTTCTTTTGCAGTTGCAAATGTTTTGAGAATCCATCATCTTCCCAGGTTGATGGCAAGGCCCTCGTGACCCAGCTGTGAGTCACCGTTCCCAGCTGGGCGGCTCTGAAGAGAGACAAGAAGCTCAGATGTGTCCCTGATTCCCCACCAGCACAGGCCAGGAACATCTGTCTGCTCCTTCCCTTCCTTCCGACGGTCCCAAGGAGGGGGCAGACAGGCAAGCAGGAATATGAAAGGGAAAGGATCAACTGGCCATGTTACATTAGCCAACTTAAATAATTCCTCTTGGCTGTGGAAACAGTCTTCCCATCCAAAGCTGCTTTTTTTTTTTTCCCTTTCCTTTATATTTTTTTCCCAAACAGGAACAATTTATTTCCACTTTTGGGCAGGTTTCTTGGCCAAGGGCGAGCTCTCCCCGTTGCCTCTCATGCGCCACTTCCCGGTGCCCCCCAGGTGACCTTAGAAAGTGCCTCAGGGACCCAACTTTAGTGAATAGCAAAATCAAAATATGCAAATCGAGCTTGGATTATCACATATATAATCATGCAAACCTTTTTCCTGCACCACTGCCTGTGCCCAGCTTCCTGCCCTACTGCTCTGAGTGCCTCAGCACTGTCTATAGCTGTTGAGCTGAAGCACCCGGGGATGGCTCCTGAAGCAGGAAGAGAGTTCAATCTGCAGGATGGTTTTTCCAGACACTTTCTTTCTCATTCCCCACAAGACAGTTGCTATTCCTCCGGATTTCACTGTTATAATTTGGATGCGTCTACTTCAGAGCGAAGAGGAGATAAATGCCTCGTTCAGCCTCTTCAGTCCACTCTAGTTCTATTTTAGTTTGAGGAGCCTGTGCTACTTAGAGAGTGGGAGCAATTCCTGCCAATAACTCAATCTTTCTGTAAAGTTCGGCATCTCACGTCGGCAAAAAAAAAAAAAAAGGGAAAAGTAAAAACTACACGAGGCAGCGCAGGGAGCTGAGTTCTGCAGTCAGGTTTAGGGGACAAAAAGTGTGCATCCTGAATCCCAGAACCCCAGAACGGTTTGGGTTGAAAGAGACCTTAAAGCCCATCCAGTTCCATCCCTGCCATGGGCAGGGACACCTTCCACTGTCCCAGGGTGCTCCAAACCCTGTCCAGCCTGGCCTTGGACACTTCCAGGGATCCAGGGGCAGCCACAGCTTCTCTGGGCACCCTGTGCCAGGGCCTCCCCACTCTCACAGGGAAGAATTCCTTCAACACAGAAGTGATGAAGTTCACCTGGGCATTTTGTCCCCTTTATTTTTAATGTTTTATGCAGCATTTTGAGGCATATAAAATTAGCAAGAAAAATCCATAAAAAATTTCCATTTTGAATTTGAGAGGAAAAAAAAAACCCTAAACTTTTGCAAGTAATTAATTTTTACAAAATTTTTTATATAGTTTGTCTCAATATTTTTTATACAGTCTGAAGGAATGATCGATTTTCATGTCGAGCCTTCTGTCTAAGCCCATAGGAAAGCACTCCCCGTGCTATCCCAGTGTGTGAGATGGGAGCATCCTGTGGGCTGAGGAGCAAGTGGAGAGAAAGTGTCATCCACAACATCTGAACAATGAACAGAGCACCTTCCCACAAAGTCAATTAGCTTTTCAAAACAACAATCACACATGCTCAGGAGCCAGATGTTGGCATTGTGATATTGTGGTATTAACCTAAAGGGAAGGTTGAATTTCTTTTTTTTTTTTTTAATGTTGGCTTTTTGAGGATTAAGTTGGATATTTTCAATATAGCTGATAGAAGAGAGCCCTATCCTCAAAGCCCAAATGTTCCTGTTTGTTTCAAACTCAGTAATTTTTTTCTGGACAAAGCATGAAATGAAAAACCCACTGTGAATCTCAGAATATTTGATTTGAGGCAAAGTGCCACATCAGCTGATGTTTTAAAAAGTACACATGCATCAGAAATTATCCATCCACCAGTGTGGACTGGGCTTGGGATAACCTGGTCTAGTGGAAAGGTGGCAGGGGTAGGAATCATGGAATGGTTTAGGTTGGAAAGGACCTAAAAGCCCATCCCATTCCATCCCTGCCATGGGCAGGGACACCTTCTACTATCCCAGGGTGAGCCGAGCCCTGCCCAGCCTGGCCTTGGACACTTCCAGGTGTTCACTTAAACTAATGTTTTATAACTGTATCAGCCCCTGTGCTCATTCAGAGACGTTTCTTATTCACCCAGTTGGTCATACTAAATCACATTTACCATAATGCTGGAGAAATAATTGTCTTACCTCTCTTAGGACATGCTGGAGGGTTTCTTCTCCCTTTGCTATCCAAGTAGTTATACTCATAAATCCTTGTGCATTGAGAACAGAACAGACTTTATACGCCTAGAAATTTCTTATGATTTCTAAGCTATTATCCCCAAATCCTAATTAACCATTATTAAAAATAACGTGTCCTTTTTAGAACGTGAGATATAGCAGCACGGTAAGACACGATGTGAAAATCCAAAAAATACCACATAGCGCAATTTTGCTGCTTTACTTTTCCTCTTTTATTAGAGGTTTCCGACATACTGCTGCATTTCCATTCGAAGTGGCAAGATTCAACAGTATATATTTTGCAAACTGCCAAAACAGAGCCATTGGATTTAGTTTTCTAATAATCAAACAACCGTGTAACGTGCCTGCACATGTCAGGGACTGAAGAAAGCAAATTTATACACAACACCGTGTATTTTGTGGATAGCGATAACCCACCCAAATCTAATTTAATCAAATATTTAAAGAGGTAATAATTAATTTTTAAAGAATTGAAGTGAACCGTAACTAGGAAGAAATGTTATTGTTTATTTTTAATGCCAGAACAGTATTCCTGATGCATTTTTAATATTTCATTAAGGCAGTAACTTTCATACTATATTTTTTCAAGTTTTTGTATCTCAGTAATACTTTTTTCCTTGAACAAAGGTGAAACATGGTAGGCAAACTTAAGGCTTGAACTGATACATTCTTTGAGGATCTTTTGTCATAACTAATTAAACACAACCAGGGGTATTTTTAAACAAGCTAAGACACAACACCTGGTTGGGAGCCAGGCGAGGGCTTCTTTTTTTAGCTTGTGACTGTGTCCTTCCCATGAGATACAACTTTCTGTCCTTTCTTTTGAGCTATTATTCATAATTCTTACTTTTTTAGGGGAGGTATTTGCAAGCGGGGTTCTAAACCCCACCACTCCCTGTGCCCTCCAGAGCTCCAAACTGCTCTGTCTTGGTCTTTTTGTTTTTTTGATGAAGCGTCTCTCACATTTTGAGCCTTTTATACTCAAAACTGTGGAAGGCTGTTTATTGCACTCTGGCTCCAGCCCTAGTTAAAGGTGTGAACTACCAAAGTGGAAGGGGGCACATGCACATTAACACTGCTGTGGAAAACATCACCTGACAGATGGGTGCATGTTAAATGGATGTTGGAAGGAAGGTGTTTGCAATAAAAATCTTGAGTATGGCACCAGAGGAAGACCACACACAATCTTCCAGCTTTATGTCTGCAATATGTAAGGGTCAAGCTTGTTATAGTCCCTGCGCTTTTTACTGTCACAGACTTTGCTCCGCTGCTCCCAACAGCTTTGACAAGAAGGTGAAGTATCAGGGTTCAAATGCCACGTGTAAGTAGTTCTATTTGAATTTATACGAACACAGACATGTTTCTATTTGATACTTCATAGTAATACCTCCAAAGAAGGGCAGTGGAGCTGGGGAAGGGTCTGAAGCACCAGGAGCAGCTGAAGGAGCTGGGAAAGGGGCTCAGCCTGGAGAAAAGGAGGCTCAGGGGAGACCTTCCCACTCTCCACAGCTCCCTGACAGGAGGGTGCAGCCAGGTGGGGATTTGTCTCTTCTCCTCAGTATCAAGCAATAGGACAAGGGGAGTGACCTCAAGTTGCATCAAGGGAGGTTTAGGTTGGGTATCAGGGAAAATTCCTTCACTGAAAGGGCTGTCCAGCCCTGGCACAGCTACCCAGGGCAGCGGTGGAGTCCCCATCCCCAGAGGAATTTAAAATGTGTGTGGATGTGACAGTGAGGGACACGGTCTAATGGTGGGCTTGATGATCTTAAAAGATCTTTTCAACCTAACTGATTCAATGAAACATTAATAATTTTGCTTTTATTCTAAAAACACAGCTATTTCCAAGGGTCTGTTGAGGAGCCTGAGGATCTGAGAAGCTATGGTATAAATTGTCAGTTCATTCAGTGAAAAGGTAACAAAATGGTCTAAGGATAAGCTGAGTTTCTCCAGTTTCAGTCACCAGTTCTTGATCTGTGGAGGATGAAGGAGATGTTCTTAGCATCACCCAGTTACAGAACTGGGAATTTGACGTGCAGACCTTCCCTTGTTTGTGAAAACATGTCTCTGAACAACCCTGAGAGCTGAAGTGTTGAAATCCTGGCTAAGAATATATATCCAGGATTAGGTACAGCCAGCTTCAGTGGGAATAGTCATCTGGGATTTCTTAGACACTCTCCTGGTTGGAAACTTCGTTATAGGAGTTCTTTGTTTCTTTTTTTTTTCTTTCCCCCCCCCCAAGGTATTGTTGTCAAACGCTCTGTACCTGAAGATTTTTCTTGCCCATCATTGAACTTTTCCTAACCCAGTGTGCAAGGAACTTGACTGGGAGAAGGGCAGGGAAGAGGAGCTTTAGGCAAGAAGATCTCTCCTTTTCTGACACAAAGCTGATGGATCCCTTAGCTGTTCCCTGGACAGAAAATAAGACTTTCCAAGCAGAGAATTGTATTGTCTATATTTTTGCTCTTTTCCCAAAATATTTTTGGCTAAACCATCTCCTTCCTACACAAGGAAATTCTGCACCCTCTACCTTAGATGAACTGTTGTTTTCTTTACGTATGGAGCTCTCTTTTTAAACTGAGTTCATAACTCCTGTTTCTATTTGCTTCTTTGCATTTTCAAATATCTAGCCCAGGAATCCTTTCACCTGAGATCACCAAGAAAAAAACCCAAACACGTGAATAGCAGCTCTGTACAGTTTACAACTTGTAGATTTGAATTTGTTTACATAAATTTGCAAATCTGAGAGGATCTGTGAGAAGACTGCGGGCAGGGAACACAACACAAGTCTCAGCTTATTTGTGTGCTCTAAGTTTGCCTGGCTTTATGGAGACTTCCTTATAAGTGGTCCTCGTGCCATGACAATGGATGGTTTATAAGGTCTTAAAAACATCCTGGCTCGATGGAAAAGAGGGTAAATTCTTCCTTCAAAGCTTTTGACTTGGAGAGGAGCATTTGAAGCCACACAACTGGAATAGGAACATTCACACCCACTGTACCAATGGTTCAAAAATCCTGTCTTCTCCCTCAGGCCCAGCTCCAGCAAGCACTTACACACATGCTTAACTTTATGCACACGAGTAATCCCACTGATTTAATGGGATTATTCCCATATGTGTAGTTACACACACATAAGTGTTTGCAGGATTGGGGTCTATTTCTCTTGCAGTGATTTGAAACCTACGGTAGAAAATGCTGTATGCAAGGTTGGTATTGCTCAATGGACAAACATTAAACCTGAATTTTTCTGCTGAAATCAAGGGGGCTGTGCCAGTTTGTCCTGTCCTTTTGTGTGTATAGTCTGCACTCTCTACATGCAACACGTTTGTGACTATCACAGCATAGAAAGGGGAATGGAAAGATAATTAGGAGCAAAAACATCAGCAGCAGAAATTCTCCATGTCTAGGGGTTGCTCTATTCCAAATCTTGATTTAAAACTCAGATTTCATTTAGAAAATATTCAGATGTGTACAAAATATTCTCCTCTATAATGAAATAACTTGTAGCTGTTTCAGCTCTGAATAAAAGGTTTACCTTTCAAGTGTCTACTTATCGAAACCTATAAGCACGCAAATTTATAGGAGAAAAGTATTTCCAGGAAAAAATGTGTACAAATCTGGATGCTCACATGCAGGCAAACTTGCATGTACAGGATGAGTACCACAAAAAAACCCCTCCAACCAGCTTTTTAAAAAATAACTGAACCTACCCTTGCCTCTGACTTGGAGAGTTTACTTTTAATTTGAAATTCTGCAGCCAAGATATTACTTAAAAATTTAAGGCAAGTAACCATCTGCCATAAATGATAGAAATGGAATATAAATAAAATAGTGCTTGTAGTATTCCGACGGAAATCACATGCCAAACGCTTCCACAGCCGAGGCAGCAGGAATACGTTCAGATGTCAGGAACAAAGGCAGAGAAAGGAGCTGCTTTGGCCAGGACATGTTTTGCTGTGCATGGTGTATCTTGTTGGCTGTCCTGAAAGACAACATTATTAAGCAATTTGGGCTGGAGCATCATGCCCCATGAAGAATTTAAGGAAGATCTTGACTTGAGCGTGCTGCAAGAGGCGTCCTGCTGTGCCATTTGGTGTAAAAGGATAATCAGTCTTATGCCACTGGCACTCTGGAACACCTAATGGGATATGCCGGGCATCGATGTTCAAGGTTTTATATAAGGTAACAGCTGCCTTGGTCAGGCAGTTAATTAAATGTGTTAATTTTCCATACAAGCAGCAGTAGTGACAACAGATCCGAGTGGGATTTTATGACATTTCAGGGTTCCCTTATGTGATCACAGCGATGGATCGCACCCACATCATCCTTCACATCCCTGCGCCGAGCGCCGCCGCCTTCCCCCTTTGGACACGGGGAAATTTGGAAATGCACTCTTTGACTCCATGAATATTACAGCAATGGTAATAGTCTGGTACCACTTACTGCATATTGCCAGTTGTCCCAACTCCAGTCTTCAAAAGCTGTTTGGGCTTATTCCCACTCTGATATTGGTTTAGTCAGACATGCAGCAATTCATTTACAAGGCAAAAGTGCTTTTTATTTTCTCCCTCCTATCTTACATTTCTTATTAGAAATGTTTAATGAGCAGATATGTAGCCTGGAAATAAAGCAGTGTGATATTTTTGAATAGATAGTGTGTTCTTCAGATGCAGAATTACAGAAAATTATCTCCTTGTTCTTGATAGTTTGGCTTGTACAACGTTGCAGGATGACAAATTCAACCTTTTCTGTACATTATTACTTTCATAACATGATAATAACTCAAATGCATCAAGAAAGAGAAGGTAAATGGGGACGATTCGTGAAAAGGACTAGGAGAACATATTTAGAAGTAATGGTCTGACAAATATGCAGACTGAATAATATAAATGAACTGAACAAGTTTCCTCCCCACCAACTGGATAATACAGTGTGAAGGAAAGTGGAAGAAATGCAAAATGCCAAGTTAGGCATGTGAGGACTGACCAAAAATGAGTCACACTCCCACGCTTTTGGCTCACAATTTGAAATATTTGTTTTTAGTTGATTGGGTAGCCACTAAAAGTATGTGGTAAGCTTTGTTTGAATTTGATCTGTCACTTTTTTTGATGGGTGACAATGATTTTATGACATATGTCACATTGTGTCACATCACTCACAACACATCAAGTCATGCTCTATCCCATCATTTCTGAAGGCAATAATGCCACTCAACACGACGTGACGTGACGAGATGTAACACAGCTCAGCGGCTGAAAAAATAAGGGGAAACTTTTGTAGGTGTGACATGGACCCCCAAAATTACACTGGAATGAGCCTCGGGAAGATCCCAGGAGTTAAGCTCACAAAATGGGGTGGCTGAGTGACTTCTGTCTTCGTGAAGGTGGGCTCTGCGTTACTCGGTGTAGAGAGGCAGCGAGTAGTTACTCTGCTCATGGTGGGAGTCTGTTGTTAGGCTTGGTGATAAAAGTGAGTTCTTCAAGAAAAACTTGCTGGGAAGACGAGCCTTATGCCTGAAATGTGACAAGACTGGAACTGTCTCTGACTGTCTTTAAGTGTCTTAGAGCTTTCAAAACTTCTGAAACCTCAGGGGATGTCCTAAGCATAAACACGACTTTAAGCCAGGATTTAGCTGGATGTGGTCTTCTAGCATATTTCAAACAAAGATGGCTGCAATCTTTACGAGTTCTGCCCTTGTTTTCTAACAATTATCTCCTTTCCTGTATTATCTCTTCTCCAGCGTTTGTGTTGTATATGGTGTCTTAACTGTTCTTATTGACTGCAGCAAACTATATCCATGTGCACACACAAAGGGCCTTCAGCTGCATCAACAGCAGGATATTTCCAGTTAAACACATCACTTAAGCCCAAAATGTGAAGTTCCCTCAATGTTTGAAGACTTCACCAGAAGATCCTGAATTCCTTAGCTGACAGGATTGCACCAGAGATGTTTTTAAAGGTAGGTGAAACTCCTTTATTCAGGTGCATGACCAAATATCATGTGCTTGATAATGTCATGCACTTCCAAAACTACACTTGGCTCATCAGTACCATTAATGGTTTCTTGCACTGTTTGGTCGGCGGAGCCTCTGAACACAGTTTATCTGAATATTGCAAAATCAGGGATGGAAGCCCCATCCCTGGAAGTGTCCAAGGCCAGGTTGCATGAGGCTTGGAGCAACCTGGGACAGGGGAAGGCGTCCAGGCCCGTGGAAGGGGGTTGGAATGAGATAGTCTCACTCCAAGGTTGGTGAGTACTGACAGGATGTCCAAAAGGCTGCTTGTGGCTCTGAAGTCAAACAGAAAGATGGACTTAGCTTTCTGAACTTTTGCACCACCCTCTTTCCTTGATTTCGTGTTAATGAGCTTCTTGTATATCCCTTTACTATTCTTCAGGTCTGATTTTCCCTGTTAATTATCTTGGAAATCGTCCTTGATGTCTGGAGTTTTCATTAAGCTCTAGGGCAGATGAGAACTGAGCTGAGTAACACCCACCCCCCTTTCCTTGGTGACATTTTCCCATCGGAAAAAAAAAAACAACTCCCGCAGTTCTCTACCTTTCTTTTCAAAATGCTGCTAAGTAATTTACAGACTGAATAACTTGAGATTCTTCCACCTTTCCTGCACACACCGACGGGGAACTCATGTAAATTCTCACTTTATTGCCACACCTGTTAGAAATCACTGCTGCAACTTAGGTGTGAAAAAACGTGGCTGTCCTATACCTAGTCAGAAATCCATCCCAGGCTCGGTGTAAGTGCATCACCACTGCTATAAAACAGACACAACTACTTTGGTGACATTCACTGTTACTGTACGTTGACAAGTTCCCATTTAATTTACTACATATGGTTCCACGTCTCCATAGCTACTCTCGTGAATTCATTATTCATTAAATAAGTGATGAATTTACTTAAATATTGCGGCCACATGGCCGACACAAATGCATTCTAATATTATTAACACGTTGCCAACTTGCAACTCTTCGAAGTCTGAGTAAATGTTTTGACAAGAAGAGGCAGCAAGAACAAATAAGTAGTAGCAGCCTAGATGAAGTTCAGCCATAGTTCTAACAGCTTTAAAGTCTTAACAGTGTTTTCACTGGGGCAGTACCAGATAAATTGCTCTTATGTGTGCATACAAGAGACTAAAATTCCTTTGAAAGTTTATAATTTCTCATGGGAAAACACAACATAAAAGTTACTTTTACTCATAGAAAAACAACACCATATTTTCCTGTCAACCTTTGCTGTTGGGAATTTCAAACTTTTTGCATTTTTTCCCTGTGATTCTTCGTCGACCCAAGGGACAGGCGTTTACAACATAATTTACTTTCAGCGTGTCTCTGTAAATCATTGTAATACTATCTATGGCTAGTGGAAAAAAAAAAAGCAGCACTCTCCAGTTGGACTGACAAACCACTTTTCCAAGACTTCAGCAGCAAAGCAAAACCCCCCCATTTCGGCAGGGCAGCACTGACACTGTGAGATAAACAAAAGAACTGTATTTTACGAGGGCTTTTATATGAATTTTTGTATTTAGAGGTTGTAATATTTATTGGGAAATATCTATTGAACTATGTTTTCTTGCAGCAAAATATTCAGAACGTGTGGAGTATAAAATGTGTCTTGGTGGAAGAATTCTGGTGCAAAAAGAAAACCACCGATATTTCTTTTTTGGAAATGCCAATGTATTTTTTCCTACTGTTCTTAAGGCCTGTTGTTGTCACTGTTGTTGTACAGGCTTAACAGTGTTGTCAGAGGTGAGGTGCTTTAAGCACAGGCTGCCATAAAAAAGCTGGAAACCTGTAGAGCCTTTCAGCCTCACTTTTTGAGACTGCTGCTAATATCAAGGCTCATTCAGTTTTACATTAGAACTTGATGACTTGCACATTGGTTGAACCTTCACCTTTTACAACCTTAATGGGGATTTATTAGCTATTTCACAGTGTGTAAATTTGAATCTAGGTCAGATGAGGAAGAAAAATAGGGCAAATCTGGGCCTTAAGTATAACCTGCATATAATATATCAGGATAAAAAAAAAGGTGCAAAATTAAACAGATGATTAAAAGTGTCTAGAGCAGGCAGAGTTTGAAAAAAGAGCTTGATAGATTAGGGGTGTAGGCAGGATTCTTTTTTTTTTTTTTTTTGAGTTCAAACTCAGGTGACTGGTGAAAGTCTGGTTTCCACACAAATTCAGCAGATTAAGGAGTTAAAATAGCTTGTTAACCTGTTTCTGCTAACTGCTCGCAAGAGGAAATGTAACACAGGTGTGTTTGATATTCACAAGATTAAAGCTTTTGTCTACCATCAAATGTTCACCACATTAAAGTCGTTTTAATGAGGTATTGGGAGATAATGAATGTAAGCCTCTAATTCACTGCAGCAGAGACAGCCTGCCCCTGCTCTGACCCCGCTGCAGCCAGGTATCCAAACCAACAGATTAGTCACACTTACACGAAAAGATGTGTGCAGAATGGAACAGCCACTACCTGCTGCTGTCCTGCCCTGCTAAAAATGCATCTGGTTCAGGTGCCTCGAATTATCTGAAGCCTGACACCAGATATTCCCCATGTCATGGCACCCATCCCTTACCAACTCCTTCAGGAAGATTATCTGGAGGGGAAAAAACACAGCTGGTGTGTGAAGGAAGGATTTCAACAGCATGCGTGCATGAGGTAGGCAAAAACGGGTACAAATTAATAGCATTAATGTTATTAATGTTATCATTCGTTCTGGTACTTAGTGATGTTCAGAAAGTCAAAAGCTGGAGTGAATAGAGGTTGGAAAGGTCTCTGTGGTTCATCCAGCTCTGTACTCACTGCTTGATGGACCCTTCCCCCCTGCTAAGCTAAGGTATGCTGCCTGTTTGCTTATTCTTAATAGAATAAGCTCCAAATAAAAATAAAATTAAGATCCTGAAAGGTTCTCCAAACCAGATTTATTTTGGCATGCATATGCAGGAAACTATGTACTGTAGCAAGTTTTAAATACTGTATTTGGACACTAATTCTCAACTGCCGTCATCAGTTTGCTGACAGCCATCTGCTTGGACCCTGCTCCTTCCTCCCGTTCAGCACCGTTAAAGTAAAATATTGACAGAAACAACTTCTGCAGCAAAAGTGGAAAAGTTAATAGCGTAACTGAAGTCACACAGGATTTTTCTCTAATGTTCTGGAGCTCTCCTACAATTTCGTTTTACTCACGCCTTAATTTAGACGTGTCCCACCCCGGCTTAAAAATAGCCCGTTGTGTAGCCGACTATCTATAGACAGCACAGGTTCCTGAGGAGAGATCCATAGCTGCAAGTGCCTCCTGTATGGTTCATGTGACTTCACACAATGAGTAATACACATGCTCCTGGAGGAGCTGACACACCGGGCGGGATGTTGTCAGTCAGAGCTGGGAAAAGAAGTCATCACGGTAAGGTTGTCACCGCGGCTGCCAAAATCTGCTACAACGCGAGCAGCAGATTGATAGAATTCAAATTTACCTGCAGAAACATTTTGAGCAGCAATGTAAGGAGCCCATGCAATCCTTTACATCATTGCACGCTGCTGGCTCGGAGCTCTTGGGGGTGCCTGGGCACCTCCAGAATGATCCTCAGCCACCTTGGGCTGAGATTTTTTTTGTTCTGTACATGCCTTGTGAAGTTCCCCACCGTAATGAGTCTGAGATGCTCCAGTTCAGCACAGAGCAAGCTCTACCTTCAGCTCTTTGTGTGAAATGTCATTAAAGCTCTTGCACAGGTCGTAGGGCAATGCACAATAAAAGACTTTGCCACTAATTATTTCAAAAAGGAAAGTGAACATGAGCTCATGTACACACACACACACAGATATACATTCACATAAATAATTTATTTGTCATACCTATTTATAATACATGAATCTTTTATGTTTTATGGTGATACCATTGCAGTTTGCAGATTTACATCTCTTATTAAATTCCCCACACAACAAAACACAGTACTATGGAAATATATAGCCCTACAAACTGATTCAAGATTTCTAATCCAAGTGGTCTCACTGTCTGCAATATTCCTTTCTAAATTGTGCCATTACATCCCACAAATCGACTTGCAGTGAAAGGTAATTTCTTTTTATTCTCTTACAGCTCTGTGGGAGAAAGGAAGAAAGAATCCATCCCCCAAAGAACAGCACAACAGTTTCCAGGCTGAACTCTAACACACGCAGCCTCCTCTGTGCTTCTGCAGACACAGACCCACCAGCCCTGTGAGAAGATGAGTGTGTTTACTACGTTGAAGAGATCAGCAGTAGAGTTAGTGGAGAGAGTAAAGCCTTTGGGCAGACGAGAAAAATTCTAAAAAACCCAGTTTCCAAGCAGGAAATCTGACGAGTGATGCAGAGAGCGTGGCAGAAGCCGAAAACTGCGTGCAGAGACAATGCCTCAGTGTCAAACCTAGCACATGAAAACAGGAACAATACGTATTTTTTGAGAAATGTTTTATGTATTTGACCTGGGTTTTGGGTTTTTTTTTTCCCTCTCGTAGAGAAATAATAAATGTGTTTATTATTATGTTCCACCACCCTGAGAGAGTGCATTGACTCCCACTTCTAGCCTGGTGCACAGCCCTCAGGTCAGTGTGTATAGGTGAGGGAGGTGAGCCCGAGCACCCTCCATGCTGGGCAGAGGGGTGAGAGGCTTCTTCTCCTCTCCTGTTCACTTCTGACCTCCTTGTTCACAGTTTCCTCCCTCACTCTGGGAAAACCTCCCCAAAATTCTTTTTGAAGTCCTCCACAACTGTCCTCCACATGGTCAACAACTCCAAATCCCTTTATAGACTGCAGCTCTCTGTCCCCACATCTCAGGTGAAACACGTAGCCACAAGTCCCCACTCTA
Organism: Gymnorhina tibicen; assembly: GCA_013399875.1. Lineage (NCBI taxonomy): Eukaryota > Metazoa > Chordata > Aves > Passeriformes > Artamidae > Gymnorhina > Gymnorhina tibicen. Next base: position 6,236,386 of record VXAZ01005100.1, read on the forward strand.
CACTACTTGAAGCCCCAAAGAAATTGTTTTTTTTCTGTAAGCAGTTCTAGAACTAAAAGGTGAGGGTTTGCTGTGAAAATAGGTATTATTTTAAACAGCCTGTCACATGTGTGGTGAGGATGGCTTACCAGCCTCACCAGGCTACCTTGCAGCTTCTCTTTTACGGTCTGGAACTGGAGCTGCTGATGCATCCTCAGAAAGCCACAGGCAGAAACCACACAAAGAGATTAAAGATGTGATAGGGAGAGGCAGGAGGAAACGCTCCTGCTCGTTTTCTTCTGAGTGTTCTTCTGAAGCTAAAGCCAGCAGGACCTCCTGCACAGGTCCACAAGTTTCCAGAAGGACCTTTGAGAAAGTTTCTGTCTGTTCTCCGAAGGAAAAAAAACACCAGCAAACCCAAAGCATGGAAAAATACTCAGCAAAATCAAGCATGACAGGAAAACTTTGCAAAGACACTGCTGTTCTTTACTCAGCCATTTCCTCCTGCTCTCCATCTTCAAGGGAGAAGTAAAAGAGACCCAACACAGCTTTGCTGCCTCTGCGCACACTGGTGGACGGCTGCAATATTTTCTCAATTAAAATCCCTGCAAAATGTGGTAACATTTAGCTCCACATGTTAAAGAAGGTACTTTCTAGCTCGGTTCTCACCAGCTCTGTCTGCTTCCGTGCTGTGCAGCTCCTTGTGACTGTGCAGCCAGGAGGTGACTTTTTCCAAAGTTCAGCCATTTAGAACATTTAGATATTTTAGAGCCATTTAGAACACTGAGATATTTTAGAAGTCATGGCGATTTCCGAGACACTTTGGACTGAAGATGGCATTTGCTGGTTTGAATTAAGCTATTTATTTTAATTCGCAAAGAAATGTAGAGGCAGGACTCTAGTGATCAAAGTCCATGCGTGATGAGTGACACGCTGCAAATTATTTTGCTTTTGTAGCATCTTTAATGCAAATGACTGTAAGGCTCCTGAATATCTGACATGAGAATGTATTTATTAAAGTGTTAATAGCACACCAATGAGCATTGTTATAGCAGGCAGACACACTATTAAAGGGTTTATAGAAAAGCAAACAAGTTTTCAGAACTGGATTAGAAACCTGATTTACCTGCAGGTAAATAACACAAAGAAGAGATAAAATATCAAGTGAATATCAAACAGAAACATTCAAGGCCAGGTTGGATGGGGTTTGGAGCAACCTGATCGAGCACAAGGTGTTGGAACAAAGACGGTCTTTGAGGTCCACTCCATACCAAACAATTCTCTTGTTTGAGAAGGATCATAAAAGAAAAAAAAAAAAAAGATCTCTTGGGCATCTTATAAACAAGTGGGATTATGAAAAATCTTGTTGCCTGCTGTGGTGTGGCGACACCAGAGAGACATGTGGGCACTCTGGTGTCCATCAGAGCTGCTCCTGAGGGGCAAAAGGCCTCAGTCAGCGTCCAGCTGCAGCCAAGGCCAGCTGGGGGGAGACTGCTTGCTGTAAAACGCTGCCACGAGTCCAACCCAAAAGCTGGAAAAGAAGAGGAAAATCGCTAAAGGTCTTTTCTATATATACCTCCCAGGGAAGAGGAGCACCGTAACACAAACTGCTGCTTGGTTTGGTGTCTCTGCTGCCAGCGTTTGTGTCAGCTGAGCCTTCCAAGCTGACAGCTGACGTCACCAGAGAACCTACAAGATTTCCACGAGTAAAGTGTCACAGCAGAGAACATCTCTTTTCCCAGCAAACCCAATCCCTCTCCCTGACTGGCGTATGTGAGAAATATTCCGTGTAGCCTTCTCTAATTGTGAGGTCACACCTTCCTTTAATGAGTTTCCTAAAAAGTTTACAGCAAGTTTCCTTAGTGACACAGGTAGGGTTTCATTGATCTCCAGCTGGGGCTGTCATTATCACAGGACGGGGTTCCAATTTCTGATTAATGAAAATTATAATTATGTACAGATAATGGGAAGGGAGAGGGAGACAGAGATGTTTCCATGTTACTTTAAACAAAGAAGAGTTAAGGCCTTATCTTAACTATGCATTGGCACTGCAATGCGAAATGGTCATGCAAAATTAATTTTTAATGTGTTCAATTTATATTAAAAATTTCTGCAAGTGTGTGAATTTTTTTTTCTAAGGCTGGAGTGCTACTTCATTTACAATATTCCCTGAAGGTGTTTTTTTTTTTAAAGAGACTCTTAAACTGAAGCCATTTTAAGGGTTTTATGAGACATTATGTGAGCTTTCATATGCAAGTTAGTCGTTAAGTACCAGATATTATATTCTGTAATATGCTTAAGTGATATTAGAGGCTGTATATAGCCTGCAGTAATGGCTATTGCTGCTTTTTTAATTTATCAAGAAAATGTTGCTTAAATAAGGAGCAAATCAGTGCTTGGGTGTTAGAAAATATAAATGTAAAGGAAGTAACAATATTGTTGTGACATATTTTGTGCTCTCAGCTTCACTGGGGAGCAAAACCAGGGTCTGCTTTCTCCTACTCCTGCTCACGCACGTGCCAAGTCCCAGGGATACCATGCTGGACATATATAAAAAAGAGAAATTTCACTAAACAGTCATTGCTCCTCATGATTTCATGAGAATTAATATCATGCCTCTGCTAACTGGATTTTTTTTTTTTTAAATCATATGATTCCTGGCATTCAAACAAAGTAACAACTCACATTTGGACTTAAAGGAGTGAAGTCTTTGAATGTTCAGCCTACAAAGGGAAATGTTTTTGTTAAGCTGGATTCACTGGTCAAGCTATAAAAGACGGGATAAAAAAAAAAAATCACAACAAACCAACCCTCGCATGGTGAACAAACTTGCTATTTTTTTCTCCTCCCTCCCTCCCGTAAGAGCCAGACGAAGAAAAAAAAGAAAGCTTTAAGCTGACAAGCTTGTAGAAATATAAAAGTCACTTGACTTTCCTTTCAAATGTGCCTCTTGCTCCTTGTGCTGCCACCGAAACAGAGCCCGTCCGCAGCCGTGCTGCAGAGAAGGGGGACGCAGGAGTGTTTTAGGCTGACAGCCCTTGGCAGTGACACCTCGTGCTGGCCTCAGAGTCCCCCACCTGCCCCGACCCCCGCGTGAGCCCAGCTGACTGCAGAGCTTGCTCTGCTCAAAATATTCCTCCTCTAACCATGGACCCCTCTTCTGTGCCCAGCTGCAAACTCCCGCTCTCAGGCAGCCTTGTCATTGAAGAAATGTATTTCAAACGAAAAATAATCTTTTCCATTTTCTTCCCTTCTCCCAGCTGCTGATTCCCACCCTGATTCCTGTTCTGGGGCTGTGATTAATACTTTTTTTTTTTTTCTTTAAATCACATCATCCTTCTCTCTCTCTCTCTGCCTCTCCTCCCCCTCCTCTTCCCAGTCCTCCTCTCACAGCTGTGGATCCTCACTCCTCCTTCCAGTTGCCTCTGCTGTCGTCCCTGCTCTCCTCCCTCCCCCGGCTCACTTAAATATTTCAGAAGAAAGTAATCCAGCTTCATCCAGGCTTTATGGCACTGCCTCTCCTCTTGCCTGCACTTATCCTCTCCTGCTGCCTCTGGGAGGAACGAGGCCCTCGGTGCCCTCGGATCCCTGGAACCAGCCTCCTTAACGAACCCGCTCGCAAACGAGCGCCGAGCTGGGCACCAAACTGGCAACCTGGGCCCAGCAAGAGCTCGCCAAGGGACCCGAGGGCTCTCCACTGAAGAGCAGCTTTGCGGGGAACACACGGGGCTCTCCAAAGTGACGCGGCGGAAGCCTGGGATAAACATCTCCAGGCTCCCGCTGCCTGGGCTCCGCCTGCTCGATGACCTCACGTGGAGCGCCTGAAATCCCGTGAATGCCAAAGATCGGTGGTCCAGAGGGATCCTCTTGGCAAGGAGGAGATGGCCAGTGAGCAGCGGGTCTGTGCTCCGGGGGAGAGGAGGTCAGGACGGGGTTAGCCACTTTCCCTTGCAGGGTAAGCCCTGCCTCGCACATTTTTTTAACAATTTATGACCACTATGAATTCTCTTCATGGACCAAAAAAACTTGGCCCCAGCCTCTTAACTCTACAGCAGCTGTCAGGAGAACCATACATCCACCAGAACACAGAACCATTCCTGCTTTCATCACGAAATCCTCATCGATGGCCCCCCATCCCAAGCACGAGGAAAACACAGCAGTCCCCAAGGGCAATAATTCTGGTGTCTCCAGCCCAGGCGTGGAGATTTCCTGTGGTTAGAGGACAAGCTGATGTTGTGATCTGCCCATTGTCCCTTCTCAGAGGTGGCTTTTGGCTTTCTCTGGGGATGTCCCTGCCGTGCATTCCCACCTTTTCTGGCCAAGCAAGTCCCAGTGCTGCCAGGTGCATTCAGGACTGCCCCTTTCTGTGGCAAACTCACAGGGAGCTTAAGACAGTGAAACAAAACTAAACAGAAAAAGCAGTAATAAATAGAAAAAAATCTACCAACACCTGAACCACCTCCTGTCCCTGCTCTGCAACGTTCTGCCTCCCCACAGTGACCCCAGCATCGCTCTGCTCCCTGTTCCACAGCCATTCCTGAGTTCAGGAGCCAACTTTTAACCAACTTTAAGCTCTTTCATATGGCCCAAACCACTTTACCCTTTCCCCAAGGATGTCTCTGCACGGAGGTTTCCTGTTAGTGTCCGTGTGGTCAAAGGGCAATTAGGCTTTTCTCCTGCAATTTGGAGCTTGAACCAGCTTAATCTTTGATGGGCAACACAAGCATCTGCTTCTCTTCTCCCTCCCACCCCCTCCGCATGCACACACAAAGCCTCATTATATTAATAAAATATTTTCCCGTTCTTCACCTGATTAGCTGCCTGCACGTGCCCGTGAGCCCATTTTCCATGAAAAATCTGTGCGTGCATTTGCACCCATACGTGCTCTCCGTGTGTGCCAACGCACCTTCCTCTGATTATATGCAAACAGATGTTTATATATAGAATGCGTATTATAAATTTAAATTGATACAGGAACATAAATCTGAATAAATCACAGCTAAGCTGCAGCTTAAAATAAACATTCTGGGAAAAAAAAAAGCAAATAAACTTTTTTTTTCCTGGCAGAATGTTTATTTATTTAACAACGGCGATGCAGTTGCTTACACTTTCTACAAATGTTTTATCTCTTCTTCCTCCGCACCTGTCCCTGAGTGAATAGAGCCACATCTGTCTCATCTTGGCATAACAAGTACACATCTACATCTGTGAAAGATGATTCCATTTTTGAAGGAAACACTGTCTACTTTTACACTCCTGCAGTCTGCTAGAAATTATTACACAATGGATTTTGTGTCTTGCAGGAAGGCTGCTAAATAGTGAATAGCGAGTTTGGAAATGGTACAACAAAAGTAATGCCCTACTTTAACAAATAGATGGCTAGATATAAATATATATTTATTCTAAACTTTATGGGTAAGAGAGACCCACTGATTAATGTTACCTTCATTTTACTCTTTACGGTGTAGTGGACTCAGTTAAAAAGCTCAGGAAACAGGAACTGTAGAGTAGAGGGTAATAATAGGATATAGATGATTTCACCCATCAGCTGCCATGTCAGAGCCTACATGAGGTTGATAATGACTGGAAAAATAGTTGGAAAAATCCTTTCCTGTGAGGGTGCTGAGGCCCTGGCACAGGGTGCCCAGAAAATCTGTGGCTGCCCCATCTCTGGAAGTGTCCAAGGCCAGGTTGGACGGGGCTTGGAGCAGCCTGGGATAGTGGAGGCAGCACTGACAGTGGGCTCTTGGCTGAGAGCAGCCACGTGCTGTCCAAGGTTATGTCATTAATGACATTCAGTAGCTCATTAAATAAATGAAGAGGTGAGCTTTGGCCGATAAGGGTTTAATGAGGTAAAACTGTGAAATAGCCAAAAGCCTCTCCAGTGATACTGAACTGATGAGCAGCAGTGGCTTTGCTGCTCGTCTTTCTTTTAGGGGCTTGACTATCAAAGCTGAAGTAAAAATAAAGGAAAGATGAAGCGTCCTGAAGCTCCTCTGTGGTATTTTCCTCACCATTATTACCTCTACTGCACCCAACAGCTCTTGTAATGATGTACTAGAAGCTATAAAAGCAGTGCAGGAGGGTCATACATCCATCCATCCATCCCTCCATCCATCCATCTCTCCCTCCATCCATCCCTCCATCCATCCCTCCATCCATCCATCCATCCATCCATCCATCCATCCATCCATCCATCCATCCTTCCTCACTTCTCACCTGGAGGGATTGCCCCAGGAAAAAACATTAATCCAAGGCATTTGCAGGACCTCTTCTACCTGTCACAGGCTGTGTTTTGCCCTGTGCCAACATGTTTGTGTCTGCTGACCAGATGAATAGGATAACAAAGAAATTTCACTGAAAAATGAGGCCTGGCCAGGAAATCAAAACTTTTTCCTATGGAAAAAAAATTTGCCTGTAGTAAAATTTTCATTCACCACTTCCCATCTCTTCCTGACTATTTTTCATCTTTTGCCAGCCTGGAGGTTCTGTGCAAAGTGTGAGATGCCTTCCTTGCTTTCTCAGCCACCGAGACTCTCCTAACTTAAAAAAAAAAACCAAACAAAAAAAGTAAATGCAGAAGTGACAGCATTATTTTTGAAGACAAATGTTATTTCTCTATCAGGTTGTCTGTTGCTTTTCCTTCACTATTGTTGCAGGACAGAGAGAGAGACTGAAAGCAGCACAGATTCACTATTTCAAAACAATCTGAAATGTGCTCAGATCAAAAAGAAATCAACATGTCCATGAGTGTGATTTCAGAATTGAAATAGTTTATGGAGGAAAAGAATCCCAATCAGAACACACTGTAAGCCGAAATTAATTGAATGGTTTAAAACATATATGAATATTTAAGGAGACATTATCCTGGTAGCTGCATCATTCTAAGAAAAGGTCAATCCTTAATAGTTCAGCAACCAGGACTGATTTTCTTTTAAGACAAGTTTGGAAGGCAGAGCACAATTTGTCCTTCTGCGGAGTATACTGAGGTATCGATACGCAGGTCTCAGATGCCACGATGCCAGCCCTCTTCTTTTTTTCTTTTTTTTTTTCCTTTTTCCTTTTTTTTTTTTTTTGCAGTGTTTCATGTACTATCTTTAGGCTTTCTCAAAATCAACTGCTTGATTTACCCATCCTTCCTGGGAATTTATGATTCATATCTTCCCTTCTTTTCCCTCCCCTCTCTTCTGCCAGACCTTTCCAACTCCCAACTGCTGTTCTATCTTCTATATTAAGCACCCCAGGCTCTGATGTACTTGACAGTGCCCTGTACTTTAAACACACACACAAAAGCACTCTGGTGATCTGAGATATCTTCTACAATGTGACATACATACACCAGCCTCAGATTCCAGACCTTTCACAATCTTAATAAATACCTTACGTTTGAATTTTTAGCCTTTTAAATTTGTTTTATTCTATTATTTTTAAAAGGGATGGGAGGAAAAAAAAAAAAATCATTGACAGTTATATAATGTGTATTATTTACTTAATAGCTGTTCTGGTCTATTGGGTAAATATATAGCCAGGCAGTTTTTAAAAACACGTATTACAGACCCAAGAGACCAGAGAGACTCTGAAGCAGCTGTTCCAGTCTATTGGGTAAATATGTATTTAGGCAATTTTTCAAAATACGTTAAAACTCCTTCAGTGCCATTCTGGTCAATTGGTTAAATATGTATTCAGGCTTCTTTTACAAACGCCTTTTATGTAGCCGATAGACTGAAGGAACTGCAACTGCTGAGTGTGTTTTCCTAATTTTTACCTGTGGGTATCACTGGGAGTTGTTTCCCGGATTCCAGCCCCGTCCCCTGCTGTGCAGCACTGAGGGCGAGCTGGGTGCCACAGCCACCGTCACCGAGAGCAAATACAAACATTCCCATGCACCAGCAACGCCAGGAATGACATTATTCCTTCTGATTGTCGGCCCTGCTCACCGAAAGAGATGCTCTCCATCTATTTTCCCTCTCTGTCAGTGGACTGACGCACTTTGCATTGTGCTGTGCTGGTTAGACTGACGGATATTTTTAAACCAGCCACGTTTTTCAATATTCAGAGGCACAAAATGGCATTTTGAAGCCCTGCCATCAATTCTGGGGTCGTTTATACGAGCAAAGTTCAGCACATGCTTAAATATGAGCCAGATCAGGGCTCAACCAACAGGACTTAAATTGCTTTATGACTTGAAAAAAAAAAAATACATATGCCTCCAAAATCTTTTTAGGTGTTCAAGGTGATAGGAAAATCAAGTCTGATGGCTGAGCTGTAACACAAGTTTCTGAAAATCTTAATGCAAAGTGGCTGTGACAGATGTGAACATGCTGGGCTTTGTAGAACTTCTGCTGTATTTCAGCTGAAGATTTATATTTACATCCAGTTCTTTCAGAGTGAGCTCTGGTGAGAATTTTATACAGTGAGAGAAGGAGGGGCTGGGCTTAAATCAGCGGCTCAAGGAAGCTTTTCCAGGCTTGTTTCTGTTAAACCACAGCTTTCAAGACAATTATATTTGCTCCATGGTTCCCTCTTCGCCTTCCCTCCCTTTAAGGAGCAGACATCTCCATTGAACTGCCGTTGTAAATTAACCCAAATTTTACTGTTGCAAAAACAGGGCTAAACAAATATCTCCTTTTATCCCCACTGCATGGACTGACAGGATAAATTCTTCCTCGGTTTGTTCCTTAACGATAAATTATTAACTCTCCACATAGAATCGATCACGTTCAGCCTGCAATGGTCTGCTCATCCACAGAACGTCTTCATTTTCCTGTGCTGGTAATTATTTCAGGAAGAAAATTTTAATTATTTCAGGAGTGACCTCAGCTTTCCTTGAAATCTGAGCTACTACTGGTTAGTAGGTGGCTGGTCTCGACTTATGGTACAGTCACTTCTGGTGTTTGTATCCCACCTCTTGTTCCTTCAGGATGGGTTTGCATTCTCCTTTCCCAGCAAAAATGTGTTATTCTCCCATCCAGCTATCAGAGAGATTGTTCTACCTCGAGGTTTTTCCTATTTTTCAGAAATTTTGAGATAGGTTATTACAAGTTGTAGTAATTTTCAGTTATTTTTATTGCTTCCTTATGTTTTTCTCAAACAACATTTTTATTAATAAAACTACTGTAAATATTTCCCTCAAATGTATTTACAAAGCTGGACTTGATGATCTTTGGGGGGGGGTCTTTCCCAACCTTAATGATTCTGTGATTCTCCTGTGGAAATGGAAAGGACAGAAACTATGTGGGAAAATGAGGAATACAATTGTATGCTCACACAGGTTCAAACACAGTTACATGTACATATGGAGACAGAAATGAAAATTTGGTGTATAATAAAAAAATATGTATTTAAACAGGCACTTGATAAACTGGAAATATTCTTGTTGAAGTCAGTGTGGACACTTTAATTCAGGCAAAGTGTAAGCCTCTACAGACTGGAGTAAAATGATGTCACCATTTCAAATAAATCAACTATTTTGCATTAATACAAGTTCAATACAAGTTTAAATCAGAAGATTTCTAAAAGAAAAACAAATGTGGAAAAATATTGATAAGAGTTCTGACAAGGAATATTAATAAATGAAAATGTTGATAAGAACTCTGGATACATTTGATGATTTATTGCCAAAATAAGTAACTTTATTATCCAAATTATTAGACCAGCTGTAATGCCAGGATAAAAATAACAGTGATGCTATGTCACTCACATCATTTCATAAACAATGATCAAATCCCATCAGAATAAGAAACATCTTGTCTGTCAAAGATTACGAGATGCTTTCCAGATCTACCAGTATATCCAGGCCTTTCCATTAATCAGTGCCACAGAGGCTTTTTTTTCTTTTGAAACCACTGAGCTGGATGCCGGGAGATGCTCTCAACAGGAACTGCTGCTGTGTAATAGACTCAAGCCTGAAATGTGATTCTATTTTTACAATACAAGGATCCCTGCTGGCTTAGAGGAGTGCTGGTGCATCCTGTGCCCACACCTGGATATTGAGTTCATTCTGTAGAAAAGGTAAAATTCCAGTTTTAGTAATATTCCACTTTGCTGGAGTTGGCAGAGGCCAAATGTGGTGTTTTTTTGTTTTTTTTTTTTGATTCACCAACTTACTTCCTAAGTTATTGGAGAGGTTTTCCTTTTCAAAGGATGCTCACAACCTGCCAGGAGAAATGTGGGTAAACTGGTACTGGAGCTTCTGGAATAGCTCTGCCAAACTGCTGCACTTCTGCCCCTTTAACTGTGTTCATGGTGCTCTCCTAGATAAAAAAAATGGAATTACCCATTTCTGAAAAAAACCCCAAAAACATTACTGAACCAAAGTGCTTAAAAATAAAAAAAAATAAATTTAAAAAGGAAAAAAATGGAATAAAATCTATATGCATGTTAATAAGTATTAGTTATCTTTACAGTACATAAAGCATATAAAGAAGTCCCTGTTGCTGCAGAGCAAGAAGGTTTTTGTGCTTGTGTGTGGCAGCAGCTCTCAGAGAGGGCAGGAGACTGGGTTAACCTACCATCGCCATAATTTGGTTTGGCAACTTCACTGATCATAAGGATATTCTTACTGTGTCAAAATGTGTGACAGCTTTGTGATGGGCACAAATGGGGGATGAGATCAGACCCCATTTCATTAGATTAAATGGAAATGTGATGTTTCCAACAGTCAAAAAACACTGGAGACATCATCAAAGCTATCAGTGCCCATCTCTCCACAATCTCTGCTATGATCATTTTGTTCCCTTACCATTGATCTAGTACAAAACTGAAAATTAATTTAAAGGAGGAAAGATCTTCAAATATTTATATCTGAATAGTTGTGTGGGCAAAATGCAGGCTGAGCTAAGAGCTTGCTACACTCACCCGGATGAAAACCAAACCCAGAGCACAGGCCAAAGCTCTGAAAGAGTAAAAAGATGACCTTGCACTGACTGCAGTGGACATGAGGGTCAGCCCAGGTCTTGAGTTCTCCTTCCAAACACGTGCCCATGTGTTCTTTTTCCTGCTGCAAAACTTCTTGCCTCTCTCACCAGGAAAGTCTGCACATGCAACCCTTTGATTTGTGAAGGTGTCACTTGGCCAAAGCAACCGGAGCCCAGATGGGAAAGAGAAAAATGATGGCTGAGGTGAAGGTGCAGGTAAATAGACAGGGGCACAGAGGAGATACAGCAGGTTGGGCAGCTCATTTGTCAGCTGAGCAGCAGCCCAGCCTTTCCTAGCAGACACTTACTTTGTTCCACGTGATATTAAGTAAATGCGATATCGTGAAACTGGTAAAAGGAGCTGATCCATTGAAACTGGCTGGACCCGAGCCACTTCTGTACTCTGTCACCACCTGCAAGAGGGAAAAAAAAGGTGCTACAAAATACCTGAGTCTGCCACTCTTGCTGTACTGGCTTTCCACTCAAAAGCACACGCCAGCACATCCAAGGTCTCCCTCGCTTTTGAAATATGAATCTTTCTTTCCTTCCTCTACTCTGGACACCCCTCGCAAACTGAAATGGATATTCCCTGTTACCATTCGGAGTTTTACTGTCTTTCTCTGGCCTCTGCAATGCAGCAGTGGGAGCAGAGATTCCTCCTCAAGATTTCTCTGCCCGGGGGAAAGAAAAGGTCCTTCTCAGTAATGAATAACGTGCACACCCACCGTCAGCACTGTCACTGCCTCGAGAGGAGACCAGCACTGTAGAGTCCACTGGATATGGCACGATGCAGATCCTCCACAGCCAGTGGGAGCAATTCCGAAGGGGATTGAGATAGGAAAGCCCTCCCAGTGCCAAAAACTGCTCTCCCACTCCTATCTGTGGCACACATGGATGGACTGAGCTCAGCACATCTGAGCACAAGGTTTTTGCCTCCAGGAGCTGGCGAGCACCAGGCTGGGGTCACAACTCAACACTTCTCTGTTTGGGAGCAGAGAATCCATTCAGCTCTGCTGGATGCTCTTATGCACGTCCAAAAGCATGGATGTGGTTCTGGCAGGACTTTTCTTTTTCTAATTTTAGTAAGATATTTACAAGAGAGAGGTACTTCCTCAGAGTACATCAGGCATTAGTCACTGATAAGAGCGAACATAAATTCTGGGCTTTAATCTTACATTACATTATTCCAAAAACCACCTTAACATGCAGTGATACCTTATAATATTGAATTTTAAACCCCTCCCAACTTTTAGAACTGTTAGTGAGCATATGTTTACGGGAAATGGAACATCAGACATGATGCTGAGCCTAAAATTAGGTGACATTGTTTAAAATACCTTCAGAGTCCTTAATCTGATTTTTTTCTCCAGTCTGAGCACTTGAAAACCCGATGATAGCAGTATTTGTTTGATATATAAAACTTTAAGTATTTATCTCTCTAAAAGGCGAGTTTCCTTGCTTTTGAGAAATTTTCTTACTGGGAAGGCTTCCAAATCCCCTCTCATGTAGCTTCATGGCATTTTCTCAGCTCTTGTGTTTGCTCCTTCTCCACACCTCTCCCCCAGTGCAGAGAGGCACATCTGTCTGTTTTCTGCCTTATCAAGCAGACATCTACATCTGCGAGGAAAACTCCACTTCCTTAGCTAAAAACCTGTATCTGATTGTGGTAATAAAGCGCTACTTCCTCAGTTCAAAACATTCATCAGACAGGACCAATTACTCCAAATGACTCACAGCAACAGGCAAAGCAACGCTCGTCTCCGCGGAGCCTTTGAACTTCCACCGCTTCAAAGGTGTACTAAAACGTGGTTATGAGGCGATTGTCTAAAATTGCCAAATTACCAGGTCCCAAGCCTTGACATTTGTTATTCTGAGCGACGAGACAAAGGGAAGCAGTTTGTTCACCCGCTGAGAAATACAGAGTGAAACAAGAAGGTATTTCCTAGGTGAGGAGAGCTCTGAATGCGCCGAGTTCTTCAACGCGAAAGAGAAAAATGCTCGCGCCTTAAATTAATCAAATTATATGACTAGATTATCAAACAATACACAACAATAATGCAAAACGCAAGCAATGTGAGCCAAAGCTACTGAGGGAATTTAATGGGCTTTTAATCACATCCTGGAGGTCAGAGAGGCTCAAAAGTGTTGTTAATGGAAATCAAAGCTTTTCACCTTTAGGTCACCAACTCGAATGTGGCACAGGTTGGTTCTGACCGAGCATCATCTGCATCTGGTCATTACTGGGGGGGTTTGTGGTCTCAGTAGCCCCTCAGGAGAGGAATTTGCAGAATCCAGCACGAGAATGTGCATCAGCTGCCGTGGGCAAAAAGGTGTCCAGCAGAAGACAGATGATCCAACAGAAGACGCAAGAATATGCAACTCAAAGCTCATCTTTCAGTAAGTATTTCAGTGCTTTCTACTGCTTCCAAGTAGTATTAAATAAAGTTCTGAACTTGTTGTATAAAACTGTCAAATTAATTGTTTCTGATAAATCACTTTCCACTTTCCTTATGCTGGGCATTGTCTCTCCTGACCAGCACCATGCCCAACGAGATGCAACAGTCTAGTGGGTTAATAGTTATTTTTGGGTGGGCTGATCCAGTCTCTCTAACTGTCATTACAATTAAATTAACTCTGAAAAATTAAGTTAAAGGAGAACCCTACACTGAGCATCATAAAGCATACCATTATCACCTAGTGACACAAAATTATTTGGGTATTCATGATGCAACTGTTATTTTATCAGGAATCTTCCAATATTAAGACCACGTTTAAATTAATACAGCTCTAATTCAGGAATGTATTTCTATTTGTTCCATTTTCATATTGAGACACTCCGTTTTAATTATGCCATTTTGTTGAGTTTTTTATGTGTTTTCATAACAATGAAGGTGATCAAGCACATATTTGGAGGGCACATGACATGAGACAAGGAAGGTCTGGCTCATCAACATTATGACATCACTATGAAAAATCTTGAGAGCTGAATTTATCCATATAGATGGATACTCTCCACAAGTCTCTAAAGAAATAAGGGAGTGTTTTCACCCTCAGATATTTTTGCATTGCACTTGTATGTCATGAAATGTGGTGATTTATCCTCTGAACTTCTTTGGGAGAGCTCCAAATCCACCCAGGTTTGTGCACAGCTGTCACCGCGGCACATTCTGGCTCCACTAGGCCACATTTACCTAATCCTTGGTCCTTGATATCAGAAGGAACCGTAATGGTTTGTTCTGGAGAGTTGTGGGGCCCCTCTGAACCCATATAAACACTTGACAAAGAACTCCAAAATTCATTCTTTCTTTCTTTCTTTCCCTAGAGGTCTGGGTAGGAGGAGTTGTGGTAATTCCAGGTCAAGAATGGCTGAATAAAGTATTTGTTTTCCTTATCACTGGACCAGATATTCATTAGTCTACTTTTAATAAATTATTGGGGTTTGTTCCCAAGAAAGCTCTCTATCAAAATTCAGTGATGGGACTCACCAGAACAAACACAACACCGTTCCTTATTTGGTCTAACTCTTCAAATCCATTTTTTCTTGCAAATACCTATATGTAACCAGGAAAATTAGGGTTCCATTAATGTTTGGCATTATCTACATTAAACCTGCTATTTCTCTGCAAGTTTTGCCAGAAATATGTTAATGCAACTATTCAAATAGAGAAATGCAACAACAGAGAGGCAGAGAAAATACATTTCAAAATCCCAGTTGTCACAGTGGAGGTCTTTTCAGGGCTAGAAGTCACTTCTGGCTTTGGTAGGAAGCCTACAGGCACTTCTTTCTATGAGTAAGTTACATCTGTTCAGGCACTGCACTTTCCTAACACCACACTTTTGTTTTTTAGACTGAGGATCCTTCAAGTCTAGCAGCTCAGATGCTTGCATCCGTCTGTACCCTTTTGGGTAAATACCTGTCACTTTAGGCAGCCTTCTCCAGTTCTCTCCTCCACGCTGAGACTCAGATTGTCCCACTGACACACTGCTTGCTCTCCTCTGGCTCACGGGAGAGTGCCACCCGCCCCAGACCTTCGGCGTCACTCCACGTAAGGAAATACGATTTGTCTCTGACAGTTTCTGCCTTTTCTTGCTTATAAAACTCAAAAGGATCTCTTAGAGCGTTTGATGGAGCAAAGAAATGTGGGTTGTCTGGTCAGTCCCCGACTGGCTTCTGTGCCTGTGTCTTTGCTGGGCAGATCTGGGGGTGGTCTGTCAGCAGAAAGAGCCACAGTGGCTTTGTAACCCTCTCTGATGAATGTCATGCACACATGGCATGTATTTTTTGTGTTTGTCACAATTCTTCCTATTGAACACAAATCCCTTTGCTCTGTTCTAAGGAGTCAAAGAACAAGTACTGCTATGCAAAACCAGAGCGTCAGGGATCTCTCCAGGAATATACATTTTAAAAAGCAGTTATTCCCAAGAAACCATTGGTCACTCATCTGGAAGGACCAAGAAAATTTAGTCAAGGTCTGTTGTCAGCAAGTTTTAAATTGTCACTGCAATCTAGACCAAGATTAACTCATTTTTCCCGTGCGCCATTCTCTATGTCAAGGTTCAACCTGCATTTTCCTGTTCTCCCAGAGCACCACACATCCATGTCCATAGAGACTTCATTGGTGACACCCTCACTACTCCAAAAAGAAGTTTTAAATCCACTTCCCTTTAAAAACAGGCTACTAAGCATTATCATTATTCTTAAATAGTGGTTGTATCTCAGTTAAAGGGTCACCAGCCTGGAAAAGAAGAGAAGCTCATAAATAGCCCATAAACTCCCTTTCATCTCAGGACAACGAATGAGGAGAACCAGAGTACAAACAACTTTGGAGGAGCTATGTATGTTCTCCCCGCTCTGATACAACTTGGAACGATGTTTTCTGTCATCCACCCAGGAGCTGGATTTACGAGCACGTCAGCGCCTGCATTTCAACTGAGGATGCCCAGATGGGGAAACCCTCTCACCAGCACCATGAAATACCCATCTGCTGCGTGTTAATATTCCTCAGGGAATTATTGTTTCCTGCTGCCTGGCTCTTAGGGTTGGTGTTGGGAGGCTGGGATGGAGGAGCACAAACCAGCGTGGCTCTGGAGTGAGGATGAGGTCAAGCTACCACTGGGACAGTGTCAGTTTAAGGATGTTCTTTGAAAGCTCTTAAGATGTTCCATTCTCAGCAGAAAGAACACTGAAAAGCAAAACGTGCCCTGTGCATCTATTTGATCAAATAATATGTTTATAGCACTATTATTAGATCAAGAGAAAGTTAACTGAGACATGACATGCAACTGCTAAAAATTACACACCATCAAACATCAGCCAGGGACACTGAAAGGAACAGTTGACGCTTATGAATAAAAAATGATGTAGAAATTAAACAAACAACCCATGGAGACTCTTTCAGGTTTTTTCTTTCCCCTCCGTTTCTTATGTTAAACCACACAATAAACGGTCTTTGAGTTGCAGAGGTTTAATCTATGTGCAGAAAGGGAATTAGAGGCTGATTCAGGGGTTTTTTCTCCCCTTTCCTTTCCTGGAGGCCTCTTTTTTATTTTCTTTCCAGGTATTGATCGTGAAAGTGATATCACACCAGAAGGTGCATTGATATGGTGTTGAGTAACAGAAAACTGCAAAGACTCCTTACAGTATAATCAAAGCTTCTGTCCAAGCCCCCCACTCTGATGAAATCCAATCAATAGGGACGATTAAATGACACATACAGAGCCATCAATATTAAATACAATCCATTTCCTGTACAAGAGCAGTGCAATGTAAAGTGGACAAGATAAAACTTGAATGGGCAGGTTATTTACGATGCTTGTACAGTATTTAAGCGGTGATGAAAGTTGGGAGCACACATGATTTGCATACTAATCAAAAAAGCAAATAAGCTCTTGGATGCACATAAAACATGGTTTGGTGGGTTTGCAATGTTTCCAAACAATATTGTTTTTTAAAGTTATTTTTTGGAGGGGCAAAGTCAGAGGGGAGTAGACTCCAAGCTGAAAAATAGTAGATTCTACAATCTGTGATTTTAACGAGCCATTCGGTTCCTACAGAGCTCATTCAGAATTCCAAACCTTTTCCCTGTTGCCTGTGCAGTGGAAGACAGGGTTTGAGATAATTCATTGCAACTTCAGTCCGAATTTTACCTCCAGAGGTGAGGAAGAGACCTCCAGGAAGTGTCACAATTTCCCACTGTGCAGTAGTGGAAGGGACCCTAAGGACCATCTCATTCCACCTCCTGCCACGGAGCACACCTTCTGCTAGACCAGGTGGCTCCAAACCCCACCCAGCCTGGCCTTGGACAATTCCAGGGATGGGGCAGCCACAGATTTTCACATCTCCCAGTGGCTGTTAGGATTGCCAGAGGGCCCATTAAAGGAAGACTTTCTTTTGTGGAATTCCCTCATGAGCTTGCCCTCAGAGACATACTGCAGTGCTGTCCCTGGGCTAGGGAGAGTCCACCAGATGAGATAAATGGGTTTTTGGTGAACTCCCTGCTCTTCTCTGCCGTGCCAGTCAAAAAGCTTCCATTAGGTTCTTACAGAGTCCCCGTGTTGCAAACACTGAAAACCACCTCTAATAAATCTGGTTTCCCTCTCACATATTTCTCCATACCACAACTTCACAACATGCAGGTCTGGAAATGGCAGAATTAGGGATCTACTCTCAAAAGCAACAAATTGATAAAAATATAGAAATAGGTTAAAAATATGGATCTCCAGCAAATCAGGCCCTGAATCAGACTGCCTTTTGTTCTGGAAAAGTTAAGAGCAAGGATGAATGAGTTCCCCTCAGAGGGAAAGAGACAAAAGGAGCAGCGAATTGGTAGAAAGGTATCACTGTGCTACCCTTGAGCACATTGTTCTTTGCTTTTCACACATGAATCCCCGTCATATTGATTGATAAATACAAATTCTTTTCTCCCTTTTTTAACGTCAATTCATTCTTTTTTCAACATTAAACTCTCACAGTATCTTTGAAGTGAACAGATAAAATTCCTCATCACCAAAACTTGTGCTGGTTTTAGCAGAAACCTAGAAGGACCGTTGACAAGTTTAAAGTTAATCATGTATTTATGTCCTTTGTTATACTGGGCCATAACTGGGTTTGGTATCTTCAGGATGAAAACCCTTCCTCTTAACACAATTTTCAAGGATTTTTTAAAAAACTCCTCAATAAAAGTTTTATAGAGAAAGTGAGCCTGAAAAATGTTCTTGGAGATGACACTACTCTCTGCCAGGACACTTTCACAAATACTGTGGGGACAGCAGGTTGTTTGCCAATGAAAAGCTACTTTCTCTTGACAAAATTGAAAATTGATGACAAAGTGATTGGGTATTTCTCAAAATGCTGTCAAATGTAATGACATTGGGTGTGTTCCAATTAGTTTTGTAGGCTTTCGAGATGCAGCTCTCTCTCCTTGCCTTCTGTGTAAAAAACTTTGTGGCGTGAGTCTGGTCTGCTGAAGGACAGCTAGAGCTGCTACAGCTCCCGGAATTTGCTGGGGAATAAGGCTGCTCTGACAAATCTAGTCTGGACTAAATAATCAGCTCTCTCACTTTTGCAAAACTTGAGCTCTGTTGTCCAGTTTGATGCGGCGTTATTTACACACAGCGCAGGTCCGCAGGTCGCGTTGCTGATACGGAGTAGGGGGAATTTGCTGATAAAACAACAAAGTTAATTTTGTTCGGCCAGTAATTAACCACGCTCCTGTAAAATCAAGAGGTGCCACGAGGTGCCTGGGATGTACTAAGCATCCCACCAGCAGGAGAAGAGGGGAGAGGGAAGCCAAAAGCTCCAGCAACGTCAACATGTGTCCCCTTTGGGCTGCGAGAGCTGGAAACCAGGATCTCCCCCTCTCCCTCCCATCCGAAGCACAAACAACCTAAAGCCGGGATAGGATTGATACGGAGTGCTACATAAAATGTTTGCTTATAATTATTTCTAGCACCCTTTTGAAGCTTAGGGATAAAACATTTCTAATTATTCATCAGGCCGTTGGAACTCCTAGGCCTCTGTAATAGGGATTTAGCAGAACAACAAATAACATACAGGGATCCACATGAAAGGAGTGAATTTGAAGGGATTATTACCATAAAAAAAGCAAATGACTATTTGATGGAGTTACAACAATACAGAGAGTCAGACAGGGATAGAGAAATAATGCTAATTGATGAATACATAGCTGCTTAAGCTTTAATTTGAGCTGTGGAAGAGTTGTAAAACGAGTGATACCTGTAATTTCCTTTTTTAAAAAGATCCCTCTGTTTGAAATGCATATATAAGGAAAACCCCTCAAATGCAGCTTTTCTGCCCCCCTCCTCCCATCTTCACCATATTACAGTCACAAGAAGTAATTCTTTAAAAGGCAGGACCATGAAATTTTTCATGGTCTTGGCTGGCTTACAGCTGCATAAAGATTTGCACCCCAGTTTAGGATGGGAACCAGGACATCTTCTGCAGGATCCTGTGATCTGCTCATGTAGGAACCCCATGGGCCACAGGGAGCAATAGGCATTCAAGGATTTTGTGTTCACTGCCATATACCACATACATCACATACACCACTGCGTTATCCTAATCAAAGCACTGCAAAGCAAAAAGCAAATCATAAGGAGACGACAACAAAACCCCACGACACAAACCCCAAAGTCAGCAAAAGCAGGATTTGTGCACCATTTGAGGTGCAGCCATCCCTACTCTCTCATTTTTTCAATAAAACAGACAACCTTTAGGCAGTTTGTCTTTAAATAAAGACAAATAAAACTGATAAATGGAACCTAAAACACAAAAATAGGATAAATCTTCCATACTTAGTGCTGTTATAAGCAACATCACCACCACCACACCAGTGATTCCACACAAAGATAGTTTTTTTTGAGGATACAAAAGCTGTCTTGCCTAAAGGAGGGAAGGAAACAAATCTGACTTTGCACTTACATGCAAAAAAAAAAAAAAAAAAAAAAAAAAAAAGAACAACCCAAAAAATCACAGATAGGAGACTTACCAGCTACTCTGCAAGCTGTGTGCTTCTTTATATCACAAATACTGGTTTAAAGGGCAAAGGTATGCAAAGCAGATGGATTGTGCCTATCTCTAAATCAGAATTTCAATGTAAGACGTTCTCCAACAGCTCAATAGAGTGGCTTAGAAGCTTTCTTCCCCTCCTTAATGAAGGTAAAACGTTAGCATTATAAATTGAAGCTTAGAGAAATTATATTCAGACTTTTTTAAAAAAAAAAAAAAAAAAGAGAGAAAAACCGTACGCTCTAGATTAGCAGGGGTGGATCGTCTTGTTGAGACTTGTGCTGCCAAAGCCTATTAAAGTAATTCACATTTTATACACAGACATTACCATTTTCTCTGAACTATAACGTCCTTGGAGCATTACTCCGCAGAGACATCCAAAATCCACTTTAGATGGGGCACAAAGGCACAGTTTGAGATTTACCTGTGTGACTTGTCTCGCAGGTGACAAGCATTAAGGAGGGAAATCTACACTTCTGTCAGATAAGCAGGAATTCCTGGTTTCTTAATTCACTTGAAAAGAAAGGATAATTACCTGAACGAAATTTCTGCGCCCATCTCAAATGGACTCTAGGGACAATCCTGCAGATTAATGCTCTAAGAACATAAGATTCAGAAAGAGAACGTCGGGATGTATGAAATAGGATCTCTTTTAACAACCTGGATCAAAAACTGTATCCTGAACTGAGGGGAGGGAGAAGCGGAGGAAGGGGCAAATCCAGTGCAGCATTAATGCACTCTGCTGCCTCAGCAGAATCAGATTTTGACAATAACAATAATGATGATTTTTATAGGCTCACTTTTTTTCCCTACATTCTGGTGGATTTGAGAGATTTCCACGACCTGAATGCTTCAGGCAAGATCCTCAGGTGATGTAAATCAGCATTGTTCCTCTGAAATATGGACAGATTCATCCCTTCACACCCTCTACAGCTTTTCTGTTCATCTGCAGTATCATAATCATCTGGTAACATTAATTAATTTTCCCGGTGTTTTATGCAATGCTGCCTCTGCCTCTTCCCCGCCTCAAATTGTTTTGATTTTGTTCCTTTTTTTTTTTTAATTTTTTTTTTTCATTATTATCACTGTTACTGCTCCACGTCTGCTAAGTAAATCTGCGGCGTGTTACTTTAAAAATGAAATAAAGCTTGTGTTCATAGTGACAGTCAATAACACTACAGCATTATAATCAATTGCTATTTGTAGCAGCAGGACTAGCAGTGGGGGCAGATCAGTGCAAATTACTGTCACTGTGTGCTGCCGTGTGGTGCAGCCAGCCTGGATCACAGAAGACGAACGACCCCAGATCCGGGCGGGAGCAGACAGCGCTCGGCCGTACCTGCACAGTGCCACGCACAAACACGGGGGGAAGGCAGCTACGAACCTGCAGGATGGAGAGGGAAGGGAAATAAATTCACCCAGCAAGGAGCTGTGCTGCTGGGATCCCGGGCTAAATGCTCCTGCTCGTGTGATGGGCTGGAGAAGGGGGGATTACAAGTACCCAGGGATCTACAAAAGAGGTTGGATAGCTCTTCAGCGAGCGCCAGTGACGTCTCTGTTGTAGCCTAAACTGAGGGTTTGTACAGACGCCTGTAAGCCATGGGGGCCTTCAGTTCAAAACACCTGTTAGGATCAATAATAACGCCAAAAATGAAATATAGCAGCCCCCCCTTCCAATCCCTCTATAGAACCAGGAGTGTTTGTTGCTGCCATGGATCACAGTGATGCAATTTTTTTGTCTGTTTCATTTGAGGAAAGAGATCCAGGCTCTGATCTCAGTGGGGGAGAGAGCTGCTATCTCAGAGCTGGCCTCTGGGAGCAGCAGGTCAAACAGGTAATCTTAAAGACGGAGCTGCCCAATCCTTTGTGTCTCTGCACCTTTTTCCTCCACGAATTTGGCAATTTATTTGGAACCCCCGCGACTAGGGAGAAATGCAAATGGTGTTTAGTGGGGAGAGAAGGAACCTGATGCAGATCAAGACCACATCCCTTCGGAAACAAAGCCTTGGCTAGCAAGCAGCGTGTGCTTATGGAATGACACCTGATTACCTGGCTGAAAGGTGTACTATTGATGTGGAAGGCTGCACTGCAAAATCCCGTCCCCTGTTCTGCTTTCCAGCAGGGAAAGCAGGAGGGAGAAAGGAAACCCCACCTCCAGGACCCCCCAGCTCCTCACACACCCTCCCAGAGAGGGTGATCCAGCAGCAAGGCCAACGCAAACACTGAGCTCACTTCTGGGACTGCTGCAAAGGATGACAATTTATTGCCCTTTTTAATGATAGAGTCTGTGATACGCACACTTGCCAACTGGGAACTGGAGTGAGATCAATGAGTTATTTTACATAGGTCCCTGTATTCTGGGCCAGAATGAAACTGTTGACCTAGAGGTGAAAGTCTCTAATTTTATTTCTAGTCCCTCTGAGTCATGTAGTCACCAGAAATAACACTGACAGCAATAAAAACCAAGCAAACAAACAAAACTAAGCAAACATCAAATATTAAGGGAAAAGGTTTTTGCCAAAGAGGCTCAGCACACGTTTTGTGAGACGGCGTAATCTTCTGACAGGGAAATCTGGAACATAAAAACCCCTCTCTCCTGGAGCCCAGTATTCTCCTCTGAAGACAAATGTTTTATAATAAATATTTCTGTGCCTGTGGAGCTTTGTGCAAAGTTGGACATGATATTTTTGGCAATATCTGCATGTCAGTAGGAATCTGAGAAAGTGTCACACACTGCACCCGAGCCGGCTGGTTGGTGAGAGCCACGGGTTCGAATTTACGTGCCACACACGTGAGGGGCTGAGCAGAGCAGAGCGAGGGAAAACAGGAACATTTCCTGGGCTCAGCCCTTGTATCCGCTTTAATCCATGGCCTGAACCACAGAACTCAGGTGAAGCTGATCCGACTTCACCTCCCTACTGCCAATTCTCTCCACCTTCCAAAACCAAGAGGGCTGATGCCCTTGCGTGTTTTTAGATCCAACATTTTTCCTGTTTAGCAAAATCACAATTGCTCCTTCTTATTGTTACTATTAATATTATGAATAATAATATTAATCACCATCACGGATTTTTCACTACCCCTCTAGAAGGTAGTTTCCAAAGGAAATTTCTGTGTCTATTCCTGGCTAACAGGCAAAATGGTTTGGGAAAAATAATCTTCCACTCAAAGGCAGTTTAACTTCCAATAAGGACTTTTTGGCTCACAGATTGTTAAGGAAAATTGCTTCGTTTTGCAACTGTAATTCCTATATTTAAATGAATGGGATTTTCCTTCAGAGAGATTTGAACTACGGAATTTTCCTTTGTTGGACAGGAACCAATGGAGTGTTTGCTGCTAATTAAACCAAGTAAGTTAGCTGAAAAGGAAAATGAGTTGATTTTGAAGGAACTTCATGCTAAAATTACAGTTTTGAGTAGAAGAGGATTCAATCTAATTTAATTTTTTTCCTTAAATTTCAGGTTTTGTGCTTCTCTATTATTTTGAAGACTATCAGGGACCACTCCCCGTTGATACAAGTCACTCAACTTTATGTGATCTGTGTTTAGGGTCTGATTCAGTTACCAGTGAAGGCAACAGGGCTTGGATTAAACCTTTACAGTCAGTGTTGTTTAAGGTCTCAGACAGCAAAGATTCAGCTCTCGAACACCCTGAGATCAATCACTAAATTCAGAAAACTGGAACACATGCAACGAAATCACCACATTCTGTAGTGACAAAATATTTTGCAGAAACAGGGCTGTGATGCCGTTAGTGGCTTGGTTTGACCTGATTTTCCTCTACACAAACAGAAAATGTCAATGGGAGACGCCGACAGCAGATTTCCTGGCTTTGGAATCTGATATTACTATGGATTTTGAAACATATGGGGAAAATGCGTAACAGCAAATGAATGCACTCCCTGGTTCTTTACCTTTTCAGCAATGAAATGACTGTAATGTAGAAATATTGCAGATCACTGCAGAGCACAAACCCTGAACTCCTAGTGCTCCTATGTATACCTCCAAACCCACGCAAATTTGTAATAATCTGAAGGAAAAAAAATTACTGTTGTGAAATGCTCTCGCTGCTGTGAAAACACTCTTTGCGGAAGACTTTTGGGTTTTAACTTTTTTTTGATTTTCTGGTGTTTGGGGAGTTTTGTTGAGTGACTGGAGCGGCAAAGTTAACAAAAATCAATATATGCTTTGCTGCAGTGGATAGTGTCTTTTTAAATCCATTTTCAGGAGTGTAACCACTGGGATAAACAGCACAATAGTATCCCTAACATTATCAAAAAACCCAAACTGTGTATTTTAATTAGCTTGAAAGGGTCAAATGGCAGGGGGAAAAAAAAAAATCACCTGTGATACAAAAAGTCTGGCTATTATAATGATACAGAGTGTAATTCAATATATCTGTTTAGATATTGACCTTCTGCATTATTAATGGCTTTGAAAAGGCTACTGCTGTCTTGCAGCTCTTTAACAGGTGGAAGCCACTGGAAACCCAGCATTTATTGCTTTCTGTATGCCAGATTACTCTCCAGCTAAAAGCCAATGCAAATATGTTTGTAGCCTGAATGTAAGAGGGAATCCTGAATTTTGTGGCTTGGTTGTTGGGGTATTTTTGTCCAAAGCTTCTTCTCTACTTCCTCCCTCTCTAAAAAAAAAACCTATTGTGAAAGAAGGATTAAATTTCCATTAAAAGTAGTTATTTTTTATTGTAAAAGAAGTTCATTTGGATAGGAGACATTTGGAAATCCCTGTCTGTGCTTCTGAGTAGCCTTCAGCTTCAGAAAAAATCCTCATTTATTTGGTTGAGATCTTTGGTGGCCCAAAGTCTCCGTTAGATACCTCAGATTTTCTGATAGGCAGCTGAATCCCCGACTGCAGAGCAGCAATCACAACTAAAATATTCTCTTTTCTCTGTATCACATTTCAACAATATCTTTTTGTGTTAAGATATCGTGCCCATGTGTGATCCCAAAGCAGAGCATAGGGCCTCCCACACTAAAGGCACCAGAAATACTATAAATGCAAATTTTAGCAGTAGTTTTATGTCCTTTTTTTTTTTTTTTGCTTCCATCAACAATTAAATTCTTCTCTGTAACTGCAAGAATAAATATTCAGGCATCACAAGGTATATCTGGTTGGGCAATAACTTCAGTATTTATCTATTTTTAGTTTCAGAATGCTGTTTTGATGCATTTCTATATAAAAAAATGAAGTATGTTTCTTGTCTTCTAGGATTTTCAGAAACATTTCTCATTTTGATGAGCTAAATTTGAAGATCTCACTCTCCCCCCACCTTTATCAATTATATAATAGAGAAAAATTAAAATGACCATAATGCCATAATAGTTCTTTGCTGCTGTGGAAAAATCAGTTAAATATAAACCAATATTTTACCAAATCTCTTGTGAATATTTCCCCTAAGGGCTGGATCCCGTGTGACTTTCAACATAGCAGAAGGAATTTATGTGCAAATCAACCATCAAGCATAAAACAACAATAGAGACGAGGAAAAAAAACCCCAAAGAAATAAATAAAAAAGAACAAATTTCAAATTATGTCAAAATTCTAAATATACTATAAGAAAGACTGCAAAAAACCCCCTATTTATATAGCTTTTCCTATGGTCCTTTTAGTGACATTTTTGAAAGGCAAATGTACAATTCTATTAGGAGAAACCATAAAAAATAGCCATGACCTCATTTGTAACATCACCAAATATTAGCATTTCCCTTCATTCTCACTGCCAATCTATTTACATACATTATGCCATATTCAATGTACAGTGCTGTTCAACTGATTTGGAAGTGCTGACCCACACGCAGGAAACAGACAAAAGGAGATTTTAACTTCTGTTTAAATATTCGTTCTGATTTCAAAGGCCTGTTTGTAGTTCATTTTGTTTCCTCGGGAAGAGAACTGATATATTCTATGGGTTCCCCCGGCCCAGGGAAAGCGAAAGCATTCTGTGGGGATTTCAAACTGGAGCCAACTCCCAATAATGCAATTATTGCACAACATCGCTCCCATTCCGTTAGCCAACGCTGGCTTCCTGTGAATGATGCTGGAAGATGCTCCAGTGAGACAAGTCAGTTTCGTAACTTCTCAGCCCTGGATCTTTTCCCCAGCACAGATTTCATCTGCTAATTGGTCCAGGGCAGCTTTTCATGGATCCAACCTCTTTCTATTCCTTGGAGCACGTGGAAATAGGGGGGAGATATTCTGTGATCTGCTGTGACAGAGGAAGGGAGATCTTTCTGAAGGAAGGTATTTTTCCTTCTCAGGTTGGAGTCAGAGAAGGAAATCTGAGCTTGGATCTACACGGGGCTTTCCTTGCCTTAGGTTTGCTCACAGGAAGTTGCTCCAGCCATTTGGCCAAGGAACTCCTGAGTTCATCACAACCACAAATTCATCTGCAAATGCTCTCACCCTTCCCAAATGAGCTACAATCAGCAACTGAGCTGTAAAACACAGCCAACCTCCTGAACTTCAGGTGTTTTTAAGGTCCAGCCAGACTGGGGTTCTGACATTTTTGTGCTTTTTTTATTTTGCCTTTTTTGTTTCTGGCAATTTTGTGTTGCCAACCAAATCCAAGAATTCCAAGTGATAACGTGTATTCATCCATTCTCTTTTTCTGAACTCCTGACAATGTCCAAAGAAAACCTACTCTGATGGGCTTTTGGATTCAAGAGCTCTAGGTATGCTCACAGATTCTGATTGTTTCTCCAAATTAAATCTGAATTCTGATTTTATTTAAGGTTTCACAATTACTTTGTATTTTTTTTCCCAGAAGAGATATATCCTTGTACTTCCAGGTTAATTGAGATATGGGATTCACAGAATTGGCACCAACACAGCACTTGCTCGCATTCCCAAGAGTCATGACTGAAAACATACAACAGAATTTAACTCAATAAAAATATATGGAGTTCAAATGATGGTTCTCATTTTCTTGTAGTGCCACGTGTTCCAAAACAATGGTTAAGGGTGAATTATTGCTGCTGAGAGAAGCACTTTCTGGTGACTCACCAAAGTCTCTGGCCTGGACTTTGACAGAGAAATTCCCTCATCAGATTAGGAACAACTTTGTGTTTCACTCGAAACGTGCTGACTGGGCTGCCACTCTTTGAACAACGCACGGAAATATGCCCAAAGATAGATCCTGCATTATACCCCAAATGAACAGCTCGTTTGTGGAACTGGGATTTGACAACAAATCCTGGTGCTGCGGGTGGAGGCGGTGGGAGTCAGGAGGTCTGGGGTGATCTCAGCTCTGCCAGTTCTTGTGTCATGGTTGGCCTGAGCTCTCAAAGTTCACAGTGCAAACTGACTTCTAAGACTGGGGGAAAATTTACCTCCAAATATTACTGGCACCTTTAGTGTCACCTGGAACACCGCACTGCTTTATAATGAAGTTGAAACTACTGATGCTTCATGGTATGGATGTGTTGGAGTGGGTCCAGATAAAGGGAGTGGCTTCCCACTGCCAGAGGGCAGAGTTAGATGGGATATTGGGAAGGAATTCTTCCCTGTGAGGGTGGGGAGGCCCTGGCACAGGGTGCCCAGAGAAGCTGTGGCTGCCCCTAGATCCCTGGCAGTGTCCCAGGCCAGGTTGGACGGGGCTTGGAGCAACCTGGGATAGTGGAAGGTGTCCCTGCTCATGGGAGAGGGTGGAACAAGAAGGTATTTGAAGTCCCTTCCAACCCAAACCATTCTGTGAATCTATGATTTGTTTCTGTCATCCCTTGTACACATATGTGCATGTGTGCAGTGCTTAAAGTGCTAAATTTTCACCTTTTTCTGCAGTTTCAGCAGGAAATCATAGTCATCAGCACCAAGAGGTGGGAAAGGAAGGCAGGACCACCTGCTAGACACGGCTGCAGACCCACTTCTGTGAACCTACATGGATTCACCCGTTGAGGTTATGGCCTTGACACTTACGGATCAGACATGGTGGCTTTCATTCACAACAACAGCTGACAAAAGCAAAACATTCTGCCTCCTGCCTGTACGAATCCACGCAGTCAGGATGTCTCTCCTGCACCCAGAAGCTATTGGAGGTGGCGGAGAGGGGGAGAAGAGGCATTTCATGGCTCACAGGATCATGGCTGGCAGGAGCAGGGGCAGAAGCCCGTGTCTGTGTCTCCTAATGCCCTGAGACAGGGATAGGAGGGATCGGCAGAGGAATGTTCTGTACGCTTACAAAGAGGACTAATAACGACTGACATTTAAATCACTCCCCCTGGCCATGAGCGAGCGAGGAAACACTCGGGGTCCAAATTCTGCCAGCGGTACCCAGCGCCAGGAAGGCGGTGCTGAGCAGGAGTGTCTCTTTCAGCATCTCTGTGCTGGAGAGATGCCGCTCCTAAGTGCCTCTCCCAGCGTCCCCGGAGGATACCCGAGCACCTCGGCACTTTGCAGAGCCTCCAGCAGCCGCTCCGGCACTGCCCCTCTCCCCCGGGCCCCGCGAGGCTGCCGCTGCAAGAGCCATGATTTAGCCTTTAATATTTTGATACTTAATGCGACGGATTTCCCTTTTAGTGCACGTTGATTCGATCTGATCGAGGCACGGAGCTGTGCAGGTTTCCTGCGGTTCGGGTGATTTTAGTATAAAACATGCAAATCCCACGGCGCGCTCCCCTGTTCCTGTGGCATTGTGTCTGCAGAGCGGTGTCACGAGCGACGACACCTCTTCAGAGAAAAACAGAGAAATATCTTCTGCAGGATGCGAGATTCCTAACGAAAGCCTCCCTGTGACACGAGCTGCTGAACTGTCTCCATAGAGTTCTGATTTAATTTGAACTGTTCCTGCCACTCCATCACAAACGGCACTGTCCAAAATGCTAGACAATAATTAAATTTCAAAGGGAAATATTAATTAGTGAGGGCACAAGTGAGCTGCCTCTTCATTTAAAAATATTTCTTTGCCATTTATGTTCAGTTCTTCTGAATAGCCCAGGAGTGGAAGATTAACAAATTATACTGAAGCCTCCCACTTTCGAGGTATTATCAGTGAGAGGACTCTCATGCAGTTTTACAATTGTGTATTTTTAAAATGTTATCTTCCTATCTGAAATATTCTCTTTGAACTAGATACCTTTCAAATGTGTTCACAAGGTGGTGTTAATTCTGATACATAAATCAAATTACCTCTGTCTTAAACCTTAAAATAGTTTGAACATATTTTAAAAAAAAATATGAAGGAAATAATAATCAGAGACAAAATGGATGAAGAGGTTTTACTTTCAACATGAAGAAACGTGCTAATGTATTTTCAAAACTGGTGTGGTTTGGATTTATCCTGGACCTTCTTAAGGCAGGATAAATACATGATCTTATTTTTCAAAATATGTTTTGATATAGCTAAAGTATATTTGATTTGCCCTCTGTCCTTCTCTCTTGCCCACAGAATATGGGCTATACACATGCATATTTATTCAAATTTCTGTTTCTTTTAGACATTCCCGCAGCTCTTTTGTTGGCCAACTGTAAACTGATCACTTACAATTGTACTTGAGTGTTTAGTGACCAGAAAATGTACAAATGCTGCTGCTGCCAGAGTAACTGAAAGTGCACAAGCAGATTGAGGGAAATACTACAGGCAAAAATTAGCCATCATTAGTTACCCCTGCTAATATTGCAGAAAATTGAAATGCTTGCCTCACTGAGAATTGAAGAGCATTTCTGAAGTTTATCCAGAACAAAATATCTGACTTTTAAATACAAATAAGATATAAAGTGTCTCCATGCATTGCTGGGCTGCACGGTAGCAGTTTGCAGGGAAATCTGCTAAAGCCCCTTCGTGGGAATCAATCCCAGGGAAATGAAGCCCTGTTAATTATAATTTTAACAGCTTCAGATGCCACGTTAGGAGCGGCGGGGAGAGGAGAGGGAGCAAACTGGGTCTCTGCTCACAATGATAAACATAAGACCATAAATGTCAGACAAAGGCCAAGAACGATGCAGAGGACAGATTGCCGGAGTCCCAGCCTAAACGGAGGGAATGTTTGTTGGGTTGTGTTTGGGGCTTTTTTTTCCACCCTGAAAACATGGTAATAAGTGCAAAATGCAAGAATAATCATACAAAATACCTTTGCCCTCATAAAAGAGCCTAAGCTCCACCACTCTTTATGGTTAGGATATGGTCTGCATTTTATGCTTCTTCTGTGTTTTATGTTTCTTCTGTATGTTTTTAACTCTGTTATCTTGGAGGAAAAACAAGTTTCCATGCAAGAAGATGCGGAGCAGCAGCTCACTCTCTGTCCAGTTTGTTCAATTCAAAGAGACACCCTTCTGGAGGTGTCACGATCCCTTGTATCCCCTTTCGTCTTTCCGAGCTCTCCCTCGTACATCCTCACCAACTTCATCCCAAACCGTCCTCCCGAGGCGTTCTTCCCCCTGGTTTATCCAAGGAAAATAACACAGCACCTTTTTTTTTTTTTTTGGGTGCCGCAGCACCCCGGCAGTGCCGAGGCGACCTCGCAGAGATATTTCGGGTGTTTGCTGTCACAGATGACCTTCCTGCCGATATCTCTTGTCGAGCGCATTCCGGCAGCACCTGTTAGAAGCGCTACGGGCTTCCATGCACATGTGGCACCATATTGGAATGCTGCAGTTCATTTGGCAGGATGGGGGAAGGTAGGGTGCGTGTTGCCCAACATATTTAAGCAGCATTATAACCTGGATCAAGGCAGGCTTTAGAAATATTTCGCACAACGTCGAGGTTTAGGCTCGATAATGTATAAAAACTGCAGGAGGTTCATTTGGGATCCTCATTACCCAAACCAACCAACCAAGGAGATAACACAGAAAAACATTCTATTCCCTTTTTTCCTTTTCTTTTTTTTTTCTTTCTTTTTTTTTTTTAAGATAATGGAATTATACACAAGGAGAGGTTAATAATTAACCACAGCGAAGACACTTTTTTAACAGTCCAACAAAAAACAAAACACGCAGCAGTTCTGATAGTTCCGAAGCCGTTCCACCCCTTGTGAAAAATTAAAATGCACAGACCTTAGGACCTCCCCAAATCCCAAGGCTTCCAAATAATACAAGAAAACTGCTAAAATAATTTCCTGAACAAACAAAAAAGCTCAACCTGTGTATCAAAGCCCATACATCTTACGTGTTCTCTTGTCTCTTCCAATTTATATTTGGATTTCAGCACCTGACTGTACAACTGGCGCATTATTTTGTGTCTCTCTCACATTACAAAGGTTTTTATTATTTTTTTGTAACACTAGCAGATATGCCTGATTATTATTTCTATTAAACTTTGATTTGGAAGTGCAGGGAAAAGAAATATTAAATAACAAAAGCCACTTTAATCTTGCCTCGGAAGGTAATTACTGATTCGGGAACCTTTTGTAAAAACACAACATCCACTTTCACTGAGCCAAATGAACAGAAGATGTTGCACTAATCACAGGGAGTTATTTGTATATAATCCTAAGGCATCCAAGGTAAATTGCATCCAAAGAAAAACTAGGGAACCACAAAGAAACAACCAACCAACCAACCCACCTCATGCTAAAATAAAGAAGGTTAACAGCAAATCCAGTGCTGAGGTGTTGTTTACCCCTACAAACTGTGCCTCTTGTAGACTCTTAGACCTACACAGCTACAACAATTCAGTTATCAAAAGGAAGGAAACGCTGTGCAATGACATATTTAATATTTATACCCGAAAACACCGAGTAACGAGTATGAGATTTTCAGAAAACACTATATTGTGAAAAGTATTTTTATCATCATTTCATCCCAGGATGCCTTTACAAAACCAGCAAGACAACGAGC
Organism: Gymnorhina tibicen; assembly: GCA_013399875.1. Classification (NCBI taxonomy): domain Eukaryota; kingdom Metazoa; phylum Chordata; class Aves; order Passeriformes; family Artamidae; genus Gymnorhina; species Gymnorhina tibicen. Next base: position 6,268,098 of record VXAZ01005100.1, read on the forward strand.
AGAACTAATCCCGTGTTGCTGTTGCTGCAGCCTCACCTCCATGGCCACTCGGACTCTGCTTTACATCTTTAGGCTTAGTTTGTCTCTGACCCGAAATAACAAAGCTGTGAACTGTTAACCAGAGGGGGGAACCTCAGGCAGCCAACTTTTAATCTTCCAGCGTGGCAGTTCTCATTCTGTCAATAATAAACACATTTGTTAGCTCTGCCTTGTGCAGCCTCGTGTGTGCATCTGTCCATCCCTGAGAGATGTATTGGCACCGGGCTATTAACAACCAATAATGCCACGGGAGCACAGCAGTGTTATTTAAAGGGAAAAGGAAAAAACAAAGGAGAAAGAAAAGTCAGACCAGACCTCATATATATATATATACAAAGATGAGAGTCAGAGATGTAAGTCCCCAGCTGATGAAGGAGAAAGTGGAGAAGTGGAGAGTGGGAGGAACTCTCTCTGGTGTGGTTACATTATTGTGGTATTAAATTGGGTTATATCATCACTTTCTCACTCCCCAGGAGTGGCACAGATGGGGAAGCGTGGTGGGAGAGCACCAGGAATAATGTTGGCGTGCATTGCTGCTGCGAGGTGAGGAGAGGGGACTGAGCTCCTCGCAGGTGAGCAGAAAATCACCAGAGGAATGCAAAGCTCCATCTCCAACCTCCTTTTCCCGAGGATTTCCACGGCAGCCGTGTGGTTTCTCCTCTGATCCCACCCCGCCACTGAGCCTCCCCATGGCCCCTCACTGAGGACATGCTCTGCAAGGTTAATTTTTTCATGCTTCCTCTGTCTGTTTTTTAATCTCCACTGTGATTCCCCGGGGGTAGAGTACGAGAACAGATAATTTTTTTCTGCACACTTCTCTACACATTTGAATTCATCTCCCACATCCCAGAAATGAAGGGACAGAGCCTAAAAAACACTTCCTCGACCCATTCTTTCAGAAAAGGTCTTTGCTGCTATGGCTTAGGAAACTTAAAACTCATGTTTTATAGAAAAAAATATAGGGATAAAAATGGCCAAAGGCCCTTGAATGTATGTTCTCAGACTTACTGAAGCCAACTGGCTGAAGGATGCCAAGTCAAATTGCGTTATTGTCCACAGAGCCTGCCTCGACCAGCTTTTTTCTGAAGATACACTTTCCACTTTTCAAAACAAGCAACAGTTAGACTAAATCAGCTTAATCTCACAGATCTAACGTAATTTTGATCTAAACTACAGATAAAACTGAGCTGATAGGTGCTAAGGATGTTTTGTAATATTAATATGTGGCACTGGACTATTGCAGCTTCACAGCAAAGTTCCTGTAATTGGAATTTTTATCCCCTGGAAGTCAGAAAAAATTATTGACAGTTTCTGGGTCCTAAATGCATCACCGTTTCAAGTAAAATAACAAGCTTTGCCTCGGGCTGCAGTTCATGCTATGTGATCACTTGATACTTTGCCTATGTGGCTTCCCATGGCAAGAGAGAAAGGCAGAGACAGAGAGGAGCCTCCGTCGGAGGAGGAGGAGGAGGAGGGAGGCAACAGATCGCTTCACAAGCAATTATTATTTTTATTATATTATTTCAACATCGCGGTAATTAACGGCCGCACTTCCAAACGGGGTTTGCGTGAACCCGGCGCGCTGGTAAGAAGGGCGGCGTTGTGGGTGATTTATGTTTGTCCCCGGTTCTGCGCGCGGGCGCTTGGGCAGCAGATTGCTGCTCTCTAACCGCATTACTGCGGGGTGGCTGGGAATGCTTCGCAGGCAACTCCTGCCATTTAGCATGCAACTCTAACAGGCTTCTATTATCCGTTTCCAATCAATATTTAACCTTTTCTGCAAGCAACTTAAGTGTACTAAGCCAGAAGGAGGAAAGCTAATTGCCACATGATATATTCGGTTTCCAGGTGTACTCAGCTGGCTAAAGTAAAGTTAATTAGGTTATAGGTAGTGCAGGCAGCATTTAGAAAAATACATGTTCTGCCTCATAAACCTTTTGTTCAGTCAATAGCATCAACAAATACTTGCAGATGATGACTGTAACATGATGACCACCACTTGAAGACCCGGGCTGTGCGTTCTGCCCTTGCAAATGGCCCGGGTTACCAAAGGACATGGTGGCAAATGATGGCAGTGGGTTGCGATCACCACACGTCTCCACTTCCAGCTTAGGTTTTCTGCTCAGGATACAATTTGTGAGCCCAGCTGTAAGGAAGCCAACTCCTTGGTGGCTCTGTAACGTGTAGCAGAGGGCATTTTTTTTGTAGAAGATAAAACCCAAGAAATTAAGAGGCTTTATTGTTACACTATAAAAAGCTCACTGTTTATGGTAACTTCGCTGAAGCGGTGTAGGCTTGAAAATGGTGTTGTTCCTAATTAAAGGATGTTATTGTCCACTGTCCACATAGGACTGCAGTTCCACTGCACCCCTCAGAAACCTTTCTGCTTTGCTATTGCAATGCCCCAAACATCAAATAACTTAGAGAGTGAAGTCTCTCTTGGACAGTCCTTCTTCCACTGGCAATCATAACAGTCTTTTAGGTAGGTGTAAGGAGGTGTTTTCAAAGGAGAAAAATAACATTTCGAATTCACAATGTCAGTGTTAATAAAGAAAAAAGGTAAATAAATAAAAAAAAATTGAAAAACAAAGGAAAGTTTGCCTAGAAAATGTTCTCATACAGCTATTTCATTAGCATTTCACACACTGTAGATGTATATTTTGTATCTGTTCATCTCATCTGGTTCTCACTTCCTATCACATGAGTTTCCAATTTTTTTAAAAAAACCTACTGCTAATAAATCCAAGAAAAAAGAACATTCTAAGGACCAGTTAGAAAATCTTGATGAGAACACCTATCTTGACTCAAGCAAGCAGTCCTGTTCAGCAAAAAAAAAAAAAAAAAAAAAAAAAAAAAAAAAAAAAAAAAAAAAAAAAAAAAAAAAAAAAAAAAAAAAAAAAAGAATGATTGCCACCCATTTAACGGATGGGAGCCTTTCCCTGGATCAAGCTTTAGATCCCTTGCTTATTTGCCAGTGAATACTGTATAATAGGGATTCCAGGGAAGTCAAATGGCAAGCCAGGCAGCGATTTCAATGAGCCCCAAACTAGGCCCTGAATGATCAACACTGATCCTTATTATTCGAGGGTAATAATGTGCCCCTCTAGTTTACCCAAAGTAGCTGCTCTGAATATGCTATAGTTTCCCCAAGACTGAACGAATGCATCTGTCTTCATGAATGGTGATTAAAAAAAAATGCAAATCTCCTTACATCTTTTCTTCCTGACATTAGGTCATTGCTTTATGGCCTTCTTTTCATTTGCACATCCATAGTAATTTCTATTTTGGGCCACTATTGAAAATATGAGATTCACTGGGTCCAAATAGACATTCTTATAATAAGCAGATTGTACTGAGCTACAAAAGCTGCAGTATAATAAAACAAATTGTATGAATGTGAGAAGAATGTGTAAAGAAGTTTCATCATAAAAAAATGACCAATAACATTAAGATGTTTTGTGTGAGGAAAACACTCCAAGCACTGTTCTTTGTTACTGTATAAAAAGCCTTTTAGCAATTGCTGTTCCTTGACACAGGGTCTTTATATGGGGAATAATTTATTGCCATACCTGTAACTGAAATAATGACTAAATCATTTAAAAAAAAAAAAAGTCTCATAGCTCCAACAGAGTAAATCTTCTACAACTTGCTGCAGTGCTAATCGTAAGCATGTTATACAGTAAGTTTGCCTGAAGCTAAGTTAAGCAGGCAGATTAGGACTGTAATATAGTATCAGGGCTCATAAATCAAGTGTGCTTGCAGATTTTCTTTCACTTACTGCTCCTTCTTACAGTTCAGACAAGTCATAATTACACATCAGTAGGCATTGTGAACAGAGGAATGAGCTACAACATAACGCACAATAAACCCTGTCATATAAAAGCAAACTGGATAAAATAACAGAAGCAATACTCCATTTTACAACATCACACTAAAGAATTACACCATGCCATTGTGTAATATTCTGATCAATCACGAGCCCATCCACAATTGACAGTCCCAGGAGGCTAAAATTTACTATTCAAAGAAATTTTTCCGTTTGTAATTATTATTATTATTACGATGATTATTATGATTATAATATATGGTGAATGAGAACTTAAAAAAGCCAGAGGTTCAAAATAAGAAGTGCTGGGTGCAAAATACAATTAAAGATATTTTCCTAAAGCTTTACTATGCAGGCAAGCTTTTGACAAATAATAATGGGGAAGAGGTGAACGATTTTTCATTCATATTTTGTGAGCATTATGACACTGAGCACAGGTACTGTGTGCTATCTCCTTTAGACCAAAGCCGGGCTGACTGATGTCTCCTCGTTATTCCAGGGCTTAGAATGAGATCAAAGGTGCTCCGGCTTCAGCGTGTGACACTGGCGGAACACTGGAAATGGGATTTGATGGAATGAGAAAATACCGGGTATTTTAATTCCAACAGAACGCTTCCCAAAGAACCGGGAAGCAGCAGGTAAAGAGCGAGCCCTGCACACAGGCACACGTGGGGTTCCTGCCTTCTCCCCCCGGAGGATCATCCCACATTTTCACTTTTTGTGCCGAGAGAGCAGATAGCTGCCCCTGATGTCGCTCACACAACTCCGAGGCTCTTTTGTTGCCAGATAATTCGTGTTGTTGCCAGATGACTTGTACTGCAGCCCCCTGGTTTGTCCTTTTGCTGGATTCCACCTCCAGGTAATTTTTCCACACGTGATTATAATCAAGTCCCTGTATTTGTGCCTTGACAGGAGATGTCACAGATTTGTGCATGGGGAGGTACATGGAGAAGGAGAAGACAGTTCTGCTTGCAGAACAGCAAGCTCTAGGAAGACTGGCTAAATATTCATCTTGGGTTGGCTCACATAAGTAAAATTCACCCCTGGTAATGACATATCAACAGAACCGAATTTTTTTATTTTTCAATTAAGTCGATTTTTACTGAAGCTACACATTAAGCTTTACTGCTCTCCTTTTCCATCCATGTTGGGATTTATTATCCTAAATAATGTAATGTTTTTTAAAAATGGCAGTATGGCAGCTGGAAAAGGGGAATTCTGTGATATTTCTTTCGTTTACTGTGGATTATGTCCTACCTGCTTCAGGAGGAAAAAAAAAAAAGAAAAAAAAAAAGGAAGGCAAAAAAACCAACCAAAAAAACCCCAATCAAAAACCCCAGTAAGCTGAAACCTGAAGATACAACAAATCTGGCATCTCTGTCAGATGGAACTTCCCTTTTCCAACCTGTCCTGATCTTTGCTGCATCGCCCTCTGCATCAGTTGCTTTTCCTTGAGACTCAACTGGGAAAGTTTTGATATTTTTGATAAGAGAAAGGGTAAATCTTTCAACTAAATTTCAAGAGTAAAGTGAGGAGATACAGGCTTAGCCAAGGAACTCTTCATGCATATTAATTTTCCTCTAGAAAATGCAAAAGGGTGTTTAGTTAATTTACGGAAAACAAATTTCTGAACACGGTGCCCTTCTGTGTCCTCACCATCCTTCTGAGGCCACCCTTGCTCTGCAAGTTATCCAGGAGGTGCTTTTATCTGATAACCTCCGTTGCCTTGTCTCCAGAAGTGCAACAATAATGAGTTTATTTCCCTGCAAACCACCTCTGCTGCTGCTCTCCTGCCACGTGTGTCTACTCAGAGCTGCTGGGCAGAGGACCCCAGAGGGACAGTGACCACCCCGGTGCCAAGTCCACCTTCTGCAGCAGAGACACTTGCTTTTTACAGGCGTCAACTGCTCTGTCAAAGCTTCCCACGCACCTCCCTCCATCAGATCTCAAATTCGTGACAGACGCACAGCGAAGGGATGGTCTCCCACAGCGAGAGGAGCACTGGGAGATTCACAGGCTGGAGGAGAAGTCCGATGCTCAAAAGCAAATCACCTCAAACCATCAGGCTGCTTTCCCTCCGGTATCACCCTAATTCGCAAGATGTACGGCGAACATCCCACTCAATCAGCGTTGTTAAAGACCGTTCATTATTTCTGTAGTTATCTGGGAGACAAAAGGCAGGTTTAAAGCTGTTACGTGCAGCAAGTCATCCCAGCAAGCAGGGTGGCAGCAGATTTCCCACCGTTTTCCACCAGCACATGGTACCTCAGTCCACGCTGGAGCGCTTGGCCATGTCCTTAGATCCCTACTCTGTTCTCACACACATGATCTGTCCATAAAGCAAACAGCTCTTGTGCCCTCAGCTAGTTATGGACTCAGTGTAGAGACAGAGTCAAGTTGCTGGGGGTTTTATTTTCCCCTTTTTTAGGGAAACCTATCAATCTGCCTGTTATAACCCTCGTTTTGTGCTGGCATTCATATTTTCTGTGGACATTTTCTCTCTGCAGCTCTGACAACAATTCCAGCATGGTTTGAGTCAACACAGCACCAAGGGCTGGAGGTTTTGCCTGAGCGTGGGGACTCTGCTTCACTTTTTTCCACTTCTTGTTTCAGAATCAGTATTAGGATCCGAAAGGTGATGGGCTAAAAAAACCCCCAACATTGAAGACCTGCATAAAATTCTGCCAAGCTGAATTTAGAGACAAACTTGTCTTACTGCTTGTCACTGTAGTAGGCAAGAATCTGAGTCAGTGTTTCATTCCTGGAGCACTTCAGTGAGTGTTCTGTGCTGATTGAATTGATACTTTTTGTAAAGTGCATAAAGATTTGAAAAGTCTAAAAAGCAGAATTCAGGAAATAAGAGTGTTTGATGCTCCCGCTTTACAGTGAGACAAGAAGGGGGCAACGCTGCCATCCACAATACGGGTATAAATTGTGTGTGAGGTGCCACTTTGGTCAAGCATCATTGCTCCATCTCTGCAAGTGTTCAAGGCCAGGTTGGATGGGGATTGGAGCAACCTGGTCTAGTGGAAGGTGTCCCTGCCCATGGCAGGGGGTGGAACGAGATGGTCTCTCACATCCCTTCCAACCCAAACCCGTCTGCGATTCTCTGGTTCTCTGATTATGGACTTATCTTTCTGTACTTCAGTGCAATTTTTGAGGGCAGATATTCCAGTGTGATGAAGTACAATGTGTTTTATCCAGGGTGGGGAGGTCACCCAAGCAGCTCTTTATGTGCTTCTGCCAACAGAGAGGGTCTGCTCGAGTTTTACGATAAAGACAAACATATTATCAAGCCCATGAATCAATATTGTTTAAATAGTGTACCAGAAGGTTCACTGTCAATCACTAGTTTCTGAAAGTTGTTCATCCCAACTGTTAGGTGAATACTGAATATATTCACAGAAGTTTGGATCTGTTCATGAATAATTCATGGAGGGGGGAAAAAAAAAAAAGCAACTGATCAATTTGCAATTAATAATGATTCAGCTTCTCCCACCCATACTCACACAACACAACACTCTTACTGGGCTTACCCCTCTACTGAATCCTGAATCCATACCCCTCCTCTGAGTCCTGATGGAAGCAGACTCTGCTCCTATCTCCACAATAAATAATTAATCATCTTCTTTTCTAACAATGCCCTGTGGAAATTTCAATGCTTTAGCTGAGGTATGCAAAAAAAAAACAAACCCCAACACACCCATAAAGCCCAAACTTATTGAAATGACTCCATGAGGTACTGAAAACTCATTTCTCTTCCCACAGCTCCTGGAAATCAGACAGTTCCCTTATATCTATCCAAAAACTCTTCAAATCCTGGTTGTCCTCTCTTACAGCACAAATAATTCCAACCACAGCAATATTCTGACCAACATTTCCTCTCAAAATTCAAGGCAATTAAATCATCTAATTCCATCAGGTGCTTTTGCTCAGGTTCTAAGGTCACACTTTCATGTTTAGCTTTTCTAAAGTAAAATTTTTTAAGCCACTTGTAACTTTAAATCAGTAATATATAGTAGTCCCACTGGGAAAGAGAAAACAATTAATTTGGATATTCCGCTGGTTTAGTCACCCTTGAAGAACAAGGACTGGTGAAATTAAATCAAAATAAATTTGTGAATTTAAGAATTTAGAGAAAAACCTGCTAAATTGCAACTACAGTCACCAATGAGGGTAAGTTTTTAGCCAGGGTGAAAGGATGTTAAAAATCTTATTCTGTAACTCTGTAGGATAATAGCAGAACCTACCAGTCCTAGAAGTCCTGTACAAAGAAAATAGCCATGTCAAACCTCAGTCTGCATGTAAAGATTACCATTCCAATAACACTTTATGTTCCAAATTTCTATTTCATAAGCAAAAATGGTAATTTTCTATTTTTTACATGTTCGTCTTCATTGAATTTCAAGAGAAAGAACATGTTCTTAGGTAAAAATAACAATCAAGAGAAGCCAGATGATCTCTAACTCCAGTGCTTTTAAAGAATGCATAATGAGGTGTATTGTTTTGTGCCGGACACCTCATTCATTTGGGCTCTTTTCATTTTATTTTAGGCTTTTTTCTTCCACCTTACCCTGAGAACAGCACTGACAGACAATATCTTTTCACTCTGTAAAGCAACATAATTGCCCTGCAGTTGGTAGATATAAACCTACTACCCAACCTGTAAAGAACTAATCCAAAAGGAGGTAAATTTAATCCAGAAAGGGCAAAGCTGAATGGAGAAACTCTCCACCTGTGCGCGTTTTCATTGCACAAACCAGCAAAACAACACAGCAGCAGCACCCATCTCCATCCCCTTTCTGGATTCCCAGGACCAAGGCAAGTCCCTTTTCCTCTTCAAAAGGTGAATTCAGACCCCACATGTGTGACTGGGCTGGACTGAACACCCAGTTGCTGCTGAGATTAATGGCAGGGATCTCTTCCCTCACTCCCCCAGATGAGGTCTCTATGAAATACTGTCACCTGCAAGGATGTAATGCACTGCTTCGTGCTGAGATATGTTCTGTCCTGAGCACAGATCCATCACCCAGCTCCTCCTGCCACTACTGAGGCAAACTTGGCATTTTCAGCGTTTTCCAGCAGGTCTCTTCGCACGAGGGCTGCCACATCACCCCAGCAGTGCTGAATTTCACTGCTACACCAATATCTCAGTTGCCCTTTTGCACTGCAATATCCTAAATATCCCACCTGTTATCAGAGCAGAAGGGCACGTCCTGCCACAACAGGTGGTTCTCCAGGGTGATGTTTACTCAAGCTGCAGCAGAAATCATTAGCAGACTGAACCCACGCTTTCAGAAGTGAGGAACAATGCAAAGTTTCAGTAATGAAGTGCACTAACACAGGATCTCCTCATTCATCTGGAGCCAGGAGCCTGGATCGTGTTTTTCTGCGTGCCTATTTTTCATCAAACACCATACAATCTTTACTTGACTACACTGTATATCTTTCCTGCCTAGTGGGAACCCTAATTTGCTTTAAATTGCCAAAGTGCTCATTATGGAATGCTTAGTAGCTAGAGTTTGTACATAATATTTGAAAATCAGCCTTAATTTTTCTGCCTGAGATGAACACTTGGATTTCAGAGTAAACATAATCAGAGATTTACACAAACTTGCTGAACCCTGTTTATTATATTTGCCTGGAATAGCTACAAAAGAGGTCAGAGGTCCAATGTCTTCCTGCAGAGACAGATCATGTTCTAGCTGGTAGTGAGGAGGAAAAAAACAGTAGGTGATGCTTTAATGAATGGCTTATCATGTGGAACACACCATGTGATAATAGCAGTGCTGGTAAGGAAAGAAGGAAGTAAAAAATATAAAGGCTTTTTGCTAGGTTTACATTGCTTGAAAGCTCACATTTCCACAGGAGCAGATGAAGAGGGTTTATTAAGAATATGCAGTAAAATCTGCAGCAAGTTGAAAGGAGCTTTGAACTTTTGTGTTTAAACATTATTTTTGGAATTGCCTGTGAGATGGCATTGCCCTGACTACATAGAAACACACATCGGAATAATTTTTGATTTGGTGTGTCAGTTTTTGGTAACATTTTCACTGAAGTGACCTCCTGTAAGAACTCAGTTCAGAAAAAAAAAAAAAAGGAACGAGGGTCACAGATTGCTGCAAACACTAAAGGAATAGTCAATGCACTAAGTTGCAACTTGAATTTTGTTTACAAAAGGTTCTCAGTTAGGAGCTGTGAAAATGCTGGTTCTTTGAGGCTAAAAATTATGGGGACAGAATGGTCCAGCTCTTCCCCAAAAAAAAAAGACTTTCCTACTGCATGGCATGGGCCGGACCCACATCTTAACATCAGGCTGCTTCATACAGCTCATTATTTTATAGATCTTACTTCTGAATTACTCTTGAGTTTTGAAAGAAACGGGTTCAACACTGGAACAAAAACGTGCCTGTCCCCACTTGTGGCTCTCCATTTATTATTTTAAGCAACTGTTCTGAGCCTGCTTTTTTTTGAAGCAGGAGTCACAAAATGTTCTTTCCACCATTTATCCAGAAAACAGTGCCTTGACAAAGAGCTTGCCAGCACGAAAAATGCCAAGATGTGGTGGCTCTAATCACTAATAATTCTGATGAGCCTGGCCCAGGGATCTCACTGTACAGAAAACATAAAATTATAGAATCATTAAGGTTGGTAAAGACCTCCAAGACCATCAAGTCCAGCCTTCAACAGAAGAAAGCCACAGCAGCTAGCAGGATAGTCAAAAAATATTTAGGAATATTTAGGAATAAAAATGCATGCATTTTTAACTCTCCCTTGAAACCAGAGGAAATGAGGTATCTAAGTGGATATAGGCTTCTATTTATTAGAGGGGAAAAAAACCCCAAATTTAGTATTCAGTTTGAGAGGTCAACCCTTGGGAAAATAGAACGTTCAAACCCAAATTTTCCATGGCCACCTGAACCCTGTTTGCTTGGTTCAGGCTGAAGTGTCCCTCCTTATGCTCTTGCCTTGCAGCATCTTGAGTAATAAGAACTAAATGCCTGGGTTAATAGAGTAATTAATTGTGATTTACGTAGGATAACTCTCCTGCAGTGAAAACCTCTGGCTGAGATCTGAACGGTGTGGGAGGATATTCTCTGTGGTGAGCAGGGGAAGACAGGGATGGGCAGCAAAGCTCTGCACTGCAAGGCACCTTCTCTCCTAAATAGGGATCACATCCCTGGCCACATCTTGCTGGGCTCCTGTTAACAGGCAGCATCAAATCCTCTCCCTGGGGGTGTACAGGCTGGTGAGTCCTCTTTCCCTACTTTTCTGCAAAATGCTGGGAAGGGGCATCATCCTCCCCTACATGATTCCATGCTGTTCATCACTTCCCAGCCCCTGCAGAGGCCGGGGAGCCTGCAGGAGGGACTGTCCTGACCTAGCCCCTGGCTGCTCCTAAAAACGTGCATTTTTGGTCCTGACCCAACCCTGAGAAAGCAAACCAAGCCCTGAGGGAACACCAAGGGGCAGACACAGCCTGATTCATAGGCACAGTGAAGCTTGGTTAAGTACAGCCTTGCAAAGTCAGGTGAAACTGGTAACTGAAAGGTAAACTCACATCACCACTTAAGCTGGGGTTTGAGCTGAAATATTCTTTATGGACTGACAGAAATGCACTGAGCTTTGAAAACATCTCCTAAGAAAGTTTAAAAAAACAGGACATAATCCCAGCATGTACAAGTTAGAGAATCATAGAATCCTGGAATGGTTTGGGTTGGAAAGGACTTTAAAGCTCATCTGATTCCAGCCCCTGCCATGGGCAGGGACACCTTCTACCAGACCAGGTTGCTCCAATCCCTATCCGACCTGAATCCTTAACTTGTAACATGCGTTTGTCAGCTGGAGCAACTCTTTTCAGCTCCCCTTGGAGAGATTCTGTGTCTGAGAATGTCACACCCAGCCCCAGAGGTACCAAAGGGACATTTACAGAGGCAAAAGAAGAAACGATGCCATTTCCTATCCAATTCCTTGTACTACATATGTATTCACACTGATGCCAATAACAAAAAAAACCAAACACCTCACAAAAATCCTAAACATTCCCGAATCCCAGTGCCAACATTCCCACATTTCTTCTCTGTGGTGTCCCAAATGGTCTTGGAATCACAGGGAATCCTTTCGGTTGGAAAGGACCTCTAAAACCATCGAGTCCAGCCATTTCCCCAGCGCTGCCAAGTCCTTGCCTGTGTCTATCCACCATCCTGTGCAATATTTTCCAGGGACTCCTTTCTGAGCACAGCCCTGTTCTCTCTGGCCCATCAACACCCAATTTATATCTTCTTGTCTCCTATTTCAGGGCGAGAGTTTTGGGACAGAGACCATCTTTTTATGAGCGTGCCCAGGGCAGTGAGGTCCAGGTTTGCAAATAGGCTTCTGACAGCTTGCTCATATAAAAAATAACTGCAACCACAACAATATATCACACGACTGCTCTGACACGGACTTTTGCCACATCTCAGCCAAGCATTTTTTGGAAATTTGAAGCAGCATAGAGGAGTCAAAGTGCTGAAAAGCAGAAAAAAACTTAGTGTTGGTAACACCACCTCCAACCCCCACAACTTTTCAGTGAGTTTCCTATGATATCAGACAAGGTTTGGGGTTTTTTTTTCAGCAGACGATCAAGGGCCTGCCTGCAAATAAATATAATTCCTCCTGTTATTTACAATGGAAGCTTCTAATTTGCTTATTACTTTGCTTATCTATTCATTGAGATAATTATCTGACACCTGCCAACAGCAGATTGTTCTGACAGATTTTTATTGGCTGAGATCAATTTGTTACTTACCATCTGTCCAGCTAAAGGTGGTTTACAGGTCAACAAGCTGGTGAGCTTTGGAAAATCTTAAAATGATCTTGAGCAGTATCCTTCCTGAACTAATTTCATTTTAATCTCCCTTAAAGCACATGAAAGGATGGACTTGAAAATTAGCTTTCAGGCAGAGAGAGAAAATAATTTGCCTTTCTTTGCTGTGATCTTGCATGATCTATTTCCTGTGAGGTTTTCTAAAATCTCCAGGTGACCCCATGAGCTGCTAAGTTGCTGTATGACACTAAAGACCTCTGGAGAAGGCAAAGAAAAAGGCCAGATATGGTCTAACCACCACGGATGAAGGGAGAAATAAACAAATTTCTCCCAACAAGAAAGAAGTTTTCATCCATAAGTAGTTCTTATGGAACTACTTTTCATGGTGGCCTTACTTCCTTGCTGGTGGGTAAGGACACTTCCCTCCCACTTAATATTGGTAGCTTGAAATCCCATGCTGCCTCACAGGAATCATGGGTTGGGTTTGCATTGAAATGAACCTTAAGGATCATCCAGTTCCAATCCCATTCCAAGGGCAGGGACACCTTCCACCAGAGCAGGTTGCTCCAAGCCTCATCCAGCTTCGTGCTCCGACTCCCAGCGTCACGCCGTCCGATGTGACCAGTGTGGGAGCTGGGCAGAAGCATTGCCCAGAGCCCCCTACCCCATTTTCTCTTCTCCCTGCAGAATTTGCAGCACAGCTCTCAAGTCCACCTGTGGCTGCAGTAAGGATTTCTGCCATGCACAGCTCTGATGCATTTATCCGTGGTGTTTGCACTTTGTTGGCCTTGTCTCTGGAAGTGCCTCTGATGGCTGCTGGGAAATTCCAGGCCACTGGATTGCTGTTTTATACTAAACACTCCAACAGCTCTGCTCTTGGTGTTCTTCTGGATCAAATTTTCTTTTTGCTTCTGTATCCAACCAGGTTTTGACAGAGTATGATGAAAAGCATTTAAATCGTTCATAACAGAAAAGTATCATTCAGATTTTACTCTAATTTTACTTCTGAGATGTCAGTGTTAAAATATAAACACCCCGTTACTCAGCTAATACTTTTTAGAATTGCAAGAAGCATTCTGATGGCTTTTCAAACCATTCTGAAAAAGGGGAGGGAGCCGACAGCCCCGACTGCAGGATGCTTCAAACGAAGCCATTCGAACTTAAAAACTTCTCAGGGCTCCAGAAGTGAAAGCGAGCTTTAAACGACAGCACTGGATTACACAGCAGACTTCCCTTCCTCCAAGAAACTCATCCTAGTAGTGCCAGGAGAGCCTCCTAATGATTATGGATCATTTAAAGATAATGGCGCTGAAGGTCCCCGGGACAGCATTTTGTGTCAGCACATCCTTCTCCAGAACCTCTCCGATTGCCGCGCAAACGCTCGAGCCGGTCCCGTTGTGCTCAGATCGCTGCTCAGCGGGTACCGGGTCGGTCGTGATAATGGGGTGGGACGCCCAGCCGAGGCTTCAGAAACATCCAAAAAACCCTGGAAACTAAGCCCCTGACGGTAATTCCTCTGCTGGAGAGACGGGGACTGCGAAGACTGTAAAAGACAGTCAGTTCTCTGTCGAATATTGCAGCCATTTTAAACTAAGCAAAAAATCATCTCCAGAGCACAGCTCTGTAAGTCAGTCAGAGAAAAAGGGCTCTGCATTCCAGTGCACGATTTAATCTGCAGTATCTGTATGTTTATAAATGTATATTATGCATGGGATTTTTTTTCCCCCTAAAATTTTCAAATCATATGGGGTGTCAGGCTGAGATATTATGTGTTACAATTGCAAGCTAGAAATAAACTGAAAACAGGTTTTAATGAAAAGACACGAAACAGAGGACAAACTACTGCCTACATTTGTGGCTGTAAAAGGTGCAAATATAAAACACCTTTCCAAAACTTGCTCCTTAATTATTTCTGAATGAATATACCGTGACCTTCTTCTAATAATCATAAAATCATCAGTGAATTTTACTGAGCTGGTCCTGCAAAAATCAAGAATTTTCTGAGAATTTCCAAAAGCCTGGTGTTACTCATTATCAGTTTTAGGAATTGATCCCACTGGAAATCCAATATGGTGTCTCAAAAATGCCCGGGGTATCTGCTGCTTGGCCAAGATCCTGGACAAAGTCTTGATGACACCTTGTGCAGAGAAGGACTGCAACAGGAAATGAAGGGGTCTGAACCCAAGGGTTGGAAATCCCTGCCTGTAATTTGACATCTGAATGTGCAACTGGAGCCAGTGACATGTGGGTGTTCCCAGCACCTGTGGAAACCAGGCTATCTTCATTATTAAGGATCCAGAGCCAAACCCTGCTATTGAGCTTTTGGGCTTAGGATTTCCATCTCCAAGACTGGGCTTGGAGCTTGGTGATTTTTCGGCCCAAAGAACTAAGTTAAAACCTCTTCCCAGAGTCTCCTCTGCTCTCTTATCATAACCTACTCCACCTCCTGCATACCAGCTTAATTTCATTTCAGTTTCCAGTTTGATGTGCACGGCGGGGATCTCTTTCCCAGGCAAGAGGCAATATGAGGTGAGAAGAAGAGCATGCTGCCAGCACAGGTATAGGCCTGCATAATGGAGCTGTGACACTCTCAAAGAGGCTTTTCCTTTTAACAACTTTCCGAGTTGGGAGCGAAAGACATAATGCAGATGGCATAATTGAAGTGGGAGAATGAAACATTAAGCATGCACAGAAGGGATTAGAGAGGAAGACTTTTGGGGTTATTTAATTTTGGCTCAGTTGTTATCTAACAGTTTTTGTCAGGAAAAAATGTTAAGGCTCCTTGCAGGTCCAGGGGAAAAAAAAAAACAAAAAAACCTAAGGAAGATTATTACCTGCCTAGGAGTATGTAAAACCTTGTAAAACTATCAGACTTGAGAGAATTTATTCTTTATTATGTGATATCATGTTCTACAAAATATCTCTCCTTGCACAGCTCTCACAGGTCTCCTTTCTTCATCTTTATAGACTTGTCAATTCTGGGAATGATCTAATCACGATGAGGATTTAAGGTATGTATATGCATTGTACTGAATGCTAATAATTCATGAGCTCTTGGTTTCAAAGATCTTCTCTCTGAAGCCGTGCAGTTCAAAAAGGAATGCCTAACATAAAAAGGATGCTAAGCCTTACATTTAACACCTAATGAAATCATTAAAGAGCGATCAGGCAGGATTGCAAATGTTAATTTATCAGATCTCACACCTGCCACAAGTATGGAGAACAAAGGAGGGGATATTTAAACACCTTTAAGGTCTCATTAACTGAGGTAGAAAATAACGCGTTAAAGAGATTTCAAAGGCTGGCCATGCTCCTTCAAGACAAAGGGATCAATTCTGCACACACCTTGCTCAAGGAAAGTCCTTCTAAAATCACGGGGAGTTTTGCCAGAGAAAAGGCTGCAGGATCTAGTAAAAAAACCAGGCACACTCAGAGCTTTTCTTCTGGGCGAGGAGCCCTGGTGCGTGCCAACGACACAACCAAAGGCGCGGCGGCTCCCGCCCCACGCCTGTGGTATCGCTTACCTAAGGAACTCCAGGAAGAATACATATGAGGATAAGGAAGAGTCGCTCTTTATTCCTGTCAGTAGGTTTTGCCTTTGACTCTGCTGATCAATATCAGCCGTGCATTGGTTACTATGGGAATGAGCCTTTCCTGCACTCAATAAACCCCAAGTTCCTTTTTTTACAAAGGTGAGCAAAATACTTTTAAAAGAAGGTTTTATCTGCTGTATGCCTTGGGGGACTCTGCAGCCATCACTTTAAAGGTACTTGGACACTTTGAAATGCAGAGTATTATGATCTAGCTTTGGGCAAGTAAAGACTTAAAACCATTTGTTTACCCCAGAAATCAATGTCAAATTCATGTAGAAATCTACGTGTGCCTATGCTCTGTGTCACTGTGCTCAGGCGTGTGTGCACCACTGTGCTCGTGCCTATGTGTGCTGTACACCAGCAGATACTTATAAACCTTCATTTGGATTACCTTTAAGGCTTGGAAACAAGATGCTGAGATAAAAAACTATCTAGCAATACCTTGGACTCAGCGCCTGGGCTCAGCTAATTAATCCACCCTTACAATATTCCTGATTATATTGCTGGGATAAGAAATAACCTACTTTCCCCCTTTATTTATGTTAATACGTTGTTTGATTATAAAATATTTAGCAATGCATTAATACGTATTTCTGGTGGCACAGAGTGCCAAGAATATGTGAAATAATGTGTAGGGTATTCCTAAAATGAAATCCATTTAAACAGAAACGATGATGGACGTGATCTTGGACTGCTGCAATGTCAGCTCACCGATGTAACTTCTTTAAAGACTTTCTAGGTGAAGCAGAAGAGTGGTAGCAAACTGCCACAGAAAATGCTGCCAATTATAGCCAATCTGTCAGATGTCTGTTCTTCAGACCTACTGCTAATTGGCTTCAAGGATGTTAAGAAATAGTAAATTAATCCTTTTTTACCCTTTTTGTTCATTTATGTGTAACACGATTTTTTTCTCATGTGACAGAAGTAAAAATATTGAAAAGCAATGATGAGGATTTTCTCAACCTGAGAGGAACTATAAAGGACAGAAAGCTACAGCAGAAAACCATCTGGGTACCTTTGAGACCAGGCATGGCCCAGGGAGATTTACAGAGCCCATAAGTCAGTGAAGAGTGTCTAGTCAAAACAGAGTCTGGGAAAGAGTTCCCTCATGGGCAAAGGAAACACTTGCAAGATCCCTCATCTCCGTAACGACTCCCCCAACTCCAAGTATCTGCTTTCACACTACGAACAGGCTCTGCATTCACTGGGTTTCTTCGGGGTTCCTCAATGATCACAGAATCACAGAAAAGACCTCCCTGATGACCTAGGTGCAGCGAGCGCCTCTTTCATCAGCACCCAAAACCTACCAGAACCTCGAGGCTCGTCCCAATATCTCCAGCTCTACACACAGCCTGAAGGTACAAGAGCCTGCTTTAAATTATTGTTAGGAGAAAAAAAAAAAAGGTTAAAAAAGCATTTGTGGGACTTAATAATAAGAAACCTACACAGGTTCTGTAGAGCTTCCCATGGATCTTTCCTGATAGATAGACACCAATGGCCAGGACTCAAACACACACCAAAGGCAAAGAGCTTTTCCCTGACAAATGGCAGGCAATTTCAGAGCTGTATATAACCATAATATTCATCTACACCGGAAAATAATTTCAGAAAACAATAATTTAATTTAAGGTCTGGCAATTAAACATCAGACACAGAAACTCCTGAGAAGGAAATACGTATCTTTGCTTTCCTCTGCAGTTTTGAGGCACAAAACAAGATTGTTAAGTGTCACTGGTTCATACCATAAATCCTTACGTGAGTTTTAGGTTATGGAATCTCTTGAAGGCTTAAAAAAAATATCTTTCTTGAGGAGGAAAGGAAGAAAAAAAAGCAAAAACCAAAACAACAGAGATGTTCTAAAGAAACTCAGAAGTGAAGTTGTAAAAGAGTTTATGCAAAACCAACTTGGAAAGGACGCTCGCTTCTGTTTCACAGTTTGCCAAACTAATGGGACCGAAGTGAGTGCTTAATCAAAGTCAATATTGGCCTGCTGACTCTCAGGAAACGATCTGAAAGTGCTTTGGGGGCTCTTTCTATGTTCATTATCTTTTCCTGTGTCACTTGGTGTCTCTAATGATAGACGAAGAAGCACTTAAAATGTCTCGACTCAATTCTCTTCACTACTGAAATCTCAAATTAAATACTTATCCAGACCAAAAAAAAAAATCATATTCAGAATGAGATTGCGACACGAGGATCCTCTGAAAAACAGCCTGGGATAATTCAGCAGCCCCACTGGATCTCGCATTTGGAGGAGTCTGAAGTATTCAAGTGACTCAGCAAGCCAGTGGTGGGTAATTTACAGCTCACTCCTCCTTGAGAGCAGAACTGCAAACTCACCAACTAAAGTGCTCCTGCACCAACCTTTGCTGAATGCAAACGCAGCGTGCCCAGCTCCAGCAGCCCCTGTCAGAACCAGAAGTTAAAAATAAGGGCAAAACATCCAAATACCTCTCTCCTCTGTCTGACTGAAGGTAATTCCATTTAACTGGTTGGAAAGAGCCAAGACTGAAGTTGCTCAAAGCAGGCAGAAACTTCATTCACAGACATAAAAAATGATGACTGCAAAGTGAAAAGCATCGTGATTTTCTAAGCTTTTTACCATGAAATGATCAGATTAAAACAAATCTTGCCTCTTTACAAAACAGAAATATGTAACTTAAACAAAAAAAGAAATTAATATATATTGAAGCTAAAAGGTATTCGCAGAATAAAGTTGCAAAAAATAGTATTAGCCGGTAGCCATTTAATTATTTGAGTGTCCACCATGAAGAACCAAGAAGCACAAACTCTGATTCTCTCATGACAAAAAAACCCAAACAGCATTTCAGTGCTCTGCTACTCCTACTGGACCCGATTTTAAGGGTCCTACTCAAGAAATTAAATACTTCCTTGAGCACGAGAATTTTGCCCCACATGTAAAATGCAAAAGAATTAACCCAGAAATGCCTATTATTTTTGTAGCCTTATAATAACCAAACATCTCTTTTTAAAAAGAGGTGGATTAAATTCTTTCTTCAAAGAATGCCCAAGAAGAGGGTTTATTTCTGTGAGGAAAAATAAAGGTTAGATTTTATCCTAAGAAGACAAGTTTATCCTAATTTAAGGTAGGTTGATATCATGCACAGCTCAACAGGAGGCTTATCAGACTAAAAACTTATGGATTTCAGCCTAAAATATTGTCTCATGTTAATGCAGCATAGTTTGTTTTTGAAGCAAAATGTGTCTGTGATTACTTTTAAATTGATTATAATTCTTCCTTCTTGAAGTAAAGCACTAAACCTCAGTTGCACTAGGAAGACGTGCAGCATAAAAACCTGCCCACATACGTACTTAATATAGTGGGTATAAAAATACTAATTAAGATAAAACATTATACCAGAGTACCTACAATAAACACAAATTAATAAACCAATCAGAAATGCGAGCACCTTCAGGAAAACTGTAGCATGCATCATATAATCTCATGGAGACAAGTAAGGAATGCCTGATGTGAATTTTTTTTTAATGGACCAGATAATTTGGGGCATAACTGGGAAGTCTCCCATAAAGACCACAGGCTGTAAAAATGAACGTAAAATTTGTAAGAAATGGTATTCTCCCATTCAGAGAGAGCATCAGCAGCTTTTGGGCTCCAAGCCCTTCCAGAAAGGGCTTTATGTTTTGTTGCCAACAGCTCGAGAGAAGAATTCATACCCATCTCTAGAGGGACAGTAGGAAGGAGTATTTTTGAAATTAATTAAGGTAACCTTTCTCCATCTAAAAATATTTGAACAGAGTAACCTGTCTCACACAGATACTCTTTGCTGGGCATAAAGGGAATTTTCACAGGAAATGTTGGTGTGTTTCACACCACACTGACCAGCCAAGGCTGTGCAAGTCATCTCCCACGAGGAACTGCTGGAGTAAATGCAAAGTTACAGATTCTGGCTTTAACCACCAAGGAGAGTCTGAAGCAGCTGATGCAGTAAACACAGGTCCAAAACTGATTTATGTTTACCTTGCTGTGTTTATGGGTTCTAAATGAACACTGACTTTACCTATAAAGGCTGAAATTCAGATGATTCCAGTTTTAATGCCTATTAGGATATGTTTAAAGGGACTTCAAAGTAAATTTATCACATGCAGGGAAGCTTACAGGAATTCAGAACTTACACTGCTTTCCTCAATAAGATGCATCATCCTCATAACCTGAGGGTTTTTTCCACTCCTGCTTTGGTGGTAGAGGTTATTCTTTCACTTTGAAATGTCTTTTAAAAGGATTATTTAACTGAATGTCCTTCCCTGGTGGGAAGACCACCATGCCATGGGCCAGACCCTAACAGAAACTGAAAAACAGAGACTGTTCTTCTTATGTGTAGCTAAAATCTAGATTTCTGGAAAAAAATACATAAAGGAAAAAACAAAACCAAGTGGAAGGATAAAGGACAATTTTTAAAGATTATTTTCGCTGTTTGTTCTTAAGACTTTCAGTCACTTATCTTTTCCAACAGGATAAAAGCTCAAACAGGAATTATAACAACTTCACCCTCAAACTGTTTGTGAGACTTATCCTGAGAGTGAACATAGGCTACAATAAAATGCAAACAGCTACTAAAGAGATCCTTGCAAGCAGTTCTCAGCCTCGTTCATCAGGAAAAGCCACAAGAACTAAGAAGCAGTCAAACTTGTTCAGAACCCATCTTGGCCAACAGAGAAGAAGAAGAAGAGAGAAATCCAGAAAAAGAGGCAGCAAATGCAGGAAGACATTAAAAAAAAAGTCTGTTAGAAGCTATTTTGGGACGTTCTTTATGCTTCTCAAAGGAATTCACTCACACGCAGCCCAGTCGCAGCTGCGTAAATGCCCAGTGGCCGGAGGTTCACTTGGCCGATTAGAAAACACGGTATTAGGAGACAAAATAATCACTGCTGGCAGCGCGGCAGCTGAGGACGGGCACGGTTCTGCCCGTGACGCCCCGCCGTGCCTGCCCCAGACGCCGTGTCCGTGGCGGTGCGGCCCCGATCCCCGTGGAGCGACCCGCGAGGACGGAGAGCGGCTCTGGCTCGGCTCGGGCTGGCAACCGGGACCCTCCAAACCTTGCTCCGTGCCCACTCGGTTCCAACGTGATTCATGTCGATGTTGTTTCCAACGTTCCCATGGCAAATATGTGTCTACGTATTTCAGGGTGGGGTTTTTTAATTATTATTTTTTTTAATAATGACTTGGATCTCCCACCTAAGAACCCTCCTCGATCCGCACGTTCCCAATTAAATTCAACTTTTAGTTATGGCTTTTTTTTTTTTTTTTTTTTAGGGAAAATAAAAGCAGAAAAGATTGACATGAAAGCGAGTCTGGTCAGCTGTTCTTGGTGGGGTTATTTTTACAGTGACTCAATAGAGCACTGGACGAAATGTCTCATCAGCGTTCCAGCGGCTCTCAGATGGACGTTGGGTGTATTTGGAGTTTGTAGGTGCTAACGTTTGTTTGCAAAAGGAATTTAATCAAAACAAAACTAGTTTTCCCCAATATGCCATCCAAAAACCACTAATGAGTGTCACTGAGGCCTTCAGACATTCCTTCCATGCATGATTGCTTCAGATGATAAAGTCTCTCCAGAATGAGAAGGGATTCAAAAGGGAGATTCACTGGGAAGGCTTCTGCAACGCTGTTTATTTAGGATACATGAGGACACGTTCCAAGAGCTCCCTTTGGTTCCTTGGTTATCACACCCACACAGCCTTGCACTTGCACGGAGGCTTTGCCTCCGTGGCCCTGCTGCTGCATCCAGAGAATTTCCAGGACTGGAGCTGTCTTGCTCCATGACACACCAAGCTATTAGACATGGACCAGAATTAGAACTGAACTCCTGGTGCTGTTTAGAGCAGGTGTTGCACAACTGGTACTCGGAGGAGTTACCCTCACTCCCCACCACGAGAAATGGAAAGCTTCCCGCTGACCCGAAGGGGCTCAGGGCAGAGCCTTGAAAACTGGGAGCGACTGTGGTTTAATAAAACCCAAGGTCATTGTCCGTTCCACAGCACCACGGAGCTCCAGCTGTCAAAGGAAGCTGCTGCCACCCCTGTGGGGCATCCCACAGGCTGCAGCACGTGCCACGGGCTGGAGGCAGCTCCGTTCCCGGGATGTTGAAACAAACTGGGACGTGGGGAGCGCACGCACTCCAATGTTTTGTCGCTTTCCTGGGCTCAAGCAGCTGCAGTTGAACACAGCGTTCTCTCCCTTGTCTGAGAAACATTTACTGCTTGATACAAAAGGCTTGGGGATGGCCTACTGTGTAATAGCTTAGATGACTGAAAACAAATTTAAATATAAGAAATGTGCTGGCTTATTTTTTTGCATGTTGTAAATACTCTCAGAAATGGCATGGGGCCTTATTAAGTTCGAATCTCAGGTCTTTCGACTTCCTCGAGAAAAGAGAACAAACGGTAAAAGCATGAGGAAATAAGTAACCTCTGTGATTTCCCACTTCAAGCCCAGAGATTTTTGTCAGTGGTTATTACAGTCATATTTCTTTAACACCTTTAATAAAGAAACAGCAAGAAAGAGATTTCAAAGAGAGAGGTTGCACCAGCTCCATAAAGTTCTGGTTTCTCCAAACACGTGGAAACCCACTGGGCAAGGAAGACCTGGGCTTCCTGTGGATCCTATTGCCAGTTCTCCACAATGGAGAACTTTTGATTACTTTCCAAACTTGTATTGAAATCAACTGGGTTAGTCACTTTGAAAGGAGACCCCTCTGTGCTGCTCTGTAACCCTTCAGTCTTTTGTTGGGTTTGGGCTGTTATGCACTCTTTTTGCAAGATACTGAATTGCATAAATACCTACCCAAACACGAGCAGAAAAGCTGTAGTAGGACAACGGAGAGGTAACTATTGCTATTTTATTTATTTATTCATTTACCACTGCTCCAGCATGATGATGTTGTCATTGCAACAACTGTTTCCCACATTTGAAAGAGGAAATTAATAAGTCCCCTAAGAATCTAAAATGCATTTATGCTTGGGAACTACACTCAGAGGGTTATTTCTGTGGGGTTTTTCTTTAGGCAACGGTTGGATAGGATTATTTTTTGCACAATCTATTGTTCCAGTTATTTATCAGATTAGGCTCCTTTCACTTGGTATTTTACTTCAGGTAAACATATTTAAAACACAAAAAAGGGTGACTGCTATCACCATGAACCATTTGGAGTGTACCCACATAGTACCTTGCATTAAATAATGATCCATTCTGTTTTTTGTATCAGTTTGAACACATCTACAGCTGCAAAAACAACAAAAGCACAGACAGTGAGGATCCTGTACCCCAAAAAAACCCTCAGACCCAACTGCTGAATTTCTAAGACACCAAGTTATTTTGTCACTTGTTCCACCAAATGTGTGTAAATCCTTTGGTGGCTCTGTGTACTTGGGGGACCATTGGTGGACAGGTTTGATGCTGCCCATCCTGAGGTTCTGCTGGAGGTGAGGTTTGACAGAGTTCTTGAAATAATGCTGGGGGGACTGCTGTCATCATTTAAATATTAAACAGATAAATATATCCATCTCAGTTCAGCTGCACGAATCTGGAGGTTTTAGCCGTGCTTATTCCACATAAAGTGAAAGTTTTTATGTTTCACACCAAGTGAAAGCTTTCTGTTTGTTCCTGAGGAAGAGCAGGGAGCAAAGAAGCTCTGGGGATGGTCAAACCCTGAGAAACAGGGCTGGGAACATGTTCAGCCACGAATAACCAGCTGATAAGATGATTCACTGCTATGCACAGGTGCCTAACATTTGCTGTGTGGGAACACAGGGTGGTGACTGGGTTGTTCATCATGCCACCGTGTCTTAATACGGAAAACTTTCCTGGCTTAATGTTGAGACTGTGTTATCCCCTAATTTTTCATGATGTGCCGTCTCATTTTGGAAACTATCTGTTACCCAATAAATGAGTAAGCAAAACCAACTGCCTATGAGCAATAATGTGCCCTTAAGGAAAATCAGCCAATCCCAAAAATGCTAATCAGGAAACTAAACATTGTTTTTCTACGGAATACTTCCAGGTCACACAGAGAGGTAGCTTTTTGGTTCACGAGGAGAGGAAAGGCAGAGAAAAGGGAGCCTCGATGTTCCTCAATAAAATGCCAGATGATGGGGGATGCCCACTGCAAACCACAGCAGCAAATATTACACTGGGTAAGGGTTAAGGCATGGCCACAAGTGCTTAAAAAAAGAGCAGGGAAAGGGGTTCTGGGAGCCTGGGAATGCTGCAACCCCCACCATCACATTAAAGGATGTCAGCTCCCACTGCTCTCCGCATCACCTGGGATTTAAAGTGCTGCCAACACCTGATGCACTCCTTAAAACTGACTTCATCCCAGTGCCAAATGGTCCCATTACTCCTTGCCCAACCAAGTTTTGGTGTGTCCCTCACACAGCACAGCCTGCTGCTTCCTCCTCCGAGCACACAGCCAGCTCTTCCAAGCAGAGCTCGCTCCGGCTTCGTGCCTCCAGCTCTGCCTGTCTGCTCATGTGTCCACTCTCCCAGACTGACAGCATTGGAGACAGAGCTCATTTCTAGTTCAAAAACAGGTAGGCAACTTAAAAAAAAAAAAAAAAAGAAAAAGATGTCATTTGCCACTCATGGATGTAGATGAAAATTAGTGATGGGATAACAATAGTTCAGGGGTGTAGGGGCCAAATTCTGCTCTCAGTTACACTGTTTAGGTCTGGGAATAAATCAGCTGAATCCAGCGTGACTCAGAGCAGAATTTGGCTCTAAATATTTTAACTGCAGCATGAGTTTGTTGTCTACATGACTGAATCGCCTTGAGAAATCAGTGCCTCCTCTTTGTCTTTGCCAGTGGGGCCGCAGTGATCCTTGTGTTTATTTAAGGAACACGTTCATGCCTCGCCTCCCGCATCTGCACGCGGAGCCACTCACCTTTCCCTTCATCTCGGGCGCTTTGCATACAGGAGCGTTTAACTCTTTTTAACAATTAGTGCCAGCATCCGAACCTCATGTTTTATGTCTCCGGATTTCCCAATCTCTGGAGGGCTAATTATAAACGTTCTCCAAGAGCTCCGCATCGGGTGCCGGGGAGCCTACGCGGACATGAGAGATGCGAGGCAGGGCGACTCCATCAAGCGCTCTAACCGCGGCTGGCGACAGCTTAATGGCAACAAATAGATCTGGGTGTCCTTCACAAAGACCTTTCCCCCAGCTGCTTCAGACGCACAGGTTTATCTCCGGGCCTGCCCTGCCAGGAAACAGGTGCTTCCCTATTAATAGGCACGAGGCAGCCAGGCAAGACGAAGGTGCGGCGCTGCACGAAAACAGGTGGTCTCCAGTTGAACAGTTTATAAACAATAACTAATCACTCAAGACCCATAGCAGTTTCTAATGAGGACTATAATTACAAGCCAGGTGGCTGTAGTTAGAGGAATACATTGTTTTTAAACAGGTTACTTGACTCAACAGCAGTTTTAGGGGAGGCAGGATTGTCTCCGACATATGTTCCCTCTGCCTCCCGTTTTCCTTTTTTTTTTTCCTCCTCTCTCCCTGTGTGTGGATGTAGGGATGCCTGATGCCTCCCAGTATAAAACCCTGGGTTCTGTCACTTATGATTCCACAGGCCTGTAATTGCTCTGGCTGAATCCCGAGTACTTATGTCAGGGGTAATTTTTGGAAAAATTCAGCATAAACAATTTGGCCATTTTTCGGATTGATGGCAAGGAAAACAAGTTTAGTATGTTTGTATTTATAGTTTAAAGTGTTATTTTTCAGGTTAGAAGATTAGAGCAGTGATGGGGTGTTGCTGTCTCAGGTGCACAACAGAGATGTTGAAAACTGCTGAAGGACTACACTCAAAAAGATTGTTTCTTTATTTTACTATTAATTTTAATTGGTCAAATAACAATTCCTTCTCCTAAAGTATTTATTAACACTAAAAAACAATTTTAATTTTTTTTTAAATCCCCATTCTCCCCGTATTTTGACTCAAGATGTTGGATGCTGCAGGGACAACATTCTCAATACCAAGACAAGTTTTACCAGTCCACTAAAAATTCACCCAAATATTTCAAGTCACCACCCTCACAGAGAACATTCTCTTCCCAATATCTAATCCATACCTGCTCTCTGCTTAAGGCCTTTACACCTTGTCCTACCATTCACGAACTCAGCTCTTCCACAGCTCTAAAACTTGAAGTTCTGCCAAAACCTGTGGCCAGTTCAGAGCAGTACCACACGAAATAACCCCTGAAATCATTCTTATCCCCTGCTTATTTTGTAATAATAAAGGAAATCATACAAAGGAGACTACATTAAGGCTCCAGGCTAATTCACTTATGTCATTACAGCATCAAGGTTGATCTTGAAGCTTGATTCGAAATGACAGGCTGAACTTAAGCACTTTCTTAAGTGATTTGCTGGATCAGAGCATACGTGTTATGATACGGCAAATCACCACACGTTAATTTCCACAGGGCTTTCAGGTCTATGTAATTAACACAGTTGCTGTGTGTAGAGCCCGTGCCTCACGTGCTGCAGTTTGGAAGGTGTGCAGTCAACCTGAGAGCCACGAGAGGAACAAAGACTGGAAGTGTCCAAGGCCAGGCTGGACGGGGCTTGGAGCACCCTGGGATAGGGCAAGGTGTCCCTGCACATGGCAGAGGGTGGGATGGGATTTTCTTTGAGGTCCCTTCCCACTCAAACCATTTAATGATTCTGTGATTAGGAGGCTGAATGACACCTTGGGAAACTGGGTTTTGTCTGTGCAGTTTGTGAGTGAAGACCACCAAGTTATTTAGTTTCCATGAGGAAAGAGCGTGCACCCCTGTCCCCAAGGTCCTTGCTGTGCCAAGATGCCCAGTGTCCCCCACTTTGATCATTTTGAGATTTTTAAAAAAAACCCCAGCTACACTGAAAGTGTCTTGATTTGGGCACTAAATGTATAGGAGGGTTTCACTCTTAATTTTCCTATACTTCAGCACTGTTGGTCAATAAAACAAGATGATTATTCACAAGGATATTGCACAGCAGATTCATAATTTTGTGGATGCAACAATGACACACTTAATAATTTTATAGTCAATAACAGGTTTGGATAGTGCCATATAGTAAAGGATTGTTGTGAAAGAAAACACATGAGAGGACTAAATTATTCTCGATATACCCAATTTAGAGTCTACTCAAGCACATTTTTGTGTGATATTGATATCTAGTTCCTGCAATGATTACTGGTTTCTAAAGATATGCAGAGAGACAGGTAATGACCATTTGATGGCAACACCATATAAAAATATTTTCAGAGCCTGGAAATATAACAGTGAAGAGTTGTTTGGAGTTTTATGTTTTATTTTTAAATAGCCTATTTCTAATCCTTATCCTCTTGTTCACCCTCTGGGAAATTCACAGTTTTGGTTTGGGCTCGTTATAAAAAGCAGGAGATAAATGTGGCCCTCAACAATTTTTGGTTGATGCTGGAAGACACAGCACCAATTTGTAAGGCTGCTCTCAGGGCTGCAACGAGCTGCCTACAGCAGCACGAGGTCTGGGTTTGGAGAGATTTTGCATTTTCTTCTGAGTGCACACAAAGGTCAAAGCCCAGGTTAAGGAACAGACCTTGTAGTTTAATTTTAGCCCATTTTGACACCTTCTTTCTACTGCTTTACTTTTCCTCAGGACAACGGCGTCGTTTAGTGGAAAACACCACTGTCTCAAAAAGGACTTTCTGGTTTATTTCCAAAAGTTCAAAGATATTTGCACTGGGAGGTTTTTCCACACTCAGGCAGGCAAAGCGTGAGACTGAACCAGACAATCTCCAAAGGTCCATTCTCCCAACTTCTCTATGATGTGTGTGAAGCCTGGAAATCAGGCTCATAAGTGATGCAGAGGAAGGAGACTCTCCACCCATATCTGAACCACAGAATCATTAAGGTTGGAAAAGACCTCTAAGACCCCCAAGTCCAACCATCAACCCAACACCACCACCATGTTCACCACGAAACTGTGTCCTCAAGCGCCACAGCCACACATTTTTGAGTCATTCAGAGGGATTCTGAGATTCTGTCCCAGTCATTGTTATTTTTCCCCTCATGCTGACACACAGTGAGAGATGAGTGTCTCCTAAATGTTCATCTGTGCTCCCTCTCCTGCAATGTGTGCACCCAGTGCTGGATAACGCTCTGCCTCTATGAATTGTAAATTCAGGAAGGGCAAATTTGCTGTCTCTGGATTTTTGGATGGGGGTTGAGATGGATTAATTATATGTCAAGAGGGACTTGAGCAATAATAAGTGACTTTATGACTGTCTTTACCACTTGGTGGAAAGGTTACATTTAAAAATTGGCTTTACTGCACTGGATTTTAGGTTAAGTTCAAAATGCAGCTTCCGCTGTTAGAACTGAAGGGTCATATAAAATTCATTGCAATAGAATATTTATAAGTATCTGGGATATTTGTAGGAAACACAATAATGGTAGAATCAGAGCTCACAGATAGAAGGGGGAATTGTTAAATGGCAAATAAAAGCTCCATTTTTCCAGCACTTAACCCTACGTATAATAATAATTATTACAAATCTGAGCAATGATTAAATTTCATTCTGAACCCCGGTTAAACGTACGTGAACGGGAAATGATTTCCGTGCTGACAACTCGCGTGCTGCGAGCACTCGGGGCAGGACTGATGCGCGCGCACGTCACGCGTCTCCGAGAGCCTTCCCCGCGCCAGCCAGGCGCAGGTAACTCCTGGAGGAGCTTTGGGACTGACACACCTCGCCTCCCGCGCCTGGGGAGGAGTAAAGTCCTGTTTGTGTACAGCCTCTTCCTCCTAATCACGTAATTACAGCTCTGAGCGGCAGATACCCGACGAAAGCCCCGAAAGCGAGCAAGGTGAGGGCGCAGCAGCTTTTGTTGGGGCTATTATCTCATCGCCCTCTTCTCCTGCGAGATGCCGGGGGTGTGTTTGTGCAAGGCTATCATTTACCTCGCCTGGCGTGTGCCGCCACAATTATCCCCCTGAAACACGCGGGTAAATCGGCTGCTGCAGAAACAGAGGCCGTTCAGACAGAGGGGAACGGAGCAGCTCTAATTAGCGTTAAGTACCTGTAATCCTCAAGAGATTTTTACCTAATGATAAAAGCCAGGGAAAGTCCCTCAGGTAGGAGCAGTAGGAGCCCAGCCAGGTTGGCGGTGGATCAGGTGTTGTGTGTCAGCTCTGCTGAATGCGGCCTATTGATCCAGAAGCTGCCTGTGCTTTCTGCCACAAATTGAATTTAAATTGCTTACATGAAGAAGACATCTGGCAGGTTAAGGTTTACCTGCTTCACGTTCCGAAATAATTTTCTCCGCCAGCAAATAGGTAGGCAAGAGCTCTTTTGGAAATAAACCAAGCAAAGCTTTTTAAGAGATACAGGCACGGTTGTTTGCAGTGCCTGAGCTTCAAGTAGGGAGTTGACAGATGAGGAATGTATTTCAGATTATTAAAATAAAAAAGCAGGAGAGTTTTCACAGATTAAGTACCTGCACTGTGCCTTCATTCCTGATGAATAAAATACCTCCTCACCTCACAAAATAATATAAAAAAGTATAGCCCTCATTTGCATGAAAGACTGTCTTTATTTTGTGGAGAGGTGCTGTTGGGGGGCTGGATTTTTTTTTGTTGTTGTTGGTTGTTTGGTTGTTGTTTGTCCAATTCAAATAAATTTACTACTTTATTGGTACACAATTACAATTTTTTTGTTGTTTTATATAGGACAGTAATCTTAGGTTCCCTCCCCATGGCAGGGGAGTTGGAATGAGATAATATTAAAGGTCCCTTCCAACCCGAACCGTTCTGTGATCTTGTGAAATACTTACTGGAGGTTGTTGTGTAGAACAAAATTATTTTCCGAACATTTTTTGAGGGGTTTGTCCACCCACGAGGTGGTCATTTGAATACAGGAGGTGGTCACCCATGTCCCCTTCTCCAGCCATGAAGGCTCTGAATCCCCTTAACCTGTTTTCCAACCAAAGATGTTGTCACTTTGAAAGTTCTTGTCCTGATTCCACAGGGTTACCCCAACCGTGTTCCATGCGTTGGAGTCTTCAGCACTTAGGGAAGAGTGGAAACTCACCAAGACAACCTGGGATCTCTGAATCAGGGCTCTGACTTGAACAAATACCTTCTACAATGACAAATTAATATAACACTAATATTAGTAAGAACTCTGTGTGTGCATTCTAACATAAAGCCAGTTTAGATCCTGGAAGGACAGGAAAAGTGGGGGGGAAAAGCACCTTCAGAATAACAACAGGCATGGGAGAAACCTTTCAAAAATGTTATTGTGTGTCCGCTAACTTTTTTTAAAATTGTTTTTACTCAATGAGCCTGGTAAATCCTAGCCACAGCTCGTCCATCAGCCTGTTTGTCTCCCTCACAAGGCACCTAAGCTGCTGTTTGGACAACATCCATTTGATAATGAAGCAAGATGCAGGCTAGACAGCTGCTTTTTTCTCACTCATTTCACTCTGTTATTGGTTAACTTAGTGGAAAAATGTAAATTTTCCAGGGACTTTAGGTTGGAGGTATCCCAGCCAAGGTAGATATGTGCTTGACTTGAGGTCTAATTTAACTCCTGTGTCGTATCGACCGGCTTGGCCCACCAGGGACCCCCAGAGCCCTCCTTTGCCAAAGGTAGACAATGGGATGAAAGTAAAGTGTAATAAATGCCCCTGCCCAGTCCCATGTCGATATCCAGCTGCTTCTTTCCCCCTCCTTTTTTGCTGTTTTGAGTGCATCAGTATTTCACGTTTATTGTAGTGTGATGAAACACCTTTCAGAATGGCCAGAGGGACACTCAGCAGTAGGCATTTAGGCAGTACAAATTGGAGTGAACAGGAGGACAGCTAGCTGGGAATATTTCTGAGGTCAAAGCGAGCTGGATTGGAGCTGAATCAGCTAAAAGCAGAGTTGAGAGCTACAGTACCTACTGCAAAGTAAATATAGATTACGTTCCTTTAGACAAACTGATCCACTGGAGGACGATAGGTCTCCCAGAAAAAGAGGCTGCTACAAAAGAATTAAGCATTTTACGCTGACGTGCATACAAAGAACCCTTAAACACAGCAGCCAGGGATGCATCACCTGGACAGTCCATCCCACATCCTCACAGGAATTGTTTGCAGTGCACTGCAGGATTTAAGGGTCCAGAATCTGGCACGCTCCTGTGGATGCTGACTCATGTTCTGCCCAGTAAACAAAGCCTTAAGATTTGGCTGCTCATCCGAGCAACAGCTCTCACTTAGGCAAGTGGACAAACCATAAAATCGCAGGGAAATTCAGCGGGAAGGAGCCCCAGAAGGTCCCTGGTCCCCAGCAGCGGCAACTCTGGGGTCTGACCCGATCCACTCAGGTCCTGGAAACCCCCAAGGATGTGGATGGTAAAACCAGGAAAGGTGACAGAACACCCAGTCAGTAAGTCTGTCCTCAAAACTGGTAACTCCAGAAAAAAAAAAGCAGAACCTTGGATATGAAACCGCAGCAGTTTGTCAAGAACAACTTTCAGATTTCCTAAAGAAGCTACTGAATTCTTGGAAAAGGTGATGGAATAAATGACTCTGGGAGAGCTCTCCTCTCTCTCCACTGACCCTACAAGTGATTATGATCTTCTGTCTCCTGAAAAAATGTAACCATTGTGTGTGTAACTGCTTTTAATCAGTAAAATACTCAAGGAACAGAGAATTGCAACTACCAATAAAGGTACCATCGTCCAACAGTTGAAACAAATCATTTAAAATCAGGTTATACCACAAGACCAATGTGAATAAATACACATGGCTGCAAAAAAAACACCCAAAGAAAAATAGCTAAAAAAAATACAAATTATTATGCTCAAATTAGGAATATGATGAACATATTTGTAAAAATGCCTTGAAACTATTACTGAAAGCATCTTGAAAATATTTTAAGTATTTTCACTTTCTTCACAGAGATTATTCTCGGCCAAGCAAACACTGAAGGCACAAAGGAGACAACCTGAACTCAGGGTTGTTCTCAAAGCTACAAAGCTCAACGCTCTTCTGCTGGGTGTCCCTGCAA
Source organism: Gymnorhina tibicen (assembly GCA_013399875.1). Lineage (NCBI taxonomy): Eukaryota > Metazoa > Chordata > Aves > Passeriformes > Artamidae > Gymnorhina > Gymnorhina tibicen. The sequence goes on from VXAZ01005100.1 coordinate 6,300,422, forward strand.
GCAGAGAACTCCTCCCTGCACAGTGAACACACCTTTCCCCAGCCACCACCCTGATCCACATCTGGAATATATCACAGAGTCTGATTAAATACAAACACAGCCACATTCATAGGTGAGTTCTTCCCAGAATACCTACTCAGTCCTTAAATCATATAAATAAGATCAATCATTCGCTACAAGGGTGTGCAATGCTGGGAGAGTGGTGGCACCAGCACTGTGCATCATGTTTTTTCCAAGGAGGATGCACAGGACAGCGCGTTACAGGGGCTGGGATTTCAGCAGCACACAGGCAAGGCTAATGGATTTCCACGCTCAGCACTCCTCTGCCAAGAAGCTGACTTTTAATATGGGAAATAGACCCCTGCTCAGGATGGAGCAGTCCTGGGCAACCTCAGGGGTCCAGGCATCAGTGCAGTTTTTTTTTTGTCAAACAGGAGGTGTTTTGGAGGCATGTCCACAATGGAGTGTAACGTTACAGAGGGTTGGATTTAGCTGGAACCCACAGCTGTTTACTGCAGTTATGAAACCTACTCACACACAGCCTTTTGACAGTCACTGGCAAAACTGGGCTTGATTGCCTGCAAGTGGGAGAAAAATCACCAGAAGAGGAGAGATTAGCTTTCTATATAGTCCATTTGTTGGTTGTTTTCTATGAGAACCTCCTTTAGATTTCTCCATTTTGTCCTGAGCACGCTGAGTTTTCAAGGGTAGGTAACTTTGTGATTGCAGTACATTTTCCCATCTAAAAGCCATCAGTAAAGTGAACGGGGCTACTCTCCTAAGTGCTTAATGCCTGATGTAAGAGTTGCATGATCTAGTCCAGAAGTAACACAGTTACCTCAATTACTGCAGTCCCACAAGGCTGTTCACAGCAGTACTTAGGAAATGTTGTAGGCTCAGGCTCTGGTATTATAAACTCCTCAGGGCAGCATGACTGCACACAGCATCTCATCAGGAGTTAACAAACAAGTCCTGGATGAGACACTAGCCATTTTTTTTTTTTTGTGCTAGGCTCTTATTTATTTATTTATTTGCATCCAGGAACGAGCCCAGCGTTAGGAAAGCGACGGCGAAGCGCAGTCTCACCGCGGCGCTCTCCTAAAGCAGCGCGGCACAGCCAGATGCCCTGTGCACTTTTTGTACTTTTTTTACATTGTTATCAGGGAAAAATACGTCTTGCCATTTCCCAGGGGGTTCCCTGGGACAGCGTCTCAGTGTGAAAGGGCACCATGGGGCTGCCTCGGACAGTTTTCTTTCAATAAGGTTTGGGGGGTTTTTTTTTTTTGTTTCTATTGTAACCACTCTGCTCTGCTGCTTCACTGATTTCCCAGCTGTTCTTCTGCGGCGTCTGAAGTCGAACGCAGAAAATCTGTAGCCGAACAGCTCGGAAACAAGCAGCCGATCACGGCAAGCACGAGAAAACCAGGAATACATTTTCCTCCCTCGACGTAAAGCTCCGATTCCCTGTCGCGCGCTCCGGCACAACACTCAGCGCCCGTGCCCCCGCTCCGCAGGCAGAAACCTCCCCCAGACCTCGAGCGTCCCACCCCAGAGCTGCCAAAACCGCAGGGTTCCCAACGCAAACACTCGTTTTATCTCGTTGTTAGCCGTGCCCGTGCGCAGAGCTGCGAGGGTCGCCCAGGTGTGGCTCAGGATGGGCCCCGGTGGAAGGAGTTAATTGTCCCCGGAGCATCGAGCTTTCCCTGACAGTGCACGACTATCACTCCGCTACACCAGGGAACGACAAGATTGAAGGCCCTTCCAATTGTTTATCTTTTCTCTGTGAAATGCCCCAGAAGGCATTATTTCTTGTATGACTTCACATGGGGAAAAACCAAGCAAACGAAGAAAAAACGTCTCTGCAATGACAGTTGACAATACATCTGCAACGTGCCGCGCTCGGTTAAAAAGCCGCTTTTAAAAATGTATTGTAAAAATACATTCATCTGATAAAATAATTCTGCACGAACGTGGAAGGTGTTTGGAAAGTTAGAGCAGAATCGTAAATAAAATGGATTTAAAGTATCTAGAAAAGTAATTTTTCCCAAGGTGAACGACCTTCTGCTCTTCCTGACAAGGCTCTCTAGCCATTCCTAGGTAATTTTCTTTCAGATTATCCCAGCAAACCCACAGAAATCAGTAAAATTTTTTGCCAATCTACAGTTCATAATTTTTATTTTGCAACAGGAGGAGGAGTAGCAAGAGGAACATTTGAAAAAATAGAAGCAAAATGTATGACTACTTTCATAATCAACCCTTTTGATGTCTTCATTTGAAATACTGTAAACCTGAAATGTCATTCAAATACACTTGTAAAAAATAACATGATAAAAATATTAACATTTGAAGTATGTGGTGAAAAGTTATTCAATGTGAAACAGAGTTTTATTTCATGAAAATGTTATCAGAATAATCTGTACTTATTTGGTCCAAATTCTTCTTTTTTACAAGACACTAAAAAATGGAACAGCTTTTCAGCTGACTCTGTTTTAATTTAATTTAATTTCACTTAATTAAGTGAATGCAGTAAACTACATGTGCTTCACCCTGCCTGAAAACAGTGTCAGATACAATGCAATTCTTGAAGAGATGTGTGAAGTTATCATTTCCCTTATATGTAGTCATGTTTTGGAGTAAGTGATCCATCAAATCTCTGCCCAGATTGATTTTATTGACCTTGAGATTATTTTTTCTATTTGCTTTGTATTACCTTGATTTTTCTTTACGTATTCGGAACATTATAATTTCCAGGTGCACTTCACGTTTTCCGAACACGTCTCCTCCGAGCAAGAAGATCTACATCCTGTCTCAGCATCCCTAATGACGACAGGTATTGCCTACACATCTCCTGGAAGGAGCTTTTTGTGCCATCTGGTCCCAACCTGCTTTCATTCAGAGAGTTTCCCAGACGGGTCCTGCTGCAGCTCAACCTGTTGGTTGCTCCTGCCCACCCTACAGAACAACGAGGTGAGGCTCAAAGAACCTCAGCAGCATCCCTGGAGGATCCAGAGTGAGGGATCCAAGCAGCACAACGCTTCCTTTTCGGCCTCCAGCTCCAGCAAGCACGCTGCTCTTACTACTTTACAACCACCCAAACCCACTGCTGCCGTAAAAAACCAGCGAAAACAAGGACCTGCTACTTTTTGGGAAGATTAGAACCACAGTTTCAGTGTTTCCCAGCAGGTACCTAAGCACAACCATTGCTTCGGTCTCCATTTTTATTGCTCTAGGCAATGGAAACTGTAGTTTCTATATTTAATGTATTGAAACTGCCTGGTCTCCAAGGTAGCAGGGGTATCTATGTACACTGGTAGAAAGCATTTCAGGCTCAATCACTTTGAAAGCCTGGATAATAGAGGAGCACTTGTACTTTGGATAACAAAGTTATTTCCTTTAACATCAACAAGCTGCTCAGCTAGTAACTGCATCAGGCATTGATTTTGTGAGCCTGTTTGTAAGCACTGGGGGGGCCTTTTTCACCAATAAAACTACAAAATTTGCAGATCATTCTTCACGTGCATTATTTCCCGGAGCAGAGCTGACAGGAGGAGCTGTATTAATTTCAGCATGGCTGTTTGGAATGTCAGTGGAACATCTGCAGGACCAGCCCTGGATCTGTTGGCTTCACCCTCCCTGTTTTAAGATAGATTGAAGCCTGAACTTACAGCTGCAGCCAAATTTTGTACCTGGTTCCTATTGGGACTGTGAAAGTGCAATCGCTTCCCAGACTTGCTGCTTAGCTCCCAGACTAATGGTCTGAACGTGCAACTGGATTCAGATGTGGGCTCCTTCCTGCTAGACTCGGGTTTATGTATTTCAGCAGGCCAAGTGTCTGCCTATTTACTCATTTGCCATGACTAAGTGTTAAATTAAAAGTATCAGGAGCTACCAGTCGTAAATTCCCTGGCTGTATTTTACTTTCTCTTGTAAGAAATGCTCCATCTACATTTTTTCCTTGCATCACGTGCTCCCTCCGAAGAGCAGCAGCGCCGCAGTGCCCAGCACATCCCCCCTCCCAGCCCTCGCCATCCAACTCCTGTTATCAGTAACTGGAACTAGGCATGTCCATGGAAATGAAAGCAGATCCCTCGGTGGAAACTTTTCTGACAGAAGTGTTCGCAACAACTTTTCAAAAAAAAAAAAAAAAAAACAACCCACGTCTCGTTTATTTTCCCCTTTCTTCCTCCCAGCTTTCTGTCAGTCATCAATCGAACAGGAGACAACTCATTTCATTTCTGTGACACACAATGATGGACTTGTGTTACAACCCTGACTTATTTTGAGAACTTCAATTTCTCAAGCTGAAAGCCTGAATGTCCCATGCTTGGAAGGGCTATTGATCTGATGTAGATGGACAGCTCAAGAGGAACTGATACATTCCTTACAGCAATTTTTTTCTGACCACTACATAATGTAGACTTTCTGCTTGTTTGTTGACACCTAAAAACTTTGATTCTGTGATTTAACTGATACTCTTCTGCTGTTTCTACTCAATATTTCCCTGCGCTATTTGATGTCGGAGCTATTTATTATCCACTACCTGGAATGGAAAAGCTGGTTCACTGTGATAAAATGTGCCAATTCACGAGGCGGCAGGAATCCCTGAAGGCACATCACCACGGTACGGCTGCAAACGCGGGACACCTCCCGCTCCTAAACCCTTCCTGGTGCCTTTCAGAAGCTGTAACGTCACCATGGAACAGGTTTGGATGCCCGCTCCCAGCCTGGGACAGGAGGGACCAGCCCTTACAAGCAGCACTGACCGCCAGATGGAAAAAAAACCATCCACAGTTTAATTACGATTTAATCAAAGGGGCTAATTTTGCTTCAAAGCAGGACAAACACCACAGATCCACGTCTCTTCCTTTATTTCTTTTCTTTTCCCCAGCTTTGCCTCAGCTTCCCTGAGCTTCTCCTGCGTGGACAGCAGGTACCTGTCAAGCGTGGGGACGTCACCACGGTGGCAGAGCCCCAGCACCACACTCCTGGCTGTCTGCAGGTCACAGGAAACGATTCATTCCACTCTTAATGATTTATGTAATTTCTTTGGACTCGCTCCTGGCTTGGGGGGTTTTCTGCTTTTTCTATTACAGCTTAAGGGAACCAAACCAGAGTGTTGCAGGGGCAGCTCCTTGGCCAAGGTAGCTCTTTGTGACAGAATTAGTCTGTGTTAATACCAGCCCAGAATCAGCCCCACAATTTCATTATTATTGCCTTTAAAGGAGGGTCGTCTCCTCCTCCTCCAGGACTAATTTAGAGCAATGAAAATTAAACTGCATCTCATCTAACAGTCAAAAAGATCTACAGAAATTGTCCTCGTTTAAATACCAATTCAACCCTTTTCTGTCACAGCAGGGTAGTACATCTATTTTTTTTGTTGTAAAAGCCAAATACTAGTCAAACAAAAGAGTCACTTCCACGTTAATTACACAAAAGAAAAATAAAAAAAACCCTGGAAAAAAAAAAGAAAGAAAAAAGCCACAAAAAAAAAAAATTAAAGCATCTTTTGAGAACTTAAGATTGTACAACTAAAGCGTGATGTGGTCTTAGACCTTTACTTTGTGTACAGAGTCAGACTTTACTCTTTGATTTGGTGCACAGGATCACAGCTTATTATGATTACCAATTACAAAGGTTGCAATTTTCCTGACAAAATAAGAAATAAGGAAGGAATGAGGAACAGAGGTAAATGAGGTTGCTGCAGAAAAAGCATCTGTGGTTCAGCTGATGGGAAGAGAATGTTAGCACAAGAAAAATGCTAAAAAAACCCTAAATGGCTTGTCCCATCCCAGAATCCCTCTGTGTTGACATTGGGCTCTTCAATTGAGTTAAATTCATAGTAAATTAAGAAGAAAGAATTTTGGGGTCTTGGGGTGTTAAGGAGAAGAAATCTTTTCAATCATAACTGCAACAGCTTAAGACTGATGGGGTCAGGTTCTTCTCTGGTTTAACCCTTGGATGCAGCAGATCCCACTCCTCCCATCTGCCTGGTCCTGAGTCCCTCTGCAAGGTGGGACATCCCAAAATAGTCACCCATTTAGGTGACCCCTTCCAACCTGGGCTGAGACCATTTATCACCAAAAACCAACCCGGTGGGTTTAAAAAAAGGCTTTGCAAAACTGATTCAGTTCCATCTTCTTAAACCTTTTTCACAGTGTGACCTACATTTAAATCACTCTCTCTTTTTTATCCCATCACAAAACCACCACCTCATGCACAAAATCCCACATAGGATCTGTCACTGGCACCTCAGAGGAGTAAACTATTCACAGGGAGTTCAGTATTTTCCTATTAATAACTCCTTCCCCCTCATGCTGGAAGATACCAGGGGCTTGGGTCAAGGCAGATTTCTGATTCCCCGTCTTGGAAATCCAGGAACATCCCATGTGCGCCGTGAGCTGCCGCCTCTCAGCATGGAAAATCCTCTTTCCCTGGTGAGAGGCAGCAATACTCCCAGCTTTTTCCCTCGGAAGCCCTTCTCCCTTCTCCTTCCCACCCATCACTTGTTATCCCGGCTCTCCGGGGTGGCGGAGGGACGAAGGGAACCTTGGCAAGGCTCCGCTTCCGACAGCCTCCGTGAAGCCATTCCCCCTGCAAGATGGAAAACTAATAATATTTAAAAAAAAAAAAAAAATATTTAAAAAAAGGGGAAATCAAAAGGTGGAAATTCCTGGTTAAAGCCTCTGCCTGCACAAAAAGCGTAGCAGCTTGCATGAACTGCAGCACGATGACTATTGCTGTTAATGCTTCCAATGACATCAGTGTTTTCCAAATTACACACTGCAAGAGGCTGGTGAGGGAAGCTGAAGAGAAGGGGCTGAAGGCAGTGAGGGTTTTAAAGGACGTCAGAAGCAAAAGATGTTTCTTTAGGTAGTCTTCCTTATTGCACTAACTCTTTTATTTTCTCAGTTTTGGGGATTTTTGGGAACATCCCTGCAGCAGTGCCCAGATAATTAAAACCTCAAATGCCACCAGCCCCACCTCAGATCCCTGAGTAACTTTGCTGTCACCACTCCTGCTCGCACACCCCCTGCACTGCTACTTCTGTGTGCCCAGTCAATCTCCCAGCTTTCAACCAAAGTGATTTCTGAAGTAAATATTGAGCGACAGGGCCCAGAAAGCTTTCCTAAAATACAGATGCATTACAGCTATTGCATTTTCACTCTGCCCCTTACAGGAATACAAGGAGCTTTTGTCAAGATTTCTGTTTCAGAAATGCAGGCTGTTCACTGCCCAGGCACTCAAAGGGTTTTTTCTTCCCTTAGGCTGGAGGAAGACTCTCAGGCTGCTTTTCCAGGTGTTGGAATGGTGCAAAGCACTTGAACCATGCTCATGGATGGTGGCCATCTAACTCACATGGCCAAGAGTGTGTTTTCCTTTTTGGCAGTGCTTTTGTTCCAGGTGGAATAGTCTTTCATCCACATGAAGGAAACTCTTGCTTGTCTCACTCCCAGGTAATGGTCTATAACCATCCAGCTGGAGTGAAATACAGAATATATGGGGATATATATTTCTGTGTGTGCACATGCTTGCATCTTTTTCACGCATTGCTCTCACCCATGCCACATTCTAAGTTAACTGAATTAAAAATAAAATAAGGGCATTTTTTCCCTGTCCTGCTAATGCCAGAAAGCCCTGGAGTAGCTGCACTTTTACAACGCAGACGCTCCAGACCAGGTTCCAGCTGTCGGAATTTTATGTCCTTGAGATACTTCTGGAATAACAAAGTGTCATACACGTCCCTGCCAGTACACGAGATCAGCACATGAGATCAGAGGTGCAGATGTTGCCTCCACATCCACCCACTGGCATCTCATTATCAGTTTAGTTGGGATCCTCCACCCATTCCCAGCCAAGCAGGAAGTCAGGAGCTGTAATTTGTGAGAATGAGCTGTATAGCAACCATTTATCTGCAAAACAAACCTCTGCTGGCAAAAACTTCGGAGGCAAAATGAGAATCTTATGAAGGTTTTCTGTCTTGGCACACGTAGGTAACGAGAGGGGAACGCTGTGATTACACAGTTCCATGAGCAGAGGGACTTGGAGGTGGAGGAAAGGACAGGAATCAGCACTGGACGCACAAAAAACCGCTTTAATTGACTGGAAAAGACATCGGTCAAGAGTTTGGATTTGATGATCTTGGAGATCTGTTCCAACCTTAATGATTCTGTGGTCCTGGTTCTATGATTGCTTTGGGGAAGGAACATCGCAGACCAACGCGCCTGACTTCCTTCACCCTATTTCTTGTTAAGAAGGGGATATTTTCCTGCTTGGAAAAAGAGCTGTGCCACAGTGGGAGGGAGGCAGAGGATGGCCATCCCCAGACATCCAGGGCCTTCACCCAGGGCCTGGAATCAGCAGGGCCAGGAAGGAGATCCCCTGATATCCCAGGTCACCAAAGTATTTCCAGCAGCAATTTTATTTCTACTCATTTAGGGTGGCAATCTTATCAGCACCACGCGCAGCACACCAAGTTATACAGAGGGAAAAGAGCTTGGGAGGAAGGACTGAGTCAGGATCCATGCTGCACTGTTAATTACTCAGATAATAAATCCAGGAAGAAGGTGTGCTTGGATCCCTTGTCGTGCAGGCTGCTATTCTGGCAACTGGGGAGAGACATCTGCTCAGCCCAGCCCTGCGCTGTCGGCGTGGATGATCACACCTTCCTAATGAGCATCTTAAAGCTCTTCCTGAGCAGAAGAATCAGCCTGGCTTTAGCCCCCTCTGAGAGCTTTGGTAGCAAGAGGCTGGCGGGGCCAGTCAGGCTGAGCCCTGTGAGGTGCTGGAGCAGAGGGTAAACCCAGCTCCATCATCCCCTCGCCCCTGACCTCCTCACAGGAGGAAGGGCAGGAATTTGCCTGTCATGTTTTTCCTCCTTTGCTGCAATTATGATTCCTTGCTTAAGTTTCCAATCTTTAATTGGATTGGAAAGTTACAGTCACAGCACAGGGGAGAGAAGAAAAAAAAAAAAAACCCCAGCTCCTCTGCCTGACTCAAGCGTCTGTTTTCATTTACTACTCCAGGCTTCTGAGTTGCTTTGTTAACTTGATGGAAATACGGATTTCTTGAATTAAAAAGATGTTCTGCCCTTGCTGGCTTGCTCTGCCTCTCTGTGAGCATAGCGAGGTGCCCAGGACTGCCTCTGCAGGGGAGTTTGGCCCGGGCAGCTTCACGTAGGAGGTGATATAAATAGATAAAAACCTCACTCATGGAACATAAACTTACTGCTGCATATACCTTCCTCACTGGCACACCACGTAATGCAAGCTATGTGGCTCTTTCTTGCCAGGGAGGCCCACTCACAAGTTTTCTGTTGAGCACAGCTATTAATGTCACACTTTTGTTCCCAGGGAAAGAAAAAAAAAAAAAAAGTGCCACTACAGAGAAAACTGCTCAAGTTTCTACTGCACAACGCTCCGGCTCCAGCGAACACTGTACTTGACTAATCAAGTTCTCCAGTGCAATTAAGCAAACCAAGGAGGGTTAAACGTGGGTTTTCTCACACCTGCCTCCCCTCCCCCGGCAGGAGCAGAGTTAGAACATTTCTAATCATGCAGCCCACTCTTGCCTGAAGTTCAAAAACCATTCACCTGATGGTAATGAAGGAGGCCAATTTAGCTTAAATCCCCTCTAAGAGGTGGGGAAGGGGTCAGGAACCAGTTTGCACAGAGGAGTACAGAGCAACCCTGGGCAGTTCTACTTCAAAAGGTTTGAAGTGCACCAGTGGTGCAAAGCTGAGTTCAGAAAAAGGCAGCCTGGGACCGCTGTGCTGCGTGCAGCTCCTTCCAGAACTCCAGGTCACACACACAGACAACTGAAGTTTAAATTAATAATAATAGCAAGCCTCCATTCTAACCTCAGAATCTTTCTCTCTCTCTCTTTTTTTTCTCAGTAAGCCCTGAGAATGTAACACCTCGGAGGGTAAATCCTGGAGCATGCGAAGTGCAAAGGTTCTGGCTGTTTACAGGCCATCAGGAACAGCCAGGTTTTAGCACCTAGGCTGGTGGCTCAGACTCTGCAGAGCAGGGGCAGCACTCGGACACGGAGCTATTGTCTGGCCAAGCCAAAGTGCTCCGACTCGGTGCCAGATCAGCCCCTCGCTCGTGGCCGTGGACTCTTCCTGACTTCGGATGGCAGCATCTGATCCACAAACACTGACGGGTTCCTATAGCTGAGCTTAACCTATGGAAGCATAGATTGTTAATATTCATGGGCTGTGTCGTGCCAGCTGAAGCCAGAAGGATTCCATGGTTATAACCATGGTTATAACCTAAGTCACTGCTTCATAAATTTCCCTTAAAATACACGGGCCACATATAAACTGGCTTTCTGTTAAAAAAGGCATCGTTTACCACCCCTTTTCTCATTTTAGAAAATCACTAGACACGTTTGGGGACTGATAGACTTGGCTCAGCTACACACATCTCTCATGGAGCATCAAGGCTCAAGTGTGACTTTCAATGCAGAAAAAAAAATTAAAAATTAAGCCACATGCTTAAAGAAATTCAACTTAATTACTGCCTCCTGGTGAAGTCCACAGTGGCAGAGCAAGAGGGATGCTACCTTTCGTTCAATGCACTTCAGCCTCACAGTTGCAGCTCTGAGACATCAGAGCTTTTTTGAACACCTCCTAATGGGCAAACTGTGCCAAAGCCAGAACCAGAATATCTCTTACCCTGGTCCCTCGGCAGACCAGGCAGTCCCAGGAGCAACTCCCCCATGCATGCGCAGCTTTCACCTCAAAAACCAAGCCAGTGCTATTCTTCTTTCCTTTTACCATCATTAAACTCATCCCCAGTTAGGAGAGAAAATGCAGTTCAATCCTCTATCTTCCCATGAAATTATGAAGCTCTGCCTCTGAGCTCAAAAAAAAAAAGAGCAGGCACTCATTTATTTTCAATCTGAGGCCATTGATAATCACCTGTGTGCTAGGATTTGTATAGTGCACTGAAAATAGACAAAGTTCATCCTAAAGTGCCAGCACAGTCTTCCATTAATCTCCAGCTCAGTCCCTTAAAGGAGGAAGTAACAACTCTGTAATGATAAGGCTCGTGGCAGCAGCCAGAGTGCTTGAAGGTCTGTTCTTGTAAAGAAAATTTTTCAATTAGTTAAAGAAGCCAGGAGCATCGGCTTTCAAAAAAAAGAGCTTCCTTATGAATCTTTGATCTCTCTCACTGTACCATGTTTCTCATGAAAGACAGTCGTAGTGGCACTGTTTAAATAACATCTACAAAACAGTTCAATTTGCAAATCAGTAGGATTACGGTTTCCTTTACGATCTTTATTCAAATGAAGCAGGGAGAATCAGCTGTTAAATTAAGGGCTTGTCTAGGAGAGTTGTGTCCAACTAGAAGTGGCCAACACTTGAGAATAACGGGAGGAAAAAGAAAACGTGATTTGCGCAAACTAAAAGCAAAAAAAAAAAAAAAGGCCAATTTAAAATGCTTGATCTCAGTTCTGGTCCTAGAGTCTCCAAACCAAGGAGACTCGTACAGGCCGGTTACCCACCCTCTTAACTACCTGTAATTTGTGCTTTTATCTCAGTTTAGTGCTGTTTATTAAATTTTAATAAAAATAAAGAGATTTCTGAGCACACCAGAAGCCAGGCATGGCCAGAGGTCCCTGCTGGGGAAGGGACAAGGCTGGAGAAGTGCTGCACATGACCTGACAGTGAGTTACCAACACCTTCTTGGGTGGATGTGGTGTGGCAGGTCTCCAGCTTGGGCTGTGGGCTCCGTGTTCCCCACCCCAAACTCCATCCCAACAGGGAGCTGTGTGTGGGATGTCACAGAATGCCAGAATAGTTTGGGTTGGAAGGGACCTTAAAGCTCACCCAGTTCAACCCCATGGGCAGGGACACCTCCTACTATCCCAGGCTGCTCTGAGTCCCGTCCAACCCGGCCTTGGACACTTCCAGGGATCCAGGGACAGCCAAAACTTCACTTGACTTGCCCTCAGTCTCCCTCTTGGCTGGATGATGTCCCCAAAACCCCCGATGCTTATTCACCAGGGCTTGTAAGGAGAAATTCTGGTGCTGTCTTGTAGCCCAGCCAAAACCTGTTCTTCCCTGCCTCCAACTCTTCAAACCCCAGACAACCACGGATCCACCCTCTCTTCCACTGCGATTCATCTGATCACAGATTTATTACTGCTACTGCAGAGTGTGATGGCAGAGGTTATGTTCCAAAATTGCAAATGTCACTGACTTACGTAATCATCACTTTAACTTCATAATCTATATATATTGGATTCAAATTCCCAACACGCTCCCTCGGATTATCCACGTTTTCCAGTGCTCCCGTGGTTGGTAAAGCGAGCACAAAGAGGTCCTGAGCACCCTGGAAGAGGCAGAAATGCCTGATGGTGTTACACGAGCACAAAACGCTCCTTTAGCGTCTAAGAAATCAGGATTATGTTTTTGATGGCAAATGCCAACTAACAGTAGATGTAGGATTTTTCAGTGTTTATGATAAAAATATACCAGAACACAACCACGTATTTTGTAATAAAAAAAAAAAAAAAAAAAAATTGCATCTTGAAAGCATTTTTGACAGGATTCCACTTTACAAGTTAATGGCAACATCAGAGGTACAGGAGTTCTGGAATAAATGGAAAATTGGCTCTAAATATTAAAGACAGAGAGCAAGAAACCAAGAAAAGCATAGTCATAGATGGATGATACTGCCTTGGCAGGCAAGGTAAACAGTGAGGAAACTCACTGCCAGATGCAAAAAGACTTAGATCATTAAAAGGGAAAAGAGATGAAAAAACCATTCAACGCAAATAAATTAGAGCAGTATCACCAATACTGTCTGTCAGCATTTCTGCTATAAATCCTGGTTCGCAGGAGTCTATCCCCACATCTGAAAAAAATATCCCCCGAGTGGAACTTGGCCTGCCAGATTTCTGGCCCGTGTTAACGTGGCTTTTGTCTCTGCTGAGTTTCGTGAGGCGCAAATGGAAATTTAATTTGGATCCACCACGATCAGCTCGCACACTCCGTGCACCCACGCGCGTTTGTGCTACCTGAAGTTTGAAGAAGCCTTCAAGAATTGTCTCCTCTGGAAACAGCAATAAGGTATTGGAGTTTAATCTGGGTACTTGAGATTTTATAACAACATTCCTCTCGTAACTATCGAACGTTCCTTCAGTAAAAAATGATGGGGCAAGAGAGAACTGATGGCGCCTGTTTTGCAAATAATTTAACTTTGAAAATGATGTCCGACCGTGTAATACTTAAACTATCAACAAAACAACATCTCCTCAATAAAACTTGACAAACACAGACTGATCTGAAGTCCAGCCTACAAGAAATGAGTCTAAGAAGTAGCAATTTTCAATAAACCTGTGTAGCGTTTGGTAAGAAAAACTAGTACCTAAAAAAAATAAAATAAAATAAAAACAATGCTTTTAAAAAAAAATTATTAATAATCCATACCATTTTAATCTGATCATTAATAGACTAGCACCTGAAATTTTTTACTGCAGGAATTCTGGAGGATAAAGCATTATCTTCTACTAGAAGCCATAACGTTTTTTTGGCTGATAGTATAGATTTTTTTTTTTTTGGCAGCTCGTTTTGATATATGGATACAAAGGATTTCAAGAGATTTTTCAGTGTAAAACTGAATTAAGCATAAATTGTTTAAATGATTGTATGTGTACCATAAAGCGCCTTTGAAAAATAAGGCTGCAGCTCTGGGTGTGCTGGCAAAAATGAGAAATTCCGAGCTGGGAACGGGTCGTGCCCTATGATCCATGGTGCGCATCGCTGCCGCCTTTGGAAATGCAGCTCCTTCACCTGTCCCCCCGATGGGATGAAGACAGAGGGAGGAAGATAAATTGCTCTCCATAACAGAGATTAGGCCAGAGCAACGGAAGGAAAAACAAAAAAAAACCCCAAACTCTGGTAAGTGAGAGGATGTATTTACTGCTGATCATAGCTGGGCTCTGCGTGTCCTCCCTCGCTTTGTTTTGTCTTCTGGGGGACTTTTGTGTCTCTAAACTCTCACCTCTGGTACAAATAAGGCCTTCTAGAAAGGGGTTGTGTCCCCGCGCCGGCGAGCCGGCCAATAAGTGGTTTGGATCTGGGGTTTTCCTCATCCTGTCGTTGTAACCCACGCTTCTTAAGCGAGGCTTTGTCAGGGGTTTGACCCACAGGTTAAACCTAATCCTGGTTTAACGCAGTATTTATTTCTGTAATTCACTGATTCACCCGGAAGAAAATACGCGCCAGGCTTTCGTACGGTGAAACAAATTTTTTTTTTTTTTTTAAAAAAAAGGCAGCCTGCGCCCTGGATCTTCCCAGTGAACTGTGAGTGACACGAGACGTGAGGAACCCCCGTGGCACCGGGCACCAGGCAGCCTGTCCCTACTCCCGGCATATGGAATGTGACAGCAGGTCCCGCCGGAACGCGCGGCAGACCCACGAAGAAGTGGAAGCACCGAACGCATTTTGTTTTTTTCCGAAGGATTTTTTTTTTTTTTTTTCTTTTCCCCCCCTGCCCTAAATAAGTCCTGAAAAACGAGTTACGCAGAGCTGTAGCTCCCGGGGAGGCTTCATCCCCTCCCGGAGCGCTTGTAGCACACCTTGGAAAAACATCAGCGCTGGGAGATCCCACAGAAAACACGTGGCAAAGTAAGCACTGAGAGCAGCGAGTACTGGGGAGATAAAACACCATTTCCAGAGCGCAGACAGAATGCACTCTTGGAGGAGAGGGAAGACACAAAAGCAGCAGCTCACAACTCTGAAAACAAGGAAACAAACAGAAGCGGGATCTCTTGGTTTTTTGCTTTCCAGCTCCTCGTTTCCACATAACCCCAGTTTGCCAGCTTCCGTTGTGTCTCGTTCAAATGTTTTAGCCACACACATCCATGCAGCTCTGTATAAATCGGGAAAGCTGCTGCACTTCAGACCCTCACTTCACACTGGGAAACGTGACATCCAACTGGGAGCAAACCTGAGGGTGAAACGTTTCCCTACAAGGTAAGCAAAACCCCCTAAAAAGGCCGACTTCATCAGGCCAGAAATTCCCACCAGGCTCCAGCTGCTCAGGGATCTGTCACAGCCCAGTGGGTCTGGAGAATGGATCGTAGAGCTATGTGAGATGGCCCAAAAATCACAAAATAAAGAGTTTTCCAATCCATCCAGGCCTCGGCACCTTGCTTGTTCCTTCGCTTGATGCTTTCTACTTCCAGTGTTTTCTTTCTGGATATTTTTTATACCTGTGATATCTTAGGACATCTTCTTAATCCAGCTTTAATGGATGGGAAAAGGCAATAAGATTCATGCCTTGGAAGAATTATTGGGAGAATTCATATATTGTGGAGGTACTGACAGCAGTACCTTAAAACTACATTGTGATTCACAGAATCATAGAATCCTTAGATTCATAGAATAATTAGAATCAGAGATTTCTGCTGAACTGGCAGGGTAATGCTCACTGCTGGACACTAATTTTTCTATGCTTATTACTCATATATCTCAGAGGCTTAAATAAGTTTTCTGTCTACTTTTTAGTCTTTATTGGTAGCCATTTATCCTGGGGGAAATTCCTCCCCCCGCCCCCTTTTAAAACCTCTCATCCACAAACTGTTTTCTGTTGCTGTGACATTACTTCATGTCCCTGGTAACATAAATTACAATTTTTAAAAAAATCCCTCTTTGAAATTCTCTTTAACTCATATTTGCTGTATCTCCAAAATGAGTAATTTTTTTTTTTTTAAATAAATATTTTCCTTTAATCCATGATAACTGAACAGACGTTTGCTAAATGAAGCCAACAGACATGAGAAGATTCGTTAAGTATCTGAGTTTTCTGACACTGCAGATTGGAAGGGAGCAGCAAGGGACTTTGCCAAAGACAGGACTTAGAATTTTATTTCTCCTCATACCAGCAAGCTATGGAATCGAGGAGTTGGACCAACTATACATCTCATGCCAGGCTATCACAGAATTAAACTGCGCCCTCTCCCACCACACCCAGCACCCTCTGAAGTAGATAATGTAGGTCACGGCTTAAAAATGCACGTAGCATCTTTAAATATTAAAAATTATCCACAGCACTAAATTGAATTGATAACCTTTCTTTCAACAGTTCCCGAACGGTAACTGGAAAACGATGGCACGGATTCATTCCAGCTTCTTCAAACCTCAAGCTTCTGAAATCAGAGTCTTCGTATTAGCACTGAACACAGCAACGTTCTGATCTCAATTATTGACAGCCTGAACTAAATTAGTTAGCGTCTCATCTAGTTTCAACAGTCTGCTATTCATTGAGTTGTTCAGATGTTGGATGGATTCCATCAACATCTCCTGAACGCACTTCTTTTTTTTTTAATTTTTTTTTTTTAAGCCAATCTGCTGCTCCCTGGTTCCTTTCTGACACTTCCACCCCTTTCTAATATGATGTTCCCTGAGCTATCACCCGTCGTTTCCATACGCTCGTTCTCTGTTGTCTCCACTTTCTACTTTTGAGTTTTCCTCTCCTCTCCTTATTATTCACTGTGCTCCTTGTCAGCCCCTGTGCCATGCCATGCAGCTCACCGAAATACTGGTGCTTATTTTGCTTTGACGGTTTTTAATTGTTTCCTCGGGATCACGGTTGGAAAGGATGCACTGTCACCGTCCCCAAAAACTGTCCCTCAAGGAGACAGTGGCTTTGCACTGAATATATGAGAAGGAACAGAACAAAAAAGGCACCAGACTTGGTGAAAAGCTTAAAGCCACATTGCTTTGCAGGTAGGTACAGGAATTTCCCCTCACTCCAGGCAGAAACCAAGTGCATTCTCCACGGTGCCTGTTGTCCTCCCTGTGCTTGGTGTCTCCTGGTGCATCCTCGCAGCCTCAGCCACGTGCCGTGGCTCCCCACAACGCCACTGCTGCACTGCCAGGATGTCACAGGGTGGGGAGAGCAGCTGGGTGGGGATGGCAGGCACTGTGGGAGCTGGGAGGGTGGGAAACACGGGAGGAACACAGCCCTGAAGGGCATAATGAGAAATGTGGGAGACCTTCTGAATGCCAGGAAAGAAATTCCCCTTGGAAAAAGCCTTTCCACTAGGTATAAGGATGTGTTTGTGTTTAGGCTGATGTGCAAGAGTAGCAGAACACCAGAACACCACGTTTTTCCCAGTTTTATCTTTGTGAATCGGTGCTAAAAATTACAACCCCTTCCCTGCTCTTATTTCAGAATTACTGGTCTCCAGTTCCCCATGTATCCTGCTAAGTGACATTATTTCAGCTCCCACTTCCACCAGAACAGCTTCTCCTCTGCATAAACCCACAGTTGCTGCCCTCAGTGTAGGTGCAGAGGCTCAGATAACAAGCTCCAAGCCATGGTAGCCTCAAGTGCATCACTGAGGGCCCTGGATGTGTTTTTCATTCCCAAATCACTACTCTTTTTTCTGACTGCACATATAAATCAAGGGCCAGTTTTAGGCTAGCACAGAAACTGGGAAAGTCAGCCTGCAAACCAGATTCCAGATGAGGAGGGAAGAGGAGGAACCACTAAGATTGGTAAAATCTTACATTCCATTTATCAAAGAGGGGAAAGAAGAATTCTAATCGTCACATGGTGGGTATCTAGCCAAATACTACAGAACAAACATCAGGTTTTACTGAGTTGCTCTTCTATCCCAATCCTGCCCAGTTGTAGGTTTTTCTGATGTAAAAAGCCACACAGTTGGCTGGTGAGGGATGGAAAAGGAGGTGATTCTGCCCCTCTTCTCTGCTCTGGTGACATCCCACCTTGAGTACTGCATCCAGCTCTGGGGTCCCCAACACAGGAAGGAAAACAACGCGTTGGAGCGAGTCCAGAGGAGGCACTGGGATGATCTGAGGGATGGAGCAGCTCTGCTGGGAGGAAAGGCTGGGAGAGCTGGGATTGTTCAGCCTGGAGAGGAGAAGGCTTTGAAGTGACTTAACTGCAGCCTTCCCATACCCGAAGGGAGCCGCCAGGAAAGGTGGGGAGGGACAATTTACAAGGGCCTGGAGTTACAGGACAAGGGGGAATGGCTTCAAAGTGAGACAGGACAGGTTTAGATTGGATATTGGGAAGGAATTTCTTGGCTGCGAGGGTGGGGAGGCCCTGGCACAGGGTGCCCAGAGAAGCTGTGGCTGCCCTGAATCCCTGGCAGTGCCCAAGGCCAGGCTGGACAGGGCTTGGAGCAGCCTGGGACAGTGGGAGGTGTCCCTGCCCATGGCAGGGGGTTGGAACAAAATGATCTTTCAACCCAAGCCGTTCTATGATTCATTCTATGATTCCATGAAAATTTGACCTGTGGACTCTGCACTACCTCGTGCCTTCCTTGGCTCTGGACTGCGCCATCTTTTTGATTTCGGGTCCCTCAGAACCCTAAAGCAAATCTTGCTCCGAAGCTGCCCACGGTTCAGAGCCGGACCGATATCAAGCCCTTCCAAAATAGACACATTCATATTTTCAGTGGATTTGTGGATGGCTGCACGAAGGTGTTAATCCCCTACGTACAGCCATTAGCAAGGAATTCATTATTCTGCCCAGTGAGTTATCCCTCTATTAAACGTTAGGAAGAATTAGCCTAATATTTACTGTCAGCTATTTGTTATGTTAAAGAGGTCTTTGCCAAATCTCCAGCACCTCCACCACATGCACAAAATCATACTTTAAATGAAGTAATTCTGAATTAAACAAGTGTGCTAGTACTACTAGTGGGATTTATAGTAACCAATAACAGTCTAAGAATGTATTTCACAGATTGCTTCTTTATATTGCAAAATTAATAGAGTTTTATATCTGAAGAAACAAATCTGCACATTAAAAATCAATGTTGCTCACGATACACACTTGGTATTATTTCTGGGAATGCTACAGCTGGCATGCACAGCCTAGTTAAAATATTATAATTTACTTGACTGCATGCATAGTCGATTTGCAGTCAAAACTGCCACTTACTACATGGGAGGAAAAACAATGACTTCCATGCTACTGCAAACATCAAAGGTAGTTTTTGCACTACTCCCCCTCAAAACCTCCTGGGAAAAGCCCTGACTCATAAGCTTTCCACTGGTTACTAGAGTGCTTCTTAGGTTTGAGGGGAAAAAAAAAAAAAAAAAAAAAAAAAATCATATTTTGCTACAGTACCTCCACTGAAAAATCCTCAACAAGCAGAATGGATTGAAAAATTCAAGCATGACTAAAAAGTACATTCCCCACTAGTCAGTGAATTTTGCTCCCTATTTGTCACTGCCACCTTGGAGAGCGGTGAGCATTAATAATGCATGGGTGCTAGGAATGTATTAGCAACTAACCTTGCGAAGAAAATCAACTGGGGACCCAGAAGAGCTGTTAAAAAAAAAAAAAAAAAAAAAAAAAAAAAGGGGGAAAAAAAAAAAAAAAAAAAGAAAAAAAGAAAAAAAGTCAGAGCTCTCCGGTATCCTCGTATTTATTGAAGACATTTTGGGAGCAGTGTCAGGGATGGCGGGCACTGTGTATCACTGTAAGCTCAGGCTGGAAGTCTCCGCAACGGGGTCGTAATTGAGTTCATTGATCACACTGGGGAGCAGACCCACTCCCACCCACTCCCCACCCACTCCCACCCCAGCACCGGCCGCCCTCCAGCACAACAAACACCCCAGAGGACCACGGACATTTATGCAAAGTGGTGGCCGGAGCAGAAATATCTTTGTTAAATGTAGTTTTAAGGAAAGCCTTCATTCTCTCCTGGTATTGGCTTTGCAGCTACTTTGCGTATGTTAATTGCGATCAAGTTTCCCTGTGAACTGATCAGCACAGCACTTTTGCCAACCAATATTTTCTAGGATAGGGCCAGTGAGGTGGGTGGAAAAGCCTTTCCCTTCTCCTGCTTCTACAGCTGCACCATTCCTGATCATGAGGTTACCACCACAGCCATTCAAACGTGGTTATCCCCATCTTTTATTTTATGGTGACATGAATGGATTTTATTCTCATTTTGAAACTCTTCAGTCCTCTCAAATCCAAGAACCCAAAAAAGATATCCAGTACCCAAGGAAAATATTCCGCCTCCTAGAATAAAACAGCCTTACCCTTACACTTCTCTAGTTTGAAACAATTTGTACAGGAAGCTGCTCTATCCCGCTGTTACACTTGGCAGTAATGGTTTCAGTTATATATTTATGTCCTGCCATCTCCTTTTAATATATATTGTTTATATTCCCAGGCCTTTTTTCTGGTATAACAATCATTACAAGTTTTACATGGAATATAGCTGCCTTTTGTGTTGCTAGCCAAAACAAATATTGTGTTTAAATCCACCTTATTGATTCACATTCTCCATGAATGTATCCAGCTTGCCAATGGAATCGGGAGATAGAGAGGAACAGTCCTAAGTTCTACAAAAAAAGGGAAAATAACATGGTTTTCCTTTCCCCTTCTGCTGGAAAAATGGACAAAAAAATTGTTCTCTACTTTCTCTCACCAAGGCAAAAATGCCCCAGAATTTTCTGTCTGGATCCATCCTCCTCCTCCTCCTGAAATAATCAGGATGACCTGATGCTCCAAGCTAAACTATTTGCTTTGTAACTCATCAGTTATATTTTTAGTTGCCCACTGCAGACCTTCATGCAATTAATTCATTAAGCTCATTACGACTTAATGCTGCATCCCAAATTCAAAGTTCCATACGCACAATTTAATCTTTGGTCATTTTTTATTAAGACGTGCTCTGAACGAGCGGTTTCCCCCCAACAGAAGGATTGGGCCAACTCCCTAATTAAATGCTGCAGCCTGTGGATAAGCTGGAAACCTCAGTGTGACACAATCCTCCTGCCTTTCACCTGCTTTCCTAATACTTATCAACCGATTCATGCCATTCTTCTCATCTTTATTTGATGCTGACGACAAAATAAAGTTAAAAGACACCTGCTGGTAGATAGATTTTCCACTGAACATGCTTATACAGGCCTTTAGGAAAACTAGATTCTGGCATCCTAAGAGGATCACATGATTAAGATCTGAAGATTGAGAAGAGAATTGGTTCAGTACCAGTTTCTCATTCTCATTACAATTGTTCTCCGGAGAAATGAGCAATTTTTCACCATTGTTTTCTTGACACAACGGTCTTTGTTGAGTTTTAGTGTGTTTTTGTTTTTCCCCATCTTTCTTTCTTTATCCCTTTTCCTTTTCTTCTTCCTTCCAAACCTCCCTGTGTATGCCACAGTCGTTTAATTTTTGTTATGGAAATGATTAAAGTTTTATTTTGTTTTGGTTTGTTTCATTTATCTCCCAGGAGTTTTTTAGGGTGATAGTCACTCTGTAAATGAATGTAAAAATGCTTTTGTCAGATTAGCTTGCATATTAACTGGTAAAACGCTTGTTATTTTACTCTGATGTTACATTCACAACAGGATAACAGTTCTGATCCTGTTATGCAAAAATCTGCATTATAAATTAGAAGGCATATTTCACACTTTTTTATCTTGGGCAGATTCCTAATGCAGTCATTTGGTGTTAGGATGAAAAAATGGAGATAAGGCAACTTCCATGAGCTCAGCTCATGTTAGATTCAGTAGGCACGAGCTCAGGCCATACGTGGTGACACCTTACTCAGATGATCTGAATTTGGGTGATGTCTAACAACTCAGGAAATGCTGAGCTTCACAAACCCTATGCATAAAACCTGCCAGGGGAATGCAAAATATCTTGGGCTGACGGCATTTTTGTAAGGTTTTTGTTTTGTTTTTTTTTTTTTAAAGAAAAAAATGTATTTAGCTAAACAAACTTATTAATTATTAGTTACAGTGAGATCCTATTCGTTAGGTCCTGGAAATCTCAGAAACATCTTTTGACTGCAGCCTAATGTTTCACAGTTAAAGGCAGTTTTTTGAGAAGTGACCACATCGTTTTCTTCTTTCTGTTATTTATAAAGTTTCTAAGAAAACCTGAAATTAGTCAGACAAACTGCTTATGGAATTCCATTTTCATCACCTCCTAACAATATTAGCACTGCAAAGGTTCTTTCATTTTGCAGGTTTATAGATCATTATTATAAATGGTGCTAAGTTGTAAATCAATGCCTGCTTAAGATGTTTAAGATCACTATCACAGGTGACTTAATTGTCCAACTTTCAGAAAACCTCTGAGTGAGTACCACCTTAAGAAGATATCCAATTTGCTTTCAGAAGAATATTTTATATCAACATACCCGGTACAATCTGATAGGACCCAACAGGAATCATCCATCAACCTGACAAGTTCAAAAGGGATGCTCCTATAAACTGCACACACAAGAGGAAGGGAGGTGTCTCCAGTGAGACAAGAACAAGTTTTGGGAGGTTACACTCAAAATGTTCACCCTCCGTGCTCCTTTTCAAAAACAAAAAAGAATTGCAGCTCTTGAATTATTTTTGTTCTTGTGTTTTATCACAAGGAGCAGCAGATTCCCATGTTCACTTTCCATCTTTTCACCTCTCTGTCTCTGCCAAGCTTCAGTCTGTTGCCCTATACACAACATTTCCAGCTCTGTATTTGCACAGCGCCTCAAAGGCTCAGGTCCTGCTGCGGGACTCAAACTTTCAGCCTCTGTGTTGATTCACGTATATATTAAAAAATGGCATTCTGAATTCCTGTGGTCTAAAGCAATGCAAAGAGAATTCTCCTCTGTGTATATGGGGAGGGCTTTAAGAGCCATACAGGCCTGTTTGTCATAGAACCTGGAATGGTTTGGGTTGGAAGGGACCTTAAAGTCCATCCCATCCCACCCCTGCCATGGGCAGGGACACCTTCCACTGTCCCAGGCTGCTCCCAGCCCCGTCCAACCTGGCCTGGGACACTGCCAGGGATCCAGGGGCAGCCACAGCTTCTCTGGGAACCTGTGCCAGGGCCTCCCCATCCTCCCAGGGAAGAATTCCTTCCACAGACCCAACCCAAACCCACTCTCTGTCAACTTAAATCCACTTCATTTTGCCCTATCACCCCATGCCCACATTTTCTAGGAAAAAATCCCCACGAGTACGTGAGAATGGCTTGGGAGGGGTGGACTTGAAGAAGGGAGCAGACGATCTGCAAGACTGTGGGGTAGAGCTGTGAATAGGGGTCGGTAGCCACAAAAGCAGATTTTTATCACTTTCACCAATGCATTTGCATGCACACACCAACACGGACTAAGCTGCTCCTACAAGAACGGGCACAGAAGTGCCCCCATCCTGGTTCCTGGTGCTGGGGTGGCCACTGCTGCCCTGCCCAGGCACAGCTCCTCAACAAGGGCACGTTCACCTGAGAGCCCAGCCAGAAAAAGCCTCGATAGAGCTCCTTCTTCTCCCTGTCTCTGAGCCTCCCTACCCTCACCCAGTGGACAGACCCCAAATTACTGTGCTGGGATTTAAATCAGGGCTTTTACAGCTTGCCAGCTACACACACAAAAAGTAATCAGTAAGAAGGGGAAAAACAATCCCCAAATTTAAAACATTTCAAACAGCATAGCATGAACCCATTCACAAATATGCACTGTCTGTCCTGAGACAGAGTCAAAACACACAACACTCTCTTTTCTCTTGACCTTGCAAAATCTTGCCATAGCCATTACAAGCTCCAGCCAATTTTTTCTTTTTTTTTTCTTTTTTTTTTTTTCCTTTTTGTAGAAATGGAATTTACAGATTACAAAAATGGTTTGCTCGAGTCATCACCATCCCTTTGAACTCTGAGGCCATTTGAATTTGATCCTGACCAGGCTGACCATAAACCATTCTGTTTGGATAATAGAGGAAATGGAACAGTTTGTCTTGAGTAACCTTATAATAAACTGCAGCTCAGTAGTTATGAATTAGAACTAAAATAGCTAGAAAAAAAAATTATCATATGTATCTGTGTGTGAGTGCTTTACATGTGAGTACATATACTCACATAAATACACACTCCACTTGATGCCAGCAGAAGTGAATGAGTGAGGAGCACTGGCAATGTTAAGATTATTTTTTAAATTAACAAACTTCATCTACTTGTTCATGATATTTTTATTGTATTAATAAAATATTGCTCATTTAGATGAGCTTGATAAATAAAACCCTCTAAATTTTCCGTTCATAACTCACTATAATCTATGCACAAAGCTCTGTGCAGTAGTCACAAATAATAAAGCTCCAAAATGTATTTTATTTGGATTTTAAAGTTTTGCAATGTATTTTTCACAAAATCACTGAAGAGTGCATCTTTCACCCCAAACAAGACACATGGAGCCAGGTCCATTAAAGCACCCAAAAATCTGAGGTTTGGGATGGATTTCGGTGCCTAAGCCTTCAGAGGTGGCTTCTCAACACGGCTTGAGCAACACAGAGCTGTGAATTCAGAGGCAGAGAACTGGAAACTGGGCATGCCCTGCTTTAAGGGCTCAGGGCTGTGCACTGAGTGCCTGAAGGATGGGTGGAGCTGGGGTGGGACTCTCTCAGCCACTATCTCCCATCTTTTTCACCTCCACACAGATCATTTTGCACCAGAATGACGATTTCAGCCTTCTGGAGGCTGTGATTTATTCACATGAACGTGCTGTACCAGGAGCCGGGCAGAGATTGCGGCCCCTTGGTGGCCACATCCCTAAATTCAGTGAAATTTCAACCTTTCGAGCCAGCTAGAGTCGTCCCACACTGGTTAAAAGGAATCCTGAGGAGAGGAGCTGGGAGAGACCAGGTGGAGCCAAGCGAGCAAAGTTAAACCCTTCTCATCCTGCAAGGCTAATTATGAAAAATGCCGAGCGGCATCATTTGCCAGAGAGAGATTTTTAAGCCTTTCCAGTTCTCCAACTCGCTGCCCATCGGAGGAAATTAAAAGCAAATAAAAAACAACCACCAAAACTGTGTGTGTGTCCTGGAGCAGAGACCCAGAGTCCACCAAAAACAGTGATCCATCAAAGGAGATGACTGCTAACCAAAGGCACAGGCAGAGGCTCCCAGGGAGCTCTGAGCCTGCTGCTGTTTCCCAGATTCCCCAGTAACCACAGAGTTCCTGGAGCTTGGGTACAGCACACAGCAGTGCCCAGTGGCTGCACAACACGCTGTAAAACATCTTGTTTTAGTCCCTGCTTGTAGGTGATGAAGAGAATAGAAGAACTGAGTCACCAAAGCCTAGAGAGAAGAGCCGGAACAACTGAAAACTTGTGTGATTTGGGGCTGGTGTTCCTCCTTCTGTAAGAAATAACCTGATTTTTCTCTGCTGCCATTCATTGCCCAGCGTCATTCAAGCCCTGCATACACAAGACCACGAGTTTATGAATGAAAAAATATCTGAATCCGAAAGATTGAACAGAATTAACAGATGATCAATGTCTGAAAATTCGTGCAGGGTGTGCATTATTCATTAATTGCCTTTTCATTTGATTATTCACCAAGAACTATTAATTATTTCCCTCTTTAAAAAAGCTTCAATGACCTAATCAAGAAGAGAGGGGGGTAAATATCATATGTCTTAGGAGACCAATTACGTACACTAAGAACCAAGCATGAATTGGAAATGGTCAAAATGGGAAACAAGTGAACACCTACAGCCACTGTTTGTGAAGCATCTAAAAATATCTGGGCATTCACAGCAATCAGGAATGGTTCCCAAATATAAAAAGTGTTTACCAGAAAATGGTGCCTAATGAGCAATTTAACCAGCTTTAATTCAGCAGTGATCCAAGGAATTCTCTGATTCAGAGAACGGCAATTTGAGCAAAGAGATATTTGAAGACTGAGCAAGACTATTTTGACAAGGAATATAAGGAAAGAAGCGGAATTTTGCATGAACCTATCTGAGAATTTCAGAAATCTCAGCTGTCCTGAGTCCTGGGTGTCTGAGAATGAGACAAGGGGAGAGATGCGTTTCTGGTAGAGGGAGAAGGTGGTTTCTGAGGCATCCAGAAGCTGACTCTAATCCTCACTTTAATTAAAAGGGAGCAAGTTCTTCACACTGCATCTGCTAGGCTTCCCTGGCACGACCAGCTGCTCCTCCTTCCGACTTCCATCAGCGCGAGGGTTCTCCCAGCGCCAGGAGGAGACCAAGGGGGAGGGCGGGAGGCAGGGAAAGGACTGTTTTCATTCCAAACTGGAGCTTTTTATAAACTTCAAATATCGCAACTTTTTCCTTCGGCTCCTCAGAAACAATCTTATTCCGAGCGTCTGCACACAACCATAATTCACATCGTTCCACAAAACCTCATTTCCAGAACTATAAACAGGGTTGGCTTTTTTTTTTTTTCCTTAAGTTAACAGAACGAAGCCTAACATCATCTAATGATACAAGATCTACTGAAAAACCAATATTGTTGCAACACAGAACATGCTTTTTTTTTCTTGCAGACAATACTTATCAGGTAGATAACAACACTCTATGCTGGGAAATAACAACAAAGCTTTCCTAAAGTGAAAAAAAAAAATCCCTATAAAAAAAAACTATAATCTTCTATAATTCGGTACAGAAGGGCATTGTACCAAGGAAATTCTCCTTGGCAAACTAAGCTATGATTAAAGGTAGTCACTGCTACTTGTGATCATTTCCTAACCTTGAGACTGAACTGTCCTCTCCAAGCTGAGTTTTTTGGTAACCTAGTAGTTTATGGTTAGGACAAATCTTGATAGCAATCCAAAGTCTTCCTCACACACACACAAGTGGCTCACTTTCCCTAGCAGATAATTGAATTCAGATACAAGTTTTCTGTCAGATCTCTACCAAAAAAAAAAAAAAGAAAAAAGCATCGTGAAAATCTACACACAGGATTAAGAGGATCGTCACACACACACACACAAAACAGGAAAGAGGTTCCTCCGTAAAAAGTATTTGCTCCCCAAATTGTAGCCCATTTAATATTAAAATGATTGGCAAAGGACCGTAAGGTTCTAGCATTTCTAGAATCAAACACCTATACTTTCCCAACACTTGTAACTTCTTAATTGGCCAGAAATCCTTTTCCTTTCACTGACAAACACTGTAACTCTTCCCTGCAAATTATCAGGACAAGATACCAGCACAGGCACAGGAATCCTCTCTGTTCCTAACCACACTTCTAGGAAAAGTGAAAGTATTTTACTTGCCTGTCCCTTCCCCTGCCCAAAACCACCCCAAACCAGCACTTCCTTACGGCAGCCAGATCAGCAGGACTTTTTTATCACCTATAAAACCATCCCTCTACAGGACATGGCTGATATGAAGACACGAGAGCTCCCCAGCAGATCTCCCATGCAGTTCTGACCCTTCCTTAGTGAACAACCAGGGACTGCAAATGTTCAGTGCCTCCCTGTGCCAGGGTGCTGGGGTGTTAAGACACCGTGCCTCTGCTCAGATCTCCTGTCAGATGGACTTCCACAGGACACAGGGAAAAATCTCCCATCTGAGGAGCTGGTGGAAGACCTGAAGCAGCTGAGCCGACCGGGTAAAACACCCCTACACAACGCGCGTAGGAAAACATAGCTTAAGATTGCTTTAAAAATTCTATTTAATGTCACTTAATATCTAATTAATCTAACACAGGTTTTGTCACTATTTTCTATTTTCACACAAATCCCTCCTTTTCCTCCCCTGTTTTCTCTCTACATAAGCCACGTCTCCCAGGCAGGGACAGGAGCACCACGTGGAGCTGCGAAAGTCAGGCCAGGTGAAAGGAAGAGCCTGCACACTGCATCCCACTAATTCATATTCAATTTCCCAGAGCACATTAAAGAAGAGCAGCGCCAGAGCAGGGCTCTTGGTGCCTCCCAGCAGAGGCTCTTCCCTGCACAGGGGTAATTGCCATCAGTCTCTCTCTGCTTACTCTCCTATTAAAAGAAATAAACGTGTCAGAGCTGTTTCACTCACTGCGCCCAGGACAAGAAAAAAATCTAAGAGGATATCAAGGTCTTATTTAAAATCGTGGTCATCTTTGTGTTTTCCTGCCCAGATGATGGAGGGAAACACCTTTTTTTTCTGCAGGGTAGGAAATGTGATAAGTGTTTTGTGGGAGTGACTTGAGTTTGAGTTAGCCTACAAGCAAAAAAAAATAGTGTCATAATGTTCAGCCAAAAAAACCCAAACAACCCCCACCGAAAAACACACCCCAAAAAAAGCCAAACACCCACCCCTCCAGTGAAAAAAAAAAAAAAATACAAAAAAAACCCAGAAAAAAATCCATCACACAGAAAGAAACTTTCTTGAAAAGAAGCTTTGCTCAGGAAGGATGTCCAGCCTCAGTGGAAAGAGGTATCTTTGGAAAACCTCCAGGAGAATGGGAAGTTGATGTTTTCCCCCAGCTGACTTTCTCCACAAGGTGACCTGGACCCTGTGGCTCAGGGAGGGGAGGCTGGTGAATAAATCTCAGTGTGCTTCAGGATCCACGCAGGGACATCAGAAGAGACACTGAGCTCACACCTCAGGGACATGGATGTCATAAAAAAGAGGGAGAGTGACTTTTTCCACAGGCAGACAGTGATAGGTCAAGGGGGGGGTTGATTTTAAACTAAAAAGAGGGGAGATTTGGATTTGATATTAGAGAGAAGTTCTTTACTCAGAGAGTTCTGAGGCTCTGGCACAGGTTGTCCAGAGAAGCTGTTGCTTGGATGTGCTCAAGACCAGGCTGGATGGATTTTGGAGCACCCTGGGATTGTGCAAGGTGTCCCTGCCCATGGCAGGGGCTGGAACGAGATGGGCTGTATGGTCCCTTCCAACCCAAACCACTCCGGAATTCCATGATTTTAGGAGATAGGTTTTTTTTTTGGAGAACAACTTGCCTGACCATCACCTGGTCCTCTCGGTCTTTTCATTCCAAACACACAGAAGCTGAACTCCTAAAAAATGTTACATTTTCTGCCTGGTGAAATCTCTATAGAGTAACAGCACGTGCTGAAAATGAAGGACAACACGAGCAGGACAGGGCAAACCAGAGCAGCTGGGGGCTCTGAGGTGACACCCAAGGCCTCGGGCTGGGATGTGCTGGCAGCCAGGCTGCAGCTGAACCTCCCAGTCTCACCCTGCTCTGTCCGAACCCTGCGGTGCTGCAGTGCTGCCTCTGCCAGGCGAGGAGCACCTCAGCCCTCGCTGCACCGCAGCTTTTGGCTCATTCCCAGCTGGTGGCTGCCGTGGTTATTCCCCACTCCACGCCTGGCAAATGTGAACGTTTCACATCCGCTCTGGTTCCCCTGCCTCGTGCTCAGGGCAGCTTCTGGTCCCCGTGGAAGCCACAGCACCTGCCTACGCAGTGAGCACTGTTACGAACCAAGAGCTGGGTACCAAAAGAGTCCTCACCTCTCCTGGAGCGCTCTCAGACCAGGTGTAAGGTACCAGTAACAAAGCATCAACACGAAAATCTCTGTGACAAAGGAGACTTCCCACGCAGCACCTCTTTTTGTGGGCCGAGCTCCCCACTGGCTCCCCTGCCCAAGAGAGCAGCGTGCCTCGAGCATCGGCCCCGCACTTCTGGCTGCACAGAATTCCTCCTCAGAAGCACACATCAAACCCCTCCAGAGCAGCCCCTGTCCGTGCACGGCTCTGTATCTAATGCCTCTCCAACCCTTTCATTTCTGTACAATAATGACTCTACAGAAGACGCCGGATCTCCCCTTTGGTTTAACAACCCTACCCCTGCCCGCTGCCGCCGCGCTGCAAGAGCCGATGTGCTCCATCCCCGCAGCGCGCTCCTGTTAGCCGGGGAAATAATGACAATTTACACCCAACCCGCACGCTTTCTCCGTGCTTCTGCGAGCGATCCAGAGGCGACAGGAACAAATTGATGGAGACAGAAATGGGAGAATCCCACCCTGTCAGAAGATGAATGAGCTGAGCTTGCATGATGTGAACCATGGCTGACAGAAGCGAGGGGGAATCAAAGAGTGAGCAACTTTTGACAACACACGCTTCACAGCTCTGACCACTGAGGATCTACATGATTATCTCCAGACAAAATAACTGTGAGTAAAAGGCTTACATACACTTAAATTAAACACAGCAGGGTTTTAGTAATCTCTGTTTGCATTTTACTTTCTGTTAAGAAGGAAATTGCTTGGACTGGGAACATTTCATTTAATGGCATTTTTAGTTACCTTTTGTACTTCTAATGCCATAGTCTAAATTCACCCCAAATTACCCAGGAAGGCAAAAGAAACTTTTGTCCTTTGTTTTTAATTGCTGTAGCTTCCTTACCAATTTTACTAAATTAAATGCGTTTTAAAACATCACCGTATTTGAAACCTAATTATCCCAATCTCCGAATGAAGAATAGCTAACAATACAAACCCCATTTATGTAATTTATTTTGCAAAGGAAAATAAATGGAAAGCAGTTGCAGTAATGATATACATGTTTGCAATTCCGCCCTGCTTTTTCTCCTCTTCCCCACAACAACTTAGGGAAGCTGCATCTTCTTTTTTTTTTTAAACAGATGCTTTAAAAGCATCTCTGCTGTGGCATTTGTTGTATCTGTAGAACGAGGGAAACTCTGCATAATGTCATGTTCTCCCTAAGTGGCATGAAGGGCTTTTGTTTTGTGTGGTGGGTTGGTTTTTTGTTGGGGTTTTTTGTTGGTTTTTTTTTTTTTCTGTTATAGCTGGTCATGAATGAGGATTATGGCCTGTCGCCCACAGTAAGGCATGAATGAAGATCATGGCTGGTAATTGTGATGTGCAAAATAAAAAAGAGTGGGAGATGCAGGGCTGAGATGCTCCGGGTGTTCACTCATTATTCAACGCGCCCCAGCCAAGTGGAGTTTAATCTTTTCAGACCACCTAGTCCTGAGAACTTAAATTTGGGGTTTGTTGGGTAAGCCACCATTTACTCACTGCATTTATCAATTACTTCCCAGCACTTCCAGCTCTGGCCCAGGGAAGAAAACTGCTCCCAACTGATGATCCCACTGGTTAAAAGCAGGAACGCAAGCGATCCTCACCCAAACAAACGGATAAAATAGGAAGAAAAACATTATTAGAAGAGCTCACCACTAGAGCAAGCAAAGAAAACTACTGGCATTTTGCACAGCAAAGTTTCTCACCAGTCAACAGAATTCTGCTGAAATTTTCTACTCGGCTTACAAAAAAAATTCTCAGGATTTAATATAAAAAATAAAGGGCTATTAAAAAAAAAAATTTTAAAAGTATTATAAATACCACGAATTCAGTTAAATATTTCAACTGCTTTGCTAGGGAGATGCCTTCAAGCTCAGTAGCCTGCTCGCTGTGAGTAAACACTGGGACATATGTGGTCAAACAATCCAAAATACTTGCTGAAGATTACTTTTACAAACAAGCCTGGGAAATTTGCTTTGCTGTTTTCTGCTGGGTCGTGTTATTTGCTCTCGGCGAGCGTTCAGATGGGCCCTGACTGGTTTACTCAGACAAATATTTGCAAGACCTTTTAAGTTTGGCCCTAAATGTTTATTTGTTCAAAAAATTCATACGAGGAAGGACTTTTGTTATTCTTCACTCACTTGCCAGCCTTGTTATTCCTCATTTTCCAAGCAGTCAAACACCCAGTAGGAGAACGGAGACAATGCCCATGTGATTCTGATGACAAATTGTGGATTATAAACAATGACTGGTAAAAACAACCAGCGCCTGAATAGGGCCAACACTTGTTTGCATAAACCATCCAGTAAATATTTAGAAGTAACAAATGCTTTCCTAGAAATCAGAATTGCTGTGCGAGCAAATGGCCAGCGAGAACTTGAGGAGTGTTTTAGCTGCCGTGCAAAAAATTGCGCCGCTTGCGCCCGAGTGTTTCAAACAGAGAAACTGAACTCGGGCATTTCTTTATATCCCTTCCGACACAACTGGTTATCAGCAGCCCTTCTAGCTAAGGACATTCCTTGGGATTCTTTAGAAGATGTTTCTTAAATTAGGTAAATCACACAGCTATCGAGGCTTGCTCTTGGGAAGCCCGAAATTCAATTTTTTTGTCGTGTTTTTGGTTTTTTTTCCTTTTCCCTTTCAAATGTGTTTCCCTCCTTGTGCACATGTGCTACTCTGTTAACCTTGGTTCCTGCTGCTTGCTCATATTCCTACATCAATTTTATCCTAAAAAACGTCAATTTTTAAATTTAATTTTATTATTGCTAGGGGAAAGCAGCAGCATTAAAATATTTAACGTGTGGCCAGTGGATAGAAGGAAAATAAACACATCAGCTGAGGACTTCCAGCTTTCTTGGTGTCCCTTTATAGTCTCAAAAAGGGCAGAAATATCAACATCTACTTCGTGAAACATAATAATGGTGACCAAAGTGTAACTTTAAAATGAGTTTGCCTATTAGCTGGGAAGCATTTATTTATGCAGTGCTGAGACGAGCTGGAGCTGAAAATATCCTTTCAGGTTCACAGACATTAAAGCACATTATTAGGAGCTGTGGCACACCAACACACAGGTATCACCCAATTTCATTACTACCTGGTTAATTAACCTGCTTAAAGTGTGAAAGTTGGCACCTTGTCATTAGAATCCATGGGAATCACTAATGAGGAGCCACGAAATAATTTGTTTCTCAGCTAAAAAACCCCGAAAGAAGAGGTTTTGTCTCATTATTCCTCTTTCCTGTTATCACCTATGCAAAGCCACGGAGATTTTGTAAAACTTAAACGTCTAAAAGAGGAAAAAAAAAAATAAAAATACTCTATGTAACATCTTAGGGAACACTTCACAGATCTTTAATAAAATGTGCTGTTACCCAACACCAATAAGCAAGCCAAGGAGTTTGCAGGGAAAACGCATTCAGCAGGCAGCAGGAATGCGAATATGAGTCCTTTAATTTAATAGGATTTATTTGCGATTCTTTTTTAGCACGTCTAGAGGTCAAAGAGACAAAAAAAGACACACATGAGTTATCAGTCGAGAAGAAATTCCAGGATAAAGAGGGACCTTGTTTTCTACTAACAAATTGCCTGCAAATAAGTAATATTTTTTGTAAGTGTAGTCATTTAGGATTAACAATTTACAGTAAAACAAACCCCAGTTTCAGAAAAAGGTTGTTATGAGAACGGGTTATTAATTTTCGTTAGTTTTGCCACGTTTGCCACTCTGGGGAACGTTCACCTTAATTTTCAGATAAAGGAGCAGGTTCAGGAGAGATTTAAGCTCCTAAATATCGCTTGATGTGTTTTGAGTCTGAAGTTTGGGTTCTCAAAATGAGTTCCCAAAAAATCAAGTATTAAACAGCAAAGGAGTCATGGGGCTACTCTGCATCCACTGTGGCTAAGTTGAAAATACATATATATATATATGGAAAATGAGATGCTTGGGGCATTATGGATTCCAAGCAGCAAGTCACACCCCTGGGGGATTGGGGTGTGAAATTCCCTGTAGATATCCAAGCCACTGCCAGCAGGATGGGCGAGGGAGTTCCCCTGAACAGCAGATGGGCATTAATGAGATAAACTGGGAGAGCAGTTCTCAAGATTAAACTTGTGGCATTAGGAGGAAACGAGGAAAAAAAAGTAAGAAACCTGAGGTGGTTTTCTTTTTTTAAGAGAAGATGTGGAAGGAATGAGTATCCTGAAGAAGAGGGGAAGACGGTGGTTGTGGGCATCACATTCCTGATGCAGTATGGAGTACATTCCTGAGACAAGACCTCTCCTTGCTTGCTTTGCTCCCTCCATCCCTGGAGACTCAGATGCTGCCCCACTGAGAGCTCCAGGCCGGCACGAGGACCCTCCCAACCCTGGCATCCCCCTGGAAACATCCCTGCCTGGCTCCAGCCTTGCCACTTCGTTGTAACCTCGGAGTAAAAACTGAAAGCAAAGAGCAGAGGCAGAGCAGTTTCCTGATACTTGCTCCTTAAAAAAAAAAAAAATCAGATCCTCTCCCATGATTGGAAACCAAAAAGGAAAAAAGGAGAAGAGGAAATGAGGTAACTGAAAATTTGCTGACCTCTTCAGATTTTTGTTACTGCTTTGGCTGTAGTGTCACCAGTGGTGACAGGTGACACATGACTTCCCCAGAAAACTAAAAAAAAAAAAAAAACAAAATTCCTGTTTGTGTTAGTTTCAATTGCTGTCATGATCTATGGCAGGGGTACCCACAAACCCCCCTGTCTCACTGTCCAATTAAAGACTGGATTAAAGTCCAATCTGACACTGGGCTGCTTAAACATCTTCACACAGTCTGAGTTCAGGTAGGGAATAAAGGAGATTTGACTCGAAAACTATGGCAGAACTGGTTGAAAATGCCTTGTCTGGGTTGGTTTTTTTTTTTGTCCCTATTCATAACAGAACTATTCTATGGCAATAGGTTTGTTTTCCCTTGAAAGCCTCTTACTTCACTGAGAATCAACACATATGAAAACTGAAGTATTTCCCCTTTTCTTGTCTTTTCCTGATGGGGAGAAAACTTCCCCAAAGGGCAGAGACGTGCCCGAGGAGCACGGGCTCCCAGGCAGCGCCTTGGTTCACCTGCCTGCAGACACACGCTCCCAGCCACCAAAATGAAAGGTTTTAACTGGTTTTGTCGGGGCAAACAGGATCTGTTCTGTTTCCAGAAAGCAGAAACCGACTGCGAGGTTTTGGCTCTGCAAGGCAAGAAAAGAAATCCAGATCGTGTGTTGGAAGGGAGCTCAAAGAGCATCCAGTTCCAACTCCACTTCCGTGGGTAGAAGGGCTTCTTTACTTGTTCTTTCTGGATTAATGATCCAGGATAGAGAACGAGACCAAAAAAGGTAGAGAAAAAACCCAATACACGTCACCATTTCACCTCTGCTCGTACACACTAATGCACACACACACACATCCATAATGGATGAACTTTGAAGTTTTTGCTCCTGAAAACCAGCTTTAGATGATCTTATTTATTTATTAGTCCTACTGTTCAATTTATATTTTGGCTTGCTATTTATTATGCAAAATAACACGCTCATATTTTATTCAGCAGAGCATTTGATTAGTGCAAAGCTTTATTTGCTGGCCTGCATAACAGCATTTTGTCTCATCTGCAGGCAATGTAAGATATCCCAGATCGTTCATAATTCTGACTCCAAAAGAGAAAACTGTTAAAAGGCTGAAACTCTTTCTCAGCACGTAGATGGCAGCAGGGCCTTTGGTTATACCAAGTTACAAGTTAATTTTGTCTTTGATGGAATGACTCGCTACTTTTAACAGTAAATAAACTTTTTTTTTTCACAGGAGATTGTCAACTGCTGAAGGTATCTCAGGATCCTGTGAAAAAATACTCTTTTCTTTAGTGTACAGTCTCTGAAGTCTCCTGGCCAGCACTTCCATGTTCAGAGTCTGTTTCTGGTTTTTAGAGCGATCTGCAATCTTTTAAGATCTTTTTAATCTAAATCTATTGCATTTTATGAGTTTTCAGGTATTTGATAGCTGTTCTTTTTTATTAAGATGAATATAAAACATTTTAAGATTTGTCTACATTAAAGGTAGACAAAAAGAAATACATTAAATAAATGTTTTTGGTGTGCTTGAACCCAAGTAACCAAGGAAGACCAGATGACTTCAAAAGCTGCCTTTAGTTATCTGTAAAAGATAATTCAAATCATTTTC
The DNA here is from genome assembly GCA_013399875.1 of Gymnorhina tibicen. NCBI lineage: Eukaryota > Metazoa > Chordata > Aves > Passeriformes > Artamidae > Gymnorhina > Gymnorhina tibicen. Next base: position 6,335,841 of record VXAZ01005100.1, read on the forward strand.
ATTTAAAATATATTAAAAAAAGAAAAAAAAAAGCTACACTGCAGGGTACAGAATGGCTGGTAACCAATAAAATGGGAAAACAACCCAGGAAGGCCAGCCCAGGAAGCCACAAGTGTATAAACTCAACAAATTCACTTTAAACAACAAATTATGAGCCCGATTCACAATTATTGACTCCAGCACATGGAGGGAGGAAAAACAGTTTGAGTATTTTAAGGGGGAAAGTCCAGGCTGGTTTTCCCTGATAAAGGACCCTGAACAAGGAAAACTTCTTGTCTCCTCTGGCACACCCAAGATCCTCTTTAGGGCACTACAATATTGAGTGCAGCCCCCCAGTGGGGCGGGGAGAGCAGTGCTCCCAGAAAGAGGGGAAATTTGCTTTTTCCCCCCTCAAAAAAGATTTTTCTGGGAAGAAACACAGCATAGAAGGACCCCACAGGCAACCTGAAATACACCTCTATGTAAAAATACTTTTTAAAGGAAAGAAAAGAAAAAAAAGAAAAAAAAAAAAACACCCGACCCCCACCAACCAACCACCAACCATGAATAAAAAAAAATCTTCTTCTCAGGGCAAGGGAAAGCTGTCTCACCAGCATCACTTTTAAAATGGATAAAAGCCCTTCTCAGAGCTGAAGATAAATCAGTGGCACCAGCTTTAACAAAGAGAGAAACCTTACTTAGGGCTAGGAGACAGCAGGAGTGGTAGGAGTACCAGCTGGAACAGAGATGCACATCAAAGAAATTAAAGCCCTTTGGCTGAAGAAATTACATGGATACTATAAACTAATAACTTTAAATATTAAAAAACCCTTTTCAGGCTACAGCAAAGGCACACGTTACAAGCAGCCAGCCCAAGGTTAGCAAGCACTGAGCGAGCACAGCTCCTCAGAACCAGAGACCTTCACCTTGATGCCTCCCAGGTAACAAAGTGAATTGTTTAATCCCTACTGGTTAAAGACACAGCTTGCTACGCCGGTTTATTTATTTTTTTTTCCCCCCCACCACTCTCCCCGTGCTTTTTAGTCTCTGTTAAAATAGGTTTGTTAATCACAGAGCAAAGTTGCACAAAATGTTCTGTCTCAGAACAAGGAGTCACGCGCAGCCTGTGCCTCGCTCCGCGCCGAAGCAACAGCTTGCTTTGCAGCAGGACTCTGGCTTTTCCCTCGCCCTCGACGTTAGGCTTTAGAGAGTTAAATTCAAGGTCTAATTTTCTTTACCAGCAGAACGTATCTCATTTGCTATCAGTGCATGCAGTAGACTTTTTGTCAACATGGTAATTCAAGGAGAAAGTCAGGCTCTCTTTGTTACCAGATTTACAATGGTTTCTTGAAAAGACAGCTTGTGTATACCTCCTGCCTCACTAGAATACTTGCTTGCTTGGCTCCTAACAATGGCTCATTAAATTCAGTCAAACTAGTATGAAACTTACCTTCAAGCAGTTTCACTTGCTGAACCCCATTCTCAAAGGATTTTCTAATCTGCAATTTCTATTTTAGACTTTGAGCAGGAAATTGGAGAGAAAAGAGCACGGAGCACTTTCTGCAGAAACACCCAAACAAAACAATACTTGATGATACCATTTCAGAGGCAGAATAGATTTGTGTCACTCCTGTTTTGAAGGCAATCACGCTCACAACATTTATCCTTAAAGAAGGAGCATTCCCTGATCGCTTTGGCTGTAATTAATCTCATATTGGAAGAGAAACTAAGGCTTTTAGCAAACTTTCTTTTTTTTTTTTCCCCCGAAATCTGTTACTTGGCCAGTCTGCACAAGAAGGTCCAAACCATACAGAGCTCATTACTGGCTGAACTTTTCATTTACACTTCTCACAACAAGCCCCCAAAAAGCTGAGATTTAGCTGGACAACCAGCAGCACGAGGGCAGAATTCTCCCCTTCCTGCTACACGTGAGAATAATTCAGATTGGTAAAAGCTTTATAGGAATCTCTTGATAACACCATTTTCTCACTCCTGTTCTTATAGAGTATCTTCTTCAGCACTGAGGTTGTGGCCAAAGCTCATATATTTCATATGAGCAGTTAAAGAAGGGAAAGGTCACAAATGAAATCCCCCCAAAAAAAGATCATTAGAATCACAGAATATGCTGAGCTGAAAGGAATCCACAAGGATCACCGAGTGCAAATCTTGGCCCTGCACAGGACACCCCAAGAATTGCACCCAAGAGCGTTGTCCTAGCACTTCTTGAACTCTGAAACACTTGGTGAAGATGCCGGGGTTTGGTGTCTTAAATAATTAATACACGGGAAATTACACGAGCGTGACCATAATATACTGGGTTTTGGGAGGGGATGTGCATGTTTCAGTAACCTTCTGTTGCCTGGCACAGTTAAGTGATGAAGAATCTGTAGGTGACCAGATATTCCAGCTGGGTCACCGAGGACGCTGTCTTTCCCATCTCCCCTTTGTTTTACTCCCACCCCTGGATCTCAGGTGCAAAGCCTGGCACGGAAAACGCCCCCTTCCACATAACCCCACAGCCTGTCCTCGTCCTGCCACCGCTTCCCAGCCCCGGGAACAGCACGTGGCTGCTGTGAGCGGGGTTTATATCCCACGGGCAGCTCAGACCACACGTGCAGCACAGCAAAAGTGCCATCTGGAAGTAATTCCCCGTTATTACTTCTTATCAGGACTGCTGAGGGGTTTTTATTTATCAAGCATAAATGAATCATAGGGCAAACTGATGTCTGCTCATTAAACTATGAGAACTTATTAGGCTATCCTTTTACTGCTCAAAATAGAAGTCTAATAGAGGTAGGCTCGATCATGCTAACCTACAGCATGAATGTGACATGCAAAGGAAGAAATAGAGTGAAATTTGTCTCAGTTATGCCAGGAAATTACATATTCTTCTTAAAGTAAAATAAACACTTGACAAAGCTGTTAATCATCCCTAGTGGAAAGGATTTACAGATTCAATATTAAGATGATGAGCTTCCCACTGGTCTTAGGAGCACTATAGTCAAATGAATCAATTTTCCTCTGAAATAATTTAGATAAAAATTACATTCACATTGAAGAATATGAATGGTTTGAATGCTAAGATGTCACTTTAAAAATGTGTCGTCCCTCCAGTGAGCTCCTATTAGTCCTCAGTTAATATTTAGTGTATTTTGAATGAAAGCATCAAAGCTGGTATCTTATGTGTGAATTGTGTATCTGTAAAGTACCATATAGGCTCACATACTTTTTTCCCTTACAGAAACAGGGTTGCATAAACAGACATAGTCTGCCGAGCCTGAATTAAAAAAATACACACTGAAGATTGATTTTTAAATGTCACTCGTACCCAGACATTTCACATCAAACCACACTAAAGATCCGCTTCAGAAAAATAAATTTGCACATTAAACAGCACAAGAATAAAGAATACATATTTATCTTGATTAAGATGATTTCATAAAAGCTCTCAACAATTAAGGGGTTTGGGGTTTTTTTCAGCAATTTGAAACAATGCTTTGTTGAGGACGTATCTGAAAATTTACCTGCAGTTAAAGAGTATCTGGGGACTCCACTTAAAAAAAAAAAAGGCAAACAATTTTTAGAAGTTACCCATTCAAAGAGAGAGGGAGAGAGAGAGGAAAAGAATGAACGAGGCAGGGAGATTATAGAATTTAATGATTAAGAATGTGTGCAGTGCAGTATAAGTACATTTGTTTCCTTGGAAACAAACTAGTACTGTTGCACCGGAGAAATTTGTAAGCATTAAAAAATTCTGTAATCAGGCCCCAGGAGAACATATTAAATTTTTTAAAAGGGATAAATATTTGGCATTCCTGGCCGTTTCCTGACTGCACTTGTTGATGAGGCCTGCTGTCAATGGGTGGTGTTCCTGACGTGGGGGAAACGGGTCCGATACGCGAACCCGCGCAGCCAAAACCTCTCTTTTAACTGGGTAATCCATCCAGCAGGAACAGCAGCTCTGGAATCCACAGGCAGGTTTCAATCTTTTAAGCAGTGGGTAGATGGCAAATGCAGCTAAATGCAAATAAAGGTAGGCTACCAAACCTGCAATAAAGGTTCGAGGGGGGAATTATTAAGAAGAGGGTCTAAAACCTCTGCCTAAGTCCCCCTTACTTGCAGAAAGCAGCAGGATGGCTCCCAGGGAGAAGACAGGACAATAAATGATCCCATTTGTGCCAGGTAAAAATTGTACCTATTGGACTTCTGGACTCTGAGTGATTCAAATAAAACAACAGGCTCAAAACTCTTGAACCTGCCCCTGTTTCACAACCAAACTCAACGCAGTTTTTTCCAGCTGCACAGGAAGGCTGATTTTACTTCAGTTTTACTAACAAGAAACAGAACCAGAGGAGCAAAGAAATCCAATTTACAAGGCGGAGAAAAAATATCCAGAACACCACAAGAAATAGTACCTAAAGAGGCTCCAAAAGAGCTGGAGAGGGACTTTGGACAAAGGCATGGAATGACAGGGCAAGGGGGAATGGCTTCACACTGATGGAGGGCAGGGCTAGGTTAGAGATAGGGAGAAGTTCTTCCCTGTGAGGGTGGGGAGGCACAGGTCCAGAGAAGCTGTGGCTGCCCCTGGATCTCTGGAAGTGTCCAAGGCCAGGCTGGATGGGGTTTGGAGTAATCTGGGACAGTGGAAGGTGTCCCTGCCCACGGCAGGGGTGGAATGGGATGGGCTTTGAAGTCCCTTCCAACCCAAACCCTTCCACAATTCCATGATTTTATGAGCTATCATACTATGATAGCTACCATAATATGACAAATGTCCATTTGCAAATGGAAATGACACCAGTAAGTCAGAAGAACACATCGGTTCTGGCTGGGTAACTATAAATATCTGGTTTTCTGCTCAGTTACTGTGTGGTGACCTCACCCAGGTTGTAGCTCTGTGGCAGTAATGCCATTCACCCTGGAATTCCATACAGATTTACCTGGCAGTAATGCCATTCACCCCGGAATTCCATACAGATTTACCTGGCAGTAATGCCATTCACCCCGGAATTCCATACAGAACTTATCTGTCACAGCTTTCAAAATAAATATTGTGTCTTGTAATGAAGGTACGTGGGGAAACGTGAGACTGTTTGGCCACTATAAAGTAAACTTGTTTCCTGTCAGCAAAGAAACAGGAATATATGCAAATCAGGATCAAAATTATTAATGCAACGAGCTCATTTCAGTTCCTCCCTGTTACGCACGAGATGTAAGATGTGGTGGATGAAGTTTCATCGTTACTAGGAAATAGTAATTGCCAAAATGATCCCTCCGTTTTCCTGAGTGGAAAAACAAGACATGGGAAGTTACAGGGAAAGAAAGTGGTAGAAGTAATTCTAGGCACAAGTTTTTCATATGAGTATAAACCCTGAAATTAGTTTCCAGGAGCAATCTTAGATGTGGAAGCGGAAGCTCACACTTTTATAAAGAATTAGAGGAATATAAAAAGAAAGGTCCCTTTATCCTTCACTTCATCAAAAAAAATCTGAGCTGGTTCTTTAACCTCATCACTCAAAGTCAAGGGATTAAGACTCCATCTTTTACAAAATTAGAAAAGAATCTTTCTGCCTGCTTGGATACTGAACCCATGACAGCGAATTTGGTGACACTTGAAACTGGTTTGAAGAAAAAGATGCAGAGCTCCAAAGAAAGAAATGTCTTCTCCTGAAGGAAATGCAGAATTCCAAACGGGAAGAGCTGGATGCTGTGGAGAGGCATTGCCAGTGCTGGAATTTGCAGACTTCCAGACTGCAGGCTATGGCAGACACTGGGATCCTCCTTTGATTCCAGTGATATTTTCATTATTTCAACATATTGCACTAATTTCTTTTGACTCACTGGTTCTCTGCTGCTCTTCAATATTTCAGAGTGTTTCTAAAGAGCCCGAGCAGAAAGCCAAGTGGATTGATACTTCAGTATTTTACTTTATAACTATATAATATTTAATACTAAAATGCTTCTACCAATTCAATTTAAAATTGTTAAACCTGCCTCTTACCAAAAACAGAAGATACGAGGAATATTGGTGTCTTATAGATGGAAAATATCAATTCGCAAGGGAAAATTAATCTGTGGCCTATTTTCCTTCTGAAATACCTCCCTGAAGTCAATAAATGCTACGGAAGAGCAAGACAAACTCCACCTACGTGTGTCTGGGTCTGGCCTGGTTCACTTTGTCAGGGCATCACAGGATAATTTAGCTTGGGTGGCACATCTAGAGCCATGTGGTCCAACAGCCACAAAAAAAAAGACCAGTCTTAGAGCCAGAGAATATTGCCCAGGGCCTCCTCAGCTGGGTTTCGACCACCTCCAAGGATAACCTTTCCTAAGATTCCCACTGGGCCCCTCTTCCAGCACTTGACCAGCCTCAAAGAGAGAAATTTCCAAGCTTGATAAAAAATAATGGCCTTTTTTTTTTTTTTTTTTTTTT
>VXAZ01005100.1:6342264-6355470 GCA_013399875.1 Gymnorhina tibicen
TTTTTAATTTTGTTTGTTTGCTTTCAGATCCTCAGGCTGAGACTTCGATGGGATAGAGAAGAAAAGTTCAAATGGACATTCTGGCCTTTTCCTGTAGCTAATAATGGGAAACAAAGCCCTTTTCTCAGCTGTCTCAGCTCTCAACACGACCCTGCCCTCCGTGCAGATACAAATCAGCTCAGAAGATCTCTGTTCTTCTATTTATAGGGAATTCGAGAGGAAAAAAAAAATCCCATCCAGAAACAAATCGTGTTTCCCAAATTACACACCTGGCCATCAGACTTGGCTTGGGACTAACTCTTCCACTCTTGGGGAATCTTAATGAGTTCTTCCTCTACTTCTGTCTGCTAAAGCAAGACTTTTAGGAAAGGTAAATTCCCATTCCTCTTGACATGGGAGACTATAAACCCCTGCTGCTTTCTCCAGGACAGGTCCATAACTTCCCATCAGGTAATAAAACATCCCACAAAACACAGCATAGTGTTTTATGAAGAAATCAGGGACTTACATAGCTTTCCCATACCCCAAATTCGCCTTGACATCAATATTTGCTGTCATTAGATAAAGTCACATCAACAATTTTGACCTTTTGATGGTATTTCTGTTTTACCAGTTTTATGCAGACTGGCACTTTTTCCTTTCAAACTTTCTTCCTACCCGTCCTGTACGTCCCTTTTCCCCAAAATTCCTTATTCTCAGGGTAAATTTGAGACTGGAACCTCTGACTCCTGTGCACTGCGATTATCTATGGGAAAAGTAAAACTGAGCCAGCTCTAGGGAGAGCTTTTCCTTTGGATCTCTGCGGGGACCCAAGGGCACTGCTCCTTTGATACTATTTTTTCAGGAATCCTCAAGTCTGTCTGTGCGCAGGGGAAAGTTTATTGTGATATGACCATGTGGTAACAATATATCAAAGTCCAGCATTAAAATATTTCTAAAACATGAAAAATGGGCTGTTCATAATGTTAAAGAAGGACCGGCAAATTTGCTGACAATGTGGGTAATTTCCTGAAATCAGAGTTCATCTTGCAGCAAAGTCATGTTCTGCGGACAACAGAAACAAGCAGAGCATAAATCACTCACTCACACACACCGTCTCCTCTGTCCTGGCAATCACACGGGCTTGGGATCACAGCAAAGCACACCATGCCTTAGAAGAATAATAAGGGCCTCTTTAAATATCCATGGAAAACAATGGAAAGGCTCCCGTTGATGTGGACACCAAGGGATGAGTATTTCATCTGGCTGTGATGCCACAAAGGTCTCAAAACCAAGACCTGCAGGGACATTTTTACCAAAAAACCCAACACTGAAACCAGGTATGAAAGTGCACTTTTAATCTATGCAATGAATACGCACGTTTAAGAAAGTCACTAAGCACAAAAAATGGATTTTTCCATTTTTCACACCTGGCAAACGGACTGTGGAAAGTTTCTCCTAATTTAATCAACAGTCTTAAATGTATGATCAAATATTCTGATTTTTTAAAAAATCTGTATATTGGTTTAACTGGTTGGAGCATAAGCAGTCCCAATGACTTTGAGTACACACATATTAAAACTACAACCACATTTGCATGCTAAATACATGAATATTTTATAAATCACTGTGAGGGTATTATATTTTGAAAGGCATTAAAACTCGTACTCCTTGGGTTTTTGCAATTTCACGTTTCTAAAGCAGCAACTTTTCCTTACTCTTCATAAGAATTTAAAACAGCGTCAGTTAAATGTAGCCTCATTTTCTAGTGTGGGACACATCCTGCTCTGAAATATTTTACAACTTAAAAACATTTCTTTTCAGCAAGACAAGAAAAATTTGGGGGGCTAGGGGCACGTCCACCTATCACAACCACATTACCAGAAGAGAAAGAAAAAGAACCCTTTAACACAGGCAGAGTAAGGCTGGGTAGCAAATAAATTAGATACAGACACGAGATAATAGAAAGCACAGTAATCAGAAGACATGTTTTATTATTACAGGTGGAGATAATGTTGGGGAAAAAAGTGTGGGAGAATGCCTTGGGCTTGTTTTAAGACCAACATAAAAATGCAATACCTTTATGTTTGTTTTAGCATCTTTTTTTTAAGCAAAGGTTTATTTTTGCCCCGTATTTATTTACTCTCCACATGTAAAAACAGGCCCACTGAAATATTTAAACGTGCCAAATACTTGGGATTTAACGTGACCGTGTCTTGAATGCGAGGTCATTGTTCTGCTTACAGCAATATTTCCTACAGTCACATAAAAACTTCCCCTTCCATAAACTTCAGTGGGGTCAGTAAGAAATTCTTCTACTGACCCACAGAAGGCTTCTACAATTTTATTCTCTTTTATAAAACAGGTAAAAAGTTCAGGTAAGAATTTTGATCCACTCTAGGGTCTTTCTTCGTATGATTGTTGTCCTGGGAGATTGAATGTGGCCCACCAAAAAGCCTTGCAGGTATTTTTTTTAGGTTCTACAACTCGAATTGCAAGAGGAAAGTGTACTCATAATCCTCTACCACTAACCTTCCATTCAGAAAGAAAGATGTGTAAATGTTCCACAAAAATCTGCTCTGATGAGTCTGATGATCACTAACCTGCCGTTAACCAGTATTAATAAAGATGTAAAGTACATACAACACGAGTAAGAATAATCATACAAATGATGTAGCTTTTCTCTTGAAATTTTAAATTCAAACTTGGAATAAGAGTAATGCCCCATAAATCCCACCATTTTAATCAAAAAAGTCTTGCTAATGTCCGTGTTAGTGCAAGGAGGTTTAAATACTGGCTACATTTTCACCCGTATTCCACAAGAAACTGCCCATTTTATGAGAGCAAAGTTAGAGAGCCCATTATAACCATGAGAAGAATGTTTTTAAGAAGTTGAAAGAGAAGGCAAAATGAAATGTGAATATTAACTACACGCCCCAATTTCTCCACCCACCCTCCAGTCATTTATAGGCAGTTCATAGAAGGTCTACTGGATTTGCTATCACACAGTGACAGAACAAAATATTTCAGTACTTTGCAAACTTGTAATTTTGTAAGTGAAGATTGTAAGATCTCTGAAATGTTGGTATCCAGTACAACTTCTACAAAATTATCCTTCTAATTAGCATAAGCTCTTAAAATAGTTTCTGAGAACATCTTCTTGCAAATTCCTTTTCAAACAATATTAATTTTTGTAATAATCGTAGAATTGTAGGCTACTTCTTTTTAAGTAACATTTTTAAAGTGAATACAAGGAGTACGAATCCTGTCAGAAAAATTTTTATTTGATTATTGAAACATACACTCGTGTTGCCTTTTTCTTTGCTTTGGCAAAATCGCCTGAAAACACTGGAGCCAGATCTGGTTCAGGTAATCCTAAGTGGTTTTGTTCATTTCAAGTAAGAATTATACCATATGCCACGCTTGAAATTAGAATTTAATCATCACCCACCATGCAGAGATGCAGACAGTTCTGATAAAATTCCCTTTCCCCACTAAAACAGTCATACGACGTTTGTTGTGTTCCTTCAGCACAAGAGAGAAAAAAAGAACAGAATAAAAAGCTGATGCCATTAAAGAAGGGCTGCAGAGAAACTTTTCCATACTTGCACCCTCTACCAAGATAGAGCTGGACAAATGTTGGGAAAAAATGCCTTGAGAACCTTGCACACAGATATCCCTGTCTTTAGTGGCACCACAGTTTTGCTCACAGTTCTTTGCCAACACTCCATTTTTTAAAAGCGTCTTTATACACAAGAAATAGGTTTAGATTGAATGAATTAATCCCCCACGGGGACCTATCTCTAGATAGGTTATTCCACACAAGTTTATCCGACCAAGCCAGACACAAATACTGTATTTGGGCACTCTAAATCATCACCTAACTTTCGGGTACTGAAGAAAGCAACTTTTAGTGCAAGTCGAATCTCACATCCCCTTAGCTCAGGAGGCAGGAGGGCTCCTCCAGCCTCACTGGCAGCACGACCTCGAGTGACAAAATAAATGCATCAGCCAAAAGGAAGGACTGGAACACCGAGAAGAGACCTGGGTCGCCAGATACATCCAGACTTGAGAGGAAGTAACACAACCAAGAAGGAGTTGATAGTATTGATAACATTGTCTGATCTCTTCCAAAGGGAAAACTGAAAGGAGATGGAGACAGCAATCAGTGCCGAGCTGTTTTTGTCAGCAAGGAAATGCAGACTACCGCGTCCTTTGCTCCTTTCACATCCCCCTCCAGCATCCCCTCTTTGGAAACTTTTCCACGTGAAAATACTCAATGCCTGTGTGGGAGCTCTGCATCACTTCAGGCAGGAGAAATCCGCAATGAGCATTATCAGGTCGTTCTCTCTGGCAGCAGCAGCTCTCAGACACAAACTCAAATGCGGAACCGATGTTTTCACTGTAAAATGTACTCCTGAGTTTCAGAGGAAAACCCAACACGTGTAATTCAGGAGAAAACTCCACCAAAATACACGTTGCTCAAGCAAACAGTAAGAGTTTGCCTGATGAAGATGTACAGAAGGAGACAGGTAACGTATTTGCAAACATGGAATTTCTAAAAATCAACAACTCATCCTTTACAGAAACATCCACATGAAGAGGAGGAAAGAAAGGCAGGTAGCAGACAGGGGAAAGGGTTAAATAAATAAGGAAATGCAGGGCATAAAGCTAAATTTGAAGGAATACATTTGTTTTAAGCCTCGGTTGAGTAGGGCAGAAACAGAGCCATTGATATGCTGATCACTGTAACAACACGGAGTGTGGAGACAATTTAAAACTTTACTCCTACATCTGATTCAGGGTATTGTTGAATAGCAGTTGTTGGAATTTATACAAATAACTATTCCTCTAGTCTATGTTTATGATATTTTATTAATCTTTCTACTATTACTATTATTATTAATAATACAGGAGTGCTGTTTTTGCAAAGCTGCATTGTGCTCTCGCAGACATCCACGCTTTGAAGAATTTCCTTTCAAAATTATAAAATATTTATACAATAAATCATCAGATGATTTAAAATTAAATCATTCTGGTTGTATTTATGTTCATGAATCAAATGTGACTTTTCTCGCTTTACACAGGTCTGTGCTGTTTTCAACCTCAACCTTTCCAAGTGACATTTTCATTTAGAATCTTATCATTTCATAATTATTACCTTTCAGAACTCCCAGGGAGAGAACAAAAGCTTCCTCTTTGTATTTCCATTGTTACGTTCCTTTGAAGAACAAATTAAATTTCAATCCCAGCCAAAACAAACTTTTAAAGTACAAAATAAATCAGAAATTACGTGAAAAAAATAACAAGATGTGCAAGCTTAAAGCGGCCTCTCGTGAGCACAGGTATATTCGAGATGTTTTAGTGCTGTGTTTTCTTTTGTTTCACCAGCAGGCCAAGCTCAGCCTAAGGAAACGCAGCAAACATCTCACTGAAGGTGGTCTGAGCTGCTCTAAACTGACACCGGGACTCTTGTGATGAGAAAGGATAATTTCTCATAAATGAGAAGGGATTGTTTGTACCCCCAGAGTGACTATGTACCACCTTTCAGGTTATCGTTACCTTTTAACTGGCCTCTGAGCTGTCCAAAGAGGAGAAATCTGATTATTTCTCAGCTCCCTTGCAAAATGTGGAGCCACGCTTTATAAAAATACAGTATTTACATGGTTCTAACCAATAGTAATCCTTACTATCACCAGATTCTTTTAATTTCACTCCAGCGGGCAGGTTATTCTATTTTTTTTTTTTTTTTTTTTTTTTTTTGTTTTGGTAGGTAAATGTCGTGGCTCGGATTCATAGAAAAGGCACAACATTATCGGTAAAACGGAGCAAACGAAATTATTTGCTAGCCTGGAAGGCGATTCCTCTTTTGCAGGGAAATTTCGGTTTTAATTCAGGAAACAAACAAAACTTTGCGTTATCCACCCCCCAAACAAAAAAAAAAAAAAAACCAAAAAAAAAAAAAANCTGGAAGTAGGAGGAGGGGGGGAGAAATCAAAGGACCTGGAGAGTGTTCAAGTCCCAGCAAGGGACAGGAACGCAAGTGGCTCCTGGCAGCCCCGTCCGGATGAAGAGCCGGGGCGGCGGCACTCGAAGCCTGGCAGAGCGCGCGGCGCTGATGGAGGGAGGGAGGGAGGGAGGGAGGGAGGCGCTCGCCCCGTAAGGCAGTGACACCTGGGCGATGGTCACAGCTCCCGCAGCTCACACCAGGGTTTTGGGAGATGCCCTGGAGAAGCGAGGAGCTCGGGGACGCCACGGCCACGCGCGGGAGCCCCCGCGCCCCAAACGGACCCGGCGCCTGCTCCGATTAAAAGCCGCGAGCCCGTCGTGTTCCCAAGCCAGCTCGGCTGCCAAATCCACCCAAACTCACCCATCCCGAGCCGAAAGGAGCTGCGCGGTCCAAAATTATGAGCAAAACAGAATAAAACAATATTTTGTTTGGACTCAAGAAAATAATTTATTGAAAACAAGCGTTGCAAATCCGTTTTACTTCCCCCCAGGAGCCTTGCAAAGAGAACCAATATTCAGCTGATGTATTTTGTGTATGGCCACAGTTCTACGTTAATCTTGGCGATTTAAGCTGCAGTTGTGCCTAAACGCCCTTGGCCAGCACGGAGCCCCTCGTGCAAGGCACAAAGTGCCACCATGGCAGAGAGCTGGGACAGGGAGGGGACACTGAGACACCTTAGCCTGGGTAGGACTGGGGCTTAACTCCTTCATTATCGAGGTCTCCAACCAACCTTGAGCATCTCCAGCTGCCTGGTTTTAAATACACCACTTTTCCCAATCCATGCACTTCCCAAATCACCACTGCAGCATCCCCTAACACCTCTGCTACTGAAACCACCTTGCAGTTTTTCCAGGTTTTTTCAATTCCCAAGTGCAGCATCGCCAAAATTTTTGCCTGATGGAGGTATCAGCCACAAGGCCAATATTACCGTGTTATAAATGACATGGGAAGGAGTCCCAAATCATGTCAGCCAGGGACATAAACAACTTAATTTTTAATCCTTTCCAGTGATATCACTGTTTCAGGAGTGCAAAGAATAAGATATTATTTCAGTCATTTGATCTTCTTATTTTGGATATACACTGGATTACCTAGGGGGGGCGTTTAATCCAATTAGGATTGCCTCTCTTAGCCTAGGCACAAACCAACGGGGAGATCCTTCTCAGTGAAGGACATAACTCACCCTAAATAAAGGGAGAAACTGATTCATCAATATTCCTCACATACAATTTTAAACCTGCTACTCTTCAATCCTGTTTTTCAGAGAAACTGGTTTAGGCTTTGCTTTTTTTTTTTTATTTTTTTTTTTATTTTTTTTCCAGAGAATAAGATGTAAATCTACTGCCATCAACTTTGTGTTATTCCGAAGCTCTAAGAAGAAAACCACCTGGTATTTTTCTTCAGCCCCTCTATATGCATATGCAAATCCAACAGCTTCAGGATCTGCCAAACTATTTACCAAGTTTGTCAGGGAAACAGCCTCCGAAACAATCTTCTTTCAAAATAATTTTCTGTGATTCTAAATTCTTCCTTTGAACGCTATTTTTGTCTCTGAGAGCATATTCACCCTTGCAGTCTGACTGCTTGTTAAGAAAAAACAACAGGAAAAACACTGAAATCTCACTGTTGGCCTATGTTCTACTGCCAGTGTTCAAACATCAGGATCCCAACAGTATCCGAGCGCCTGAAAAACATCTCCTTTTCTTTGAAATCTGCCCGGGTTGTGGATGAGAAATTGCCAGTAGAAATTACAACATTTGCCATGACTGAGACGGGGTGGGTTTTCGCATTTGGATTGAATGAAACCATGGAAAATGTTGTTAGTAACAACTCCAATGTTATAAAAAATCACCAAGTGACAGATTTCGAGATTAAAAGGAAATATTAAAAATCCCCTTCAATATTTAAAGCTTGCTTAACTAGTAGCACTTCACTTGACACTGACTCGTGTCATTTTCTTTCATTCCTCTTTTGATCCATGCAAAGCAGTTACACGATTGCAAATATCTTATCATGTCACCTTCTCATATGGATATGAGATGAAAGAATATTATCTCCAGCTGAGTGATAAGTCCTGCACCAAAACTACGGGTGGAATCTGCACAATCTGATGCTAAACGGGAGCAGGGGGGCGGCAGCACTGGGCATTTCTTTTCCTGATATTCTCTGTTGAGGATAGTTGAGGGAAAAAAAAGGGTCTTGTTTTTAACAGGTTATTCAAGGCTCCTAATTAACCATTGAGATTTTACACCAGGTTAGCTGAGCTTCTTGTCAAGGCACAGGGATCGCTCAAATTGCTTTTATTTGCATGATTACTAAGTGGCAAACCATCAGTACTCCTTCAGCTCTGATTTTAAACATGCAAAGGGCATCAAAAGGCCTATTAACATGAAATAAAATTAGCCCTCATCTGTTTTATTTTAAAGGGACTCTTCCCTCCCCCTTTCCCTCCCTCCCCCCCACCCCCGCCCTTTCTTTCTTATTTAGGGAATTGGGTTCCTTTCCCATACTTGGTATGTAGTACATCTTTTTTTCTCAGAGTTAATTCTCCAAGTCTGGTCTGTCAGCCAGTATAAACAACGCTTGATGAATGAGACTCAAGGTGTTTAGTCACCTGAAGCAGCTGTTTGAAGTAACTCTACACACAGCCTGAGGCCCGTGTTTTCACAGCTGTGGGAACTCTTCAAAAGCTTTTCCTCTTGGCCTGCTCCTTTGCTGTGGCTTTAGACTCTTAGCGCAAAATCTGGACAATTTCAAAAGGGCACAATGAAACTAGAGACAGCAATTTTTGATGATTTTGGGCCAAAAAAAGGGCCTAGAATAAATAAATGAAGTACATTTGAAAGTGCTTCACCTAGGTGGGCTATATATCTAAGAACTGCTCGCTCTCCATGTGCCCATGCCCTCACTTCAAAGGGGAGATGAGGGGGTTTCAAGCCCTGCTCTCTGTTTACAGCTATTTTCACTTTCTTCCCTGATGCGGCAGATTATAAACTAAACGTTTCTGGGCCTGGAAAAGCACATACCTGAAATAAACTCAGCACGTTTTTGGAAGCTGGAGAGCTCCCCAAACTCATAAATAGACCTGCAATGATCAGTGAGTGATCCGTGCTCCCCGCTGGGAAGCTTTGGAGAACTGGCCCCGCGGAGGTCGTGTGATTGCCTCTCCTGGCTCCAGGGCTGTGCCTTCGTGATCTGCCTCGCCGTGCCCGTGTGGGTAGCCAAAGAAGCGATGGGCCCGAACGAAAAATAAGAAAAAAACAAGCCAGGACTGAGCGAGGCGCTGAGCTGGCAGGGAAAATGAGAGTTTTTGCAAATGCGGGACCCGATGGCGCAGCTGGGCTGAAACGTTATATGCGGAATGAGGTCATGGATCAGAAAATGGATTTTATTTGGAGGTGGGAGCGGACTGCAAGCCTCAAAGCACGGCGATGAGCGTGCTGGAAAGTCCCGAGCGATAAACGGGGCAGGTTCTGCCTCCCCGGGACGAGCAGCGCGGGGCTCCTGGCGGGCTCAGACAGATATTGCTCAGCCCCGTGAGTAACGGCGGGGCCACCGCGCCGGCCCCACAAGGTGAGCATCCCACGGGAAAGGGAGACGGAAAATAACTCCAGCAAAGCGTTGAC
Source organism: Gymnorhina tibicen (assembly GCA_013399875.1). NCBI lineage: Eukaryota > Metazoa > Chordata > Aves > Passeriformes > Artamidae > Gymnorhina > Gymnorhina tibicen. The sequence continues at coordinate 6,351,880 of VXAZ01005100.1, forward strand.
GCGAGCCCCAGAACGGGATGTGAGTCGACAGATTGAACCGGGGAGGCTGTGTCAGGTGGATGTTTAATTCACTGAATAATGCTTTCCACTCCTGAGTCCACCCAAACAAGGAAAGACGGGTACATCCAACCTCAGCTTTCAAACGTGTCCAACAAAAGGCATCGGGAGGCTCGCCAGGAAGAGCGAGGATGGGACAAACTACTCCTGAGACAGTAGAACAAACATGCCCCAGCCGTAGCTGTTTTAACACCGCATGCCTCCCACACATTTCTCCACAAATCCTTCTTTTCTTGCCTCTCATTTTCTCCAGTTTACAAAAATTCTCATGTTAACAGAAAACGTTTAGTTTAAATTGATCCTCAGCCATCCTTGGCATGTATTACACACGCTCATTCTTTTATGTTTTATAGCTTATGTCATCCTGTATTTATCATTTAGTGAAGGCCTTATATTTTTGGCTTGCTGTTGCCCCTTATCAGATGATAAAATGTTCCCTCAGGAGGGAGAGATTTTTACAAATTATGATGACAGTATAGAAAATAAATGACTTATTGGCACTACAATCAGGCTATACATGGAAGCGTGTTCTTCAAAAGTTTATAGAATCAGAGAATCACAGAAGCCTGGAACGGTTTGGAAATGGAAAGGACCTTAAGGACCACCTAGTTCCAGTCTCCTGCTGTGCTCTACATGAGAAAGGTGTGTGTCCCAACTCTGGCACTCCCAGGGAAGGAAATTCCCTAAGGACGGAGTGGCCATGGGGTGACAAGGACGGTGTTTCTGCCCAGTCAGAGGTTTAGGAAGAGCCCAGGGGATGAGCTGTCCTGGGGTCTCAGCACAAATCTGCCTGTTCCTCCATGGCTTTAACTTTGCCGTGTCAGGCAGCGGTGGAGTTTCCAGATACTTTGGGAACAGCAGGGCATAAACATTTCCAGAGTAGATAATGAGGATTTGAACATAAATAAGACTTTTTAATATATTCTACATTCCTGTCCACACCTGGATGCCCACAGGTCTCTGGGTACCTGTGTTTTGCAATAATACTGAAGGCTAGGTGGTCCAAACCACGTCCTGCTCATTGCCTTCACCCTTCTGATGTGCTCCCACCCCATTCCCACTCCTGACCAACCCCCGAGAGGTTCCAAGCAGCCAGCACCAAAGCACATCTTGTACTACCAGAGACACAGCTGGGCTGGTCCCTTCTCTGCAAAAACATGACATAAATACTGACACTGGTCACCACACACGTCAACAGAGTCAAACTTTGCTGATGAACCACTACAAAACTCCCAATAAACAGAAAAAGCCGCTGCTGAACAGCGTATTGCAACCCTTCCCACCGTGCACACGAGGCAATTATACATAGAGAGGCTCGCTGTCTTTCTCCTCAGCAGCAAATTAAATAACAACAGAAGTTTTAGGTAATTAAAGATGTTTGCTTAACTCAAAACTAGAAAAGTAGTTTATATTACCAAAGCCTGGAGCTACAAAAAACAGCCCACAAACAGCCGAGGGAGTGTTCTCCTCAGGCAGGTACTCCAAGACAAAACCTGGGTTAATTTTAACTTTTCAGGTAAATCCTATTCAGGTGAGTGAGGGCTCCCAGGCACCATCTGTGCAAGGCCACTCACTTCCACCCATCTCTCACCTAGAACCAGATCTGCCCTTTGATTTTGCTCTGTTTCTCAACCCCTGCGTAATAAAACAACCAATGACTCCCAGAACAGATTCGGGGTTTTGCCAGAGCCGTGGGGCTCTCAAGGGGACATTCCTGGACAACACCACAGCCAAGGAGGACGTCACCTGCACGACATGGACTTCACTTGGCCATCATCTCTGAGCCCCTTGGTCAGCCAGCCCAAGGACTGAGCCACCTTTGGGGCTGGAATAGGTTTAGAGGGACATAGGACTCTAAGGCTTATTTTTAAGGGGAAGCTAAAGATTTCATACAAGCTGAACAGCAGAACCCTAAGCCCCACATGAACAGTAAGGTAAACATTCCCTGGAGCATTTTATGAGTTCCTTCTCACCACAAATGGCAGCATTTTACAACACAGTCTGAGTAAAACACATTCAACAGGTCACCTATGCAATGTGATGACTCTGGGATCCATTTGCTGTGACAGGGCTGTGCCCTTCCAACCCCGTCAGCTGGATCATTTTTGAGGTGATTTTATAGAGTTTGTAGATGAAAAGAATGAAATCTGGGAGGACTGACTTTAAAGCAGTAACACGCTTTTGTTATGCAATGTTATACCTCCATTAGCCAATATTCAAAGTTGTTGAATGCATAGGTAATGGCAACTATATATAGAAATGGCATTTTGTCTTTAAAGAAGTGAAACACATTAAACTTTATGCGATGAGATGTTAAAGTAAGGATTGTTAAGAGAACCTTACTCCGCATATGCATGTAAATGGCTTTATGGGGATATCCTGTTGGAGATGATGGGTTCCTTATGAGCAACAGCTCCTGAGCAAAAGGTTCCCTACCCTGTAAACACAAAAACGTGAGACACAGCTGGGAAGTGTGCCTACAGGCAAGGCTTCAGGTGAGTAAAATGAGCAGCCAAAGTTTGAGGAAGGGAATTCAGGAAGACCTATCAGTGCCTTTGCCCAGAAAGAGAAATGGAGATGGAAAAAAAAAAAAAAAAAGGAAAAAAAAACAGGGAAAGAAAAAAAAGAAAAAGGAAAAAATGGGGGAAAAAAAAGGAAAAAGAATGTAATTTACTGCCAAAGTTCTAAAAATGTGGTGTAATATTTCAGGCTGAACACGTATGTGCACACATTATATAAATATATATATAACATGGTGGTTATTGGAGACACCAGAGACACCCCAGTGCAAGGCTTTTCTTCTCTCTGTCTCTAAAACATTTTCCCAGGTTAAGTACAATTCCCATGAGCACCATAAAGGTTCATCTGGCTCTCAGGCTGGATAGTGGTACTGTGCGTTGTGTTTGGCTGTGAATACCAGTGCACCCAATGGTTTCCTTTTCCATGACATTGCTGAGAAACAAATACTGGACCTGATTCACATCCAGCCACAAATATGAATCAAAACCCAATACAAAATTGGATACACGCTGGAAATTTGATAACTTGTGAATATGAATTTACTCCTGTAGTTGCTGAGCTGCTAGTGGAAATCTGGAGCATGCTTGGAATTACAATTTTTGCTGTCCAAAAACGTGCATAGCTTGTTCCCCGTAATCGTGTTTCTGATGAAGTCAAAGACAGAAATCCCACTGAAAGAGCTGGGGAGGAAGGACTTCGTTTTAAAGACGTACACTTGGTGGAAGCTTTCCTACTTGCTGTCCTTTCAGTGTAAAATATGACTCAGTCTAATCCCTTTCTTCTTCTGTGCATTAGTAGAGACTCGAAAAAAGAAGTTACAGTTTTTATAAATTGGAATCAAGTGGCCTCTGTTTTCCAACACTTGCCAGAGCATATGGGGTCAAACCCAAACAGTCACCCACCCTGGCCAGTTACATGTCTTACTTAAACAATAAATTAGTGTCAAAGTTTCCAGTAATTAATTTCTCTACCAATTTACATAATATTTCATTCCTTTCTTTTTTTTTTTTTTTT
>VXAZ01005100.1:6355523-6388833 GCA_013399875.1 Gymnorhina tibicen
CCCTTTTTGCTTTCATGTTTTGAAACTGTAACGCACTAACATCTATTTAAAGCAACCTCCCCTACCCGGTGATTGATGTTAGATACAACAATTACAATGCCAGTACCAGGGATAATTCTTTGCAGATGTTGTCAAATTACAGGTTAAATGAGGAAAAAAGTTCCTTTCTTCCGGCCACCCACTCTAGTTCCCTTGAAATAGGTGCACATACTGTATATCCTGTGCTGTAGGTGCACTAATTCCCCGTCCAGCCACTCATCTGGTTTAAATGACTTCCATTTGCCATTTCAAAGGATGACAGAACACTGTGTTCAGATTGTTTTGCAGGTACCAAAAACGCAGTAACTCTGCTTTGTGTTTTAGCTGGCAGAGAGAAGTGAGCTCGATCTGGCAAGGCTGTGCTGGTTTTCCCCTTCATATAAATAACATTTGCCATTGTGGAGAAAAAAAGAAGAAAATTAGGGGGGGGGTGGAAAGTGAGGTTAGATTATTTTAACCCTTCATAAACCTTTGCACTCTTTGAGATAAAACAGGATCCTTGTCTTCATGTTATAATCATAACAGTGTGTGTTTCGTGTTGACAGCAGAAAGATTGAGCATAGGTCCTGCAGTCTGGGGAGAGGTGATGAAATTTCTCCATTACCCATCCCTTGTAGCGGGAGCCAGGCACGGTGACATTCCCTGAACGCAGGAGAAGGAAGGGAATGAGCCATAAACAGAATATGGAAAAAATCAAGAACAAATTGAGGAACTGGCTTTGCCTGCCCTTGTGCAAGGCCGGGATCATGCTGTGCTCAGGAGGGGAGCAGAGTGTGCTGCTCCTGGGCTCAGCCAGGAAACCTGCAGCCTTGGCACAGCCCACAGCCACGCTCTGGAGCGGCTCGTGGTGGGACAGCCGTGGGCTGTGTGACATCAAGGTGAGCTTGGCCACCTGGCACCAGCCCTAGGCATGCTTGTCTCCTGCTGTCTTGGGCTTGCAGGGCCAGGTTTCAGCAGTGGAGGGGCTGCAGTAGTGGCTTCTGTGAGGAGTTCCTAGAAGTGGAAGTTGAAGCAGGTTTGCTGGCAGGACTTGGGACCCACGCTGGAGCAGCTCCTGAAGAACTGACCCCATGGAAAGGACCCACATCGGAGCAGTTCCTGAAGAACTGACCCCATGGAAAGGACCCACACTGGAGCAGTTCCTGAAGAACTGACCCCATGGATAAAGGGACCCACACTGGGGCAGTTCCTGAAGGACTGACCCCATGGATAAAGGGACCCACACTGGGGCAGTTCCTGAAGGACTGACCCCATGGATAAAGGGACCCACACTGGGGCAGTTCCTGAAGGACTGACCCCATGGATAAAGGGACCCACACTGGGGCAGTTCCTGAAGGACTGACCCCATGGATAAAGGGACCCACACTGGGGCAGTTCCTGAAGGACTGACCCCATGGATAAAGGGACCCACACTGGGGCAGTTCCTGAAGGACTGACCCCATGGATAAAGGGACCCACACTGGGGCNCTCCTGAAGAACTGACCCCGTGGAAAGGACTCACACTGGAGCAGTTCATGCAGAACTGTAGCCCATGGGAAGGACTTATACTGGACAAGTTCATGGAGGACTGTCTGTTCTGGGGAGAACCCCAGGCTGGAGCAGGGGATGAGGTCTCTCAGGGAGACTAACCCCTGAGGAGGAAGGAACAGCAGAAAAGTCTGAAGAACTGACCACAGCCCCCATTCCCTGCCACCCTGCACCCTAAGTGGAGGAGGGAGAGAAACCTGGGAGTGAAGTTAAGCCTGGGAAGTGGGAGGTGTGGGGGGGAGGCATTTTTAGACTTATTTTTTCTCATCATCCTACTCTAGTTTGATTGGTGATAAATTGAACTGATTTCCCCAAGATGAGCCTGTTTTGCCCATGACAGTAACCGAGAGAGATCTTTCCCTGCCCTTATCTTGCCCCATGAGCCTTCTGTTGTGTTTTCTCTCCCCTGCCCAGCTGAGGAGGGCAGTGGCTGAGCAGGTTTGGTGGGCGCCCAGCATCCAACCGGGGTCAACCCACCACACCTGGGAAGTGCCTCAGTTTTTTAACTGGATGAAAGGAGAGTGGCTAAAAATTCCATAGGTGCCCCAGGCACCGGGCACCAGTGCAGGATGGGCCAAAGCAGCTCCATGGCACAGACACACCCCACTGTCTCCCAGCAGACTCTGGAGCTGTGTCTGCATTCCCAGTGCCAGGTTCTTGCAGGCGTGCCATGCCTGAGCCCTAAGGCTTTGAATGGGATTTCCATTTTAATTCTTTCCCTACATATGTTAGGCTACGATCGCTTGTTCTCACAGCGTACAGGAATGAATCCTGGCCAGCAGAAGGGGAATGAGAGTAATTCACAAATGGAATCAGAGGACAGCAAAGCCAGGCTCTCACACTTCATGCTTTTGGCCAGGGAAGTGGCTTGTTGTGTGGCCTTATTCTCACTGCATCTTCCTTCCACGTCTGATTTACAACAGCACGTAGACTGACCCATTCTGAGAACAGAGAGAACACAGGAACAGAGAACACAGAAACCCACTGAGAACAACTGCCAGGTAGGACAGGCAGACAGACCTACAGGTACCTGTGGTAAGCAGATACCGCTGGGGCCAAGAAGATCAGGGACGGGCAGAAACACGCTGCCAGTTATTTGGGTGATGGTGAACACCCCCACTGCCAACTTGTAACAGCATCTGTTTCGTAACAAAACCTCCTCAGAGGCCTGTGCACAACTGTGTGCGAGGTAACTGTTGCATGCTATTCCCTAAATAATTATGTTCTCTAAATATTCACTAAACAGTCCCTTTCTTTGCTTTAAATCACCACCCCAGGACTCTTTCTCCTCCCGGCTACGCCAACGTGCATCCCGAGGTATCGCCACCCCAACCCATTTATTTTTAACCTACTAAGTTTAATAATTTTCTGAAGTGAGCTGCAGGGTGGTTTGTGAGTACTGAAGGCAGGAGCATGTGATTTGTGTGCTGAGCCTCAGTGTCTTGGCTTTCCAGAGGAAAGCACAGCTTGCTGATGAAGTTTGTGGTTTTCCTGTTTGTTGTCTGGGGGAAAAAAAAAAAAGCCTGTGGAGGTGGGGTGCCAATGGGCAGAGTGGGGTCAAAAAGGGAAAAAATTAAAGACCTAAAGATTTATTTCTAGAGAATTAAGATGCTCAAGCCTCATTTGCCTCAGGGGTTGAAGAGATTGCAGTGTCCTAAATGGAAGAGAATCAGAGATCCTGCTCTTTGAAGCGCAGTCTTATGGTTTAAACAGTATTTGACCCAAGTGCAATGGTCATGGATGCTGCAAATGTGGCTGCAGCTACTAGAAACTGACGGGTTTTGGTCTGCCCCCAAAGTGAAGCCAAAGAGCCTTTGCATGTAAGAATGCTTAAAGCTCTCCAGCAGCTCCTGCCCAGCCAAACAGGCAGTTTCTGTAAAAGGATCAGGAGCTTCCTGCCAGCCTCCCTCCCTCTGTTTCCTTTTATTATACACTTCTGCCACATTAAGTGATTTTAAGACCAAAGGGCTCGCTTTCCTGGTAAAAGAGGGTGGACGGGATTGTGAAACATGAGGGATGTCTAATCTGTGACTTTCCGGGGTGTAGGATGTGTAAGGCTTGGTTAAGAATTTGGTAACGGGGTGGATATTCCCTCCTGTGAACAGACTCACCCAAACGGGTCGTTATTTAGTGCACCCTCACAAAAAAATGTAATAATTAACACGTTCCTGATTTTATTCCTGGTATAAATTAAACACAACAGTTCAAAAACGCTACTGTGAGCACAATGAAAGAATCAGCAAACAGCAGTGGCATCAATATTTCATGGACAACTTGAAATTTTTGCTCATATGCTCTGACAACTTCCAAACCAGCTTCCTGCCACTGCTTCTGCCAGGGAGACTTCACCAGCCCACAGAAAGGAAGAGCGAAATGGCCACAAGCCTATCACCCACAGCTAGAAAATAAAGATCCCTCAGCTGATAGAGGAAGTAAATTCCTTTAACACACGCTGGTGTTACATCCCGAGCCTGCAGACAGGTGGATTCCTGCACTCGGCTCTGTCTGTACACTCAGCTCGGTGTTTGCAGCTGTTTGTGCAAAGGATGCATTCCATGAAAGTTTTGTTTGCCACTGCCCAGCGCTGATTTCCAACGGCAACGATCTCAAAGCCTCGGCCACGTTAAACAAAAATACTCCCTCCGCGGGGTTAGAACTGAGAAGCCAGCACTGTCACACTAACCCTGCAACCACGCACCAAACCTTTGTTTGGATAAAGCCATTCGCTTTTTCGAATTTACGGCTGAATTTATATTGCTATCAACTAATGGGTGTCAATAGTTAAAGAGATTTTATAGCGTTCTGACATTCAGCGTATTATTCGGGTTTCAAAGGCGCTGCAAAATGGATGAACTATCTGAGCTGAACAACTTCCCAGTTGTAAAAATGCTTCTCGAGGTACAGAGGCCTCAGATTTAATACTTAGTCTTGCTTGTTTAAGCACATGCTCAAATGTGGACGGGTTTTTCATCTTTTAATCCTGACAGAACAATGCAGCCTCCTCAGAGCCAATGCTAAATGAAAAAGTGACAGACATATCTTATTAGGGACGATCATTTAAGTAATACTTACTTTTAATGCTTCACTTAAGCAACACTATTTTATGTCTTCAAATACATACAGAACTCCTCCCTCCCCGTTGTTGATTTATCTTACAGCCTGCATGGCACAGATTCTTATAAAAATAAGATTTTGAGATGATTTAAGTCCCTAACATGTTGTAAGAGCTCTATTATATATCCCCCAAACACGGTGTGATGGAATCCTATTTTCATGCTATGCTTCCTTCTTCACAAGCACAATTTCCATTTGCCAGATAGCAACTCAGATAAAAGCCCTAAAACAAAAACAAACCTATACACAGAACTCTTTGAAAAGGATAATTAATCTTATGGAATAGTTGGGAACCTAGAGAATAATCTCGGAGTGATACAAATAATAGAAAATTTCCTAAATAACTTTTGCTCCTGGTAAGCTTCCAAGCAAGTAATTCACAAAATATGACTTTCTTCATTGGAGAGGTTATAAAAATTTGTTTGTTGGAGGCAGGGAAGGAAATGTAATTAAAGGCTAAATTCAGGCTCACATTTCATTTTAACTAAAAGAATATGTGTGATCTGGATATAAGTCACCTAGGCACTTCCTTTTTTTTTTTTTCTTCTTTTGTAGATTTTTTTTTAAGGCAGTGCACATTGTCAGCAAATGAGATTATCCAATAGCAGAAGTACATCTGGCTGAGCTGACTATGCCAGGTAACCTTAAATAGAAACTCTGTTGCACTTAACTGTGTTGCAACACTGGGCTTTGCTGGTAACACTTATCAAGAGTTCCCCTTTGTAGCATTTCTATAAAAAATAAAAAGGGAAGAGGTGAAATGAAAACATAAAACTTGTTGGGGTTTTCTGTATTTATTTAAAAAAAAAAAAATCCCTCTGCAGTTGGAAATGCTTACAAAGGCATATATAAAATACAGCAACTCCAGTTATTTTTAACTGCATATGGTCTGCATAAAATGAATCTATAGATCAGGGAAGCAATAATGAAGGCAAGTTAAAGGCCATAACAATTCAAGTATTCTAGCTGGTCTTGAATTTACAACGTCTTCAGGTAATACTTCAACATCCAAAGGACAAACAAAACAAAGTTCCCCGTTACCGATCTTAAAAGAAAACATTAATTTGTCCCCTTGGTGATTATTTTAATGATAAGAGCGAGAGCCTCATCTCAGATACACTGCGCACATGACCTTCCATCAGCTGTGACTTTTATCCTCACAGAAGTTGGTTTGACGAGACATATTGTGGGGATTTGCACTGTCTGCTACGTTTTAGATCAAAATCAAGTTCCGGATCCTCAGTTCCTTGCAAGTCGCTTTTAAACGGAGACAAAGCTTTCGTTTCTGGGGCTGAGCACTCAACTTAAAAAACCCATCTCTCCCCAAAGTCAAATGCTATATGAAAATAAATTAAAACCCAAATGTTGCTGGTCAGCTACTCTGAATATATAAATAGGCAGCTTCATGTGAAGAGAAGTGACCTGAAACTTTGGGTTTAATCTTTGACAAGTCTTGGAAATGCCCTTCTTTTTGTCCTTTCTCAAGTGAATTTTAGCTTCGTTCTGTCTTCATTATATCAGCGAAGTTATGCATAAAACAAGCTACTGTACAATATGAATAAAAATGGCAGGATCTCACCCAAAGTGAATTACCACAGGGGAAACGGGACTTGGAAAAGCCTGCACCAAGAAAGAATGTTTGAACAGATGTGCCATTACATGCCCATAATTCATTTGCACCATTTCTCCACACTTTTGAAGTCAATTGTGCATTTTGAACTGTTATATCAACTATGTATTTGAATTTTCTACTTGCAACAAATGCACCAGTGTCAGAGAGAGCCACCTATTCAGGAACCTCCTTTTGCAAGATTCCCTTTGGGATACAGAATTCATACTCTTTGAACACAGAATTCTTTTTTTGGCACACGGATTTAACGTTGCGAGGTTAAATCCTCCTAACAGTCGCCTGCGTTGATGCATCCTGGGGTCTTTTTTAACCTTAGATACTTTAACCTAAAGCTTGCTGGGAATTGTGCAAACTAAAACCATGGATCTTTACTCATTTTCCCAGTTATTTCCCCTCCGAATATTCCCTTTTCTCTGATCCCTAAGCGAAAAACTAAAAATATGTTTGTGTAGAAATATTAGTGATAACGACCTCGGCTGGTGCTTTGGCCTATCACATCCCACGGGCATGGAAGAACTCCAGCGAAGGTGAGCTGAAGGGCAGATGTGCTTTCTGAAAGAGCTCAGCAAGTTTTCCTAGAGCCACACAGAGACATCCTCAGTGCTGCACACCCACCCTCAAAGCACAGAGCATCGACGAGACTCTAGCCAGCTAAAAGCTTAAAATAAATGTGTGGTGCAGCTTCTTTTTGGTGCTAGAACAGATGCCTTTGTAGGGCGTGGTGGTGGAAAGGTAAGTGCACAAACCCCTGAGAATCCAGGTGTGACTGTATCCTGGGAATTGTGCCCAGTTACGTTCCAGGTATGGAGGCTCAGAGCAGTCATGGAATCACAGAGCTGTTTAGGTTGGGAAAGTCCTCCAAGATCATCACCTGCTCCCCCAGCACTGCCAAGGCCACCACGGATCCCATGTGCCCACGTGCCACATGCACAGGGCATTTAAATCCCTCCAGGGATGGGGACTCCACCCCTGCCCAGGGCACCCCTGCCCTGTGATCCCGAAATTTGATGCAACACGGACTCAGCAGGTGAATTTGGTTTTCATCTGGGAACAGGCAATACGGACAAACGCCCATAAAATACTCCTGCCTTAACAGAGAGAGTTCAGACTTTTCCATGGGTGACAGTGACTGTCAACATGAGTCAGAGAAGGGAAAAAATTTGACCACAGGAACTGGTATAAAGCTATTTTTATATGAAAGAAAGGCACTGAACACCTACTGGCCGTGCAGGGGAGGAGTAGGAAGGATCTTGGCCCCCAGTGTCTGGTGCAAAGGACCCCCACCCAGTTAAGTGGGGGCATTTCGGATTTCTGGGGCTCTGAGTCACCTTGGCCCGGTGCTGCATCTGTGCCTGCACAGGCTCTGGGTGCTTTGTGTCTGCTCCTCTCTTCCACGCAGGGGATCACGGAATCAGAACTATCAGGTAGGATAAAGAGGGGGAGGAGGGAGCTGAGTCACAGCAGAAAACTGATAAAACCCACTGGCTGCTGGATCCGGGAGAAACACGGCCAGATAAGGGGAAGAACAGCTTAACTCATTACCTTCCCACCTCCCATAACCCACCAGAGACCCTCCAGTCTAACACAGCAGCCAAGAAAAGAGACAAGAACTGAGACCTTGATGGTCCCCAGGCTCCCTGGAGGGTTCTCCTGGGGTGACTCTTCAGCTCAAGAACCTCTTCCTTACACAGGAGCTGCCAAGAGCAGCCATCTGCACAAGGACCTGTGGTGACAACCTGAGAGACCCCAGGAAGCATTCCCAGATATTCCCCAGGTATCCCTAACCTCCCCTCAAGCAATCCAGTCCCGTGGGCAAAGCTTCAGGCAATCAAGCCCAGCTTCTGCCCTGGGGGAGTTTCTACCTCCAGAGGTGAGCAGGGTGATACACCCGACTTGTGTGACCTCACCAATTAATTTGGGAGTTGTCAGTCTCCAGACAAATTGTTCTCCCCTCCCGAATTATCTGCTGACCTTCCTTGCCCTCTTTCCGCTACCCCTTGCCTACGAAAATCCACAAAACACTGAAGTTGATGGTTTTCACCACCTTATTTATGTTCAAAGGTTGCAGCTTTTTTTTCAGTGAACGGGATCCAACACATTTAAAGATTCCAAAATAAATCTTATTTTAAAAATAAAAAAAAACGAGTCCCCACAGAAATCCAGATGACTGCAGAGATTTGTGATCCCGCTTTGTTAAACAACAAACCAACCAAAAGACTTGAACCAGAATCGGAAAATATATTTTCCCTCTCTGAGTTCTGAAAAACCCTGGTTTGGGTGTTTTGCCACGGGTTTTGACTTTCAGATGCTTCTGTGTCCACATGTGTGAGCGAAGTGCTGAGTCACAAGAAAGTTTTCCAGTCCAGTTCTGTGCCTCTGTGAAGCTCGTAACGCCAAAATAATCACGGGAAACATCTGCATATTTGGGTGCTTCTCTGAGCTCAGCTTGGCATTCAGGATTTTGGAGGGACTCCCAGGACAGCAAAGTTCAGCAGCATTTACGTGATCTGACCCCACCTGCCCCAAGGTGCAGCTCCTGCCCCATTCCTGATGCCAGGATCGGGGAGGGGGAGGTTCCTGAGGGGTGGCTGATCCCATTTCACAGCCTTGAGCAGGGAGACAGCCGAGTGCAAGCAAACCAGACCCTTCAACTCTAAATATCCTCGCTTCTCTCGTTTCTTCTTCCCAAAATCTTATCATGTGAGTGCAGTGTAGTTTCTTGGTTTAATAAGAATAATAATGGCTCAGGGTGCAGGAAAATGACTCACATGGAGCCAGTCCAGCTCTCCTAGTCGGTTCTAGTCAGGTCACGATGAATCAGATGACCCTTATCTTACTTCAAGACTGTGAATAAAAACCTCTCCCCTCCACCCCTCGGCCAATTTTTCTTTCGTTATGCAGCGTAGCTCCCTCCCCTCTCGCATTTCCCAGCTCTTCAAGTCCGCCTATCACCTTCCCTGAAAAAATTCCCGTGCATACATCCCTCCTGACTTAACCTCTGAGTAAATCCTCTCCTGTGCTCCGTAATTTCCCCTTTCTTACACCTTTTCCTCCTCTCTTTGTCCTGTCTGAACCTCGGTTTTATGACTCTGCCAGCTCAGGACGAATACTGCCGTACGCTTTTCTTCCTCATGTATTGTTACACATGGCCTACGTCCCACCCAAGCCAAAACTGCTTTACTTTCTTTAAAACCCTCAGTGGATTTGTACCTTGGACCCTTGAGAGATTTCAGCTGTATCTGAAACCAAAGAAGAAAACAGATCCTTTCTTAATTTTTTAATATCACGTTTATAATACAAACCACAGCAACACTTTCCAAACCAGGAATGCAAAACTGCTTTTGCTTCCCTGACTAGACAGCTCATATAGGTTTGGGTTCAAAACTGCAGTTTTTCTCCACTTTTCCCTGTAATAAAAAGAACAGATCAAATAATAAATCCCATGTTAGTGACCTTTCTATTCCCTTGGTAGTGCCTTTGTGGAGGCCCTGGCCCACGTTATGATAAAAGTAGCAGCCGAAAAACAGCAGATGAAAGGAAAAATAGTATTTAGTATTGTTATGTGAAAGAGAAGCCATTACAGGTCTGGCTCCAGAGCAAGAGCCAACCCAGCTTAGCTTGAAAGAGATGTTCCCGTAACAGGGGAATAGTTTTTGTTTCACATTTCTGCCTTTTTTTTTTGCTCGGAGACTGAGGAAAACAAGGAGCCTGCAGAAGAACAATTAACCTGCGTTCCACTTGAGCAAACTAAGATTAAGAAACAAAGCGGCAAAAACAGCATTGGTGAACTCCAGAAAGGATTACAAAAGCTTACGGACGATCAGACCGAGAGCGACTTCAGCCGTCCCCCGACAGCCGCAAACTCAGAAAGTCCCTAAAACACAACCCAGCAGAAGCCAGGAAGGCATACCAGAGGCCTATTCTTACACAGCTTCCCGAACTGGCCGCTGCTGGAGACAGGCTACTGGGCTAGAGGGAATTTTGGTTTGGCCCAGAGCTGCCTCTCTTATGTTAGCACTGAAGATCGCTGGCTCATCTTTAGTGAGAGCAGGCTGGCAGCACCGGGGGGAAGCCACACAGAGCCACCCACCCCGGGGCTTGAACCTCTCGCCTGCACCCTCTGCCACACTCCTGCACATCTGCCCCCAACACAGGGAGAAGTCACTGCTGCAACGCGCCCCTGTGGAAAACGAGGGAAAAGGAGGGCCACGCTGTGGAGTGGTGAAGGCTGGCAAAGACCTCCAGGGTTGTGTGGCCTGGTTGCAGCATCCCAGGATCTGAAGGGAGCCAGCAGGAAAGATGGAGAGGGACATTTCAGAAAGGCCTGGAGCGACAGGACAAGGGGCAGTGGCTTCCCACTGCCAGAGGGCAGGGATGGATGGGATATTGGGAAGGAATTCCTGGCTGGGAGGGTGGGCAGGCCCTGGCACAGGGGGCCCAGAGAAGCTGTGGCTGCCCCCCTGGATCCCTGGAAGTGTCCAAGGCCAGGCTGGACAGGGCTTGGAGCAAGCTGGGACAGTGGGAGGTGTCCCTGCCCGTGGCAGGGGGTGGAATAAGATGGACTTTAAGGTTCTTTCCAACCCAAACAATGCTATGATTTTATGACCATCAAGTCAAACCCAGTCTCCCTTCCTTGCATTTATAGCTTTTAGGGTTCAAACGGGTCTGAGCTTGACAAAACGCAGTCAGTACACGGTCATTCCCAACTGAAATGGTTCCCAACTCGCTGCTCTCACCGCCAAGGATGTTTTCTGAATCCAGCAACATCAATGCTCCCATCTCTCTGCTCTGGAGGCACCTTTGTCAGAGCCAGCCCACGATGCTGGTGCACACGCCGCGCACAAAAGCACTCGAGCAAAGAGCAAGCGCACAGCTGCCTTCCTGTAATTCCCATCCCTCCCTCTACCTGTGGATAGAGATGGGAACAAACCCGCTGCCCCCTTTCCTCTGCAGAACCTCCCAATTTTCTGCTGTTCCAAATTGTGGGTAGCAGATGATCCCAGTTGCAACTGCACCAGTGTGAAACTGCCATTGCATCACCAGCTTGCAGACGCTGTTACAAAACTGAGGCAAGGCGAGGCTCTGGGAGGTTCATAAATGTTTCAACATAACCTGAAGAGAGTTACGAGAGGAAGCTGGGTCTAAATCTGGAGATTTCTGGATTTGACTACGTACAGCTTGAAAGTCAGCCTTGTCAAGCCTGAGCGCAGCAAACCTTGTCAGCCTTTAGTTGATATGCACTGGAGGTTTTGTACTGAAGATCTTCGCTGTATTTTTAGGTTCATTCAGTTAGAATCAAAAGACAGCTTAGGGGAGACAAGACTGCATATACAGAGTACAAAAACAGTGCAGAAAAAAAAAAATAGAGAAAGGAATAAAATACACTTGCACGAAGCCCCTGTGAGCACAAACTGCAAGCCATGGTTTGCCGAGTTTAAATCCAACTGTAGTTACTAGTTATCTGCTGTTCTGATAAATATTCATGTATCATATGTTCATATCTGACTGTAGGAAAAGAAAAAGGATTCAGAGAGCTTTGTCTGCCCTATGAGCTTTTTATCTGTGCTTTAGTAACCTTCTTACAC
Source organism: Gymnorhina tibicen (assembly GCA_013399875.1). Taxonomy (NCBI): domain Eukaryota; kingdom Metazoa; phylum Chordata; class Aves; order Passeriformes; family Artamidae; genus Gymnorhina; species Gymnorhina tibicen. The sequence goes on from VXAZ01005100.1 coordinate 6,367,419, forward strand.
GTTAGTAAATAAGAACGTTTCTCTGTTCAGACTTTAACACTTTTATTATCCTTGCAGATTCAGCAAACCTTTGTTCTAAAACGCTTTGTGCCCATTAGGGCTTTTGATTATAGATTACACCACCATTTGATTTTTTTTTTTTCCTCCTCTCTCATGGGCAACATATTCTTCTTTCATTGAGCAATATTCAGAAACTTGGAAATCTAACCTGTGTTTTAGTCTCAGGACAGGCACATTCTTATGGTAAAAACCTCCCCAATTGAACTTGGGATGCATTCAACTCTTGTATGGTTGATACTTGGCCAGGTTAATTATGCAATCACCCCAAGTAGAAGAGGACAGCAGGATACACGAGCATTTTTCAAAGACTTGTTTTCAGCACAGAGACAGTTTTCTGGAATCAAATAAAGAAAATGGAGAATGTCTGTGATTTACAGCAAACTGGCACGCTGAAAATGCAAGGATTTAAAAGATCAACAAGGCCAAATTTGCAGTCATTGAGGGAATGATTACAGCGTGTGGCTACACATCCAAGTTTAATCAAGCCACCTTGGGTACCAGCAGCAGAGGAGCTGTGGCAGCAGCGGCTTCAGCCTGCTGGGGACCCTCGGGGTCTTCTCAGGCAGCTTGGCCCAAACCCAAACCCTCGCTGGGGCGGCTCCACGTGGCACCTTGGCACACCTGGGAGCCGCGGTGGAACCAGCTGGGTGGGGTTTGGGCATCCTGCGGTCGCCCCGAGGCTCGCGGGGAGCAGGACCGGGCTTCCCGCAGCCTCCAGCCTCGCCACCGTGGGGACAGCGTGGGGACAGCGGGGGTCCTGCCCTCGGCCCCCCGCGCGCCGCCCTGCCCTCCCCAGGCTCTGGAACACAACGCCCATCCACGTCCTGCCCGCAGGGATGCACGTCCTGAGGCTGAGGGCAGCTCAGTGCCACAGGGGACCGGCTCTCAGCGCTCAAGCACCGTGGAGCAGGACCCAGGAAGCCGGACTGGCTTTAAAACCCAGGCGGTTCGAGAGGCAAGAACTGCGTTGGGTTTCGCTGCTCGGCTCCAACAGGGTTCGGGATTTTTAAGCTTCTTCTTAGTAAACACGTGGGCTGGAAAAATACTTTGTAAAGGACTACATGCTCAGGTTAACAACCTTACTCCAGCCACTGGGGCTTTAGGGACAATAGCAAATACCACGAGATTTGTGCTAAGATTGTAGAAGTTGCCAATGCTTTAAAATAAAAGTCCTAATTTGGCTTAAAATGTGAACTAAATCCTACCCTGTCAAGCTTGCTGGTGATCCTGGATGCCTCTACATGAAAAACACCTCAAAAAGACCTGATTTCTCAGAGGGCGTGTGCTCAGTTATAACAATTTAGGCCAAAACAATTACAAAAATAAGGCAACGATCCTGATTTAACGTTAGCCAAAAGGCTTGGAAATTATTTTTTTTTTCTGAATTCCGAGATTGCCTTCAGAGATCCTCAAAAAAAAAAAAAAAAAAAAAAAAAAAGAACCAAACAACCAAGGAACCCACAGCAGGAATGAGCAGCTTTAAATTCGTATTTTAACATTTCCCACGGCCCCTGTACATGCAGGCTCCATTCCTCCACCGTCTCTGCTGGTCAGAAGATAAAGCCATCCTTGTCATCTTCTACTAATACTAAGAAAGGCAGCAAGAAATGAAAAATCAAGTCCCTGTCATATTCCATCGAGCACGCTGGCTAGATACGGATGTCTCGCCCCCATTTACAATCTGAACCAAAAGATTTGAAGCCAAGAAAGCAGCTGGCACAATAAAAACAGTAAAAGCTCTAGCTGGCATCTCATGCTGACAATGACTAGCCAAATCTCCATGGGGAAAAATGCCAATATAGATTTCTGTGACAAAAACAACAAAATAGATTTTTGTCAATGTACATAGATTTGACAGGAAGTCAGACAAATCTATCAATAATGAGTGACATATATCTGCAATATTCCCAAACAAAATGGTACATTTGAAGACAAACTGAGAAAATAACTAATTGTGTTACGTGTGACACAGATTCATCTGGACTTTTTGATCACAACAGTGTAATTCATTAATGCAGGTTAATTCCCAGTTTTCCTGGGAAGAACTGACCAGATACACGGACATATTTCTAAGTGCTTTCTCAAACATCCTTTAAAACACTAATATTTCAGAGAGGGACCAATTAGTTCTGAGGATCCTGCAGCTGAAAATCAAGCCTTTATGAGATGGAAACCTGAATTTCCTACTCCAGAGCAAACTTTTTAACCATTATCTTTAGTTCCACACTTGGAAATAAGATAACAATATCAAAAAGTGGATGATGGAAAGTTGTTATATAGTATTTTTCCTGAGAGATAGCATGTTGCACTATGCAAACAAAAGTATTGCCAGTGCTCTTCTGCCACCAAATAAAACTTGCAAGGAATTACCATTTATTTCACTGCCAGATGCCTTCTGTGCTGCATCCACATGGAGACCACGAGAACCAAGTGTCCAAGCTTTTGGAAAGACCTTAGTCCTGTTAAAACATCAGCTAAGGAGGGGGGGAAACGATTATTTAAGAAACCCCATTGTTGAAAAACTGAATTTAGCAGTGTTTGTGTATTCCAAGCCAAGCCTCTTATCACACACAGCACCTTAGTGAGCACGTGGGGATGAATTATTTATCCAAGATCTCCAGGTACACCTAAGTTTTACCCAACCTTTGGGACAGGTTCTGACAGAGCTGGAAGGATGCAATTGGGTTCAGAAGCCACAGGGAATTGCTTAAAGTGTGTGTCTAGCAAGACAGCTCTGCAAACAGATGGCAAGACCCAGATAGAAAATGCTTTTTAAGTGAAAAGTCAGAAACTCACGAAAAAAAAAATGTCTTACTCATAACAAATTCTATAGAGTCTTCAAAAACATCTGAAGTAGTTGTTATACATAAATGAAGGAGATGAGCCAAAGTCGGCTTGACTTGGGAGGAAGTGTATCCAAAACAGTGCTCTGATTCACCAGGAGGTGTGCACTGCCCTCAATTTCAGCATGAACTGTAACAACAGGAAAGCTGCGAGAGCCTCTAAGCCTCAGATATTTATTCTATTACACCTCCAAGGATTTGGGAAGTCCCTCTCCAGGAGTGATGGAGAGGAGCACAGCACCTGCCATCCCCATATCCCAGAAACTCCCAGGTCAACAACTAAACCATGGGCAGAGACCTCCGAGAGGTTTCCCTGAAATTTACAGCTCTTCTGCAGTAATTTATTAATACGGAACATTTCTTTTATACTCATGATACTCACAATCTGAATCTACTTGGTAAATTTAAGGGGGCGGGGGGACCATAAGTAATACAACCAGGATGTGACAGCACAATGCAGCACGTATTTTGGGGGAAATTAACACCCAGTGGCTGAGCCATTTTACAGCCAATCCTCTGTTTTGATTCGGACAAGCAAAGGGCTTTTGAAGAGGTTTCCCTGGGCCCCAAGGGTTTGGATGGTGGATGGGGGCAGTGGTGGATGCTGTGAGCTATGACCCCCAGACCAGCACTGGACGGAGCCACAGCACCAGTTGTGCTCTGAGAGTGAACAGAGACACAGCCAGACCCAGTCTGTGATGGCATCCTCAACATCTCCACAGAATCACTGCAAAAATAAACGTGGTCAAGACCATCCTCTACTCTAGGAATGCTACCCCCTTCATTTTTTTTACTTTCTTTTTTTTTGGTGGCCTTATCAACAAAAAAAAATATGAACCTGTAGTTTTGAATCCATTCAGTTCTGTAAGGTAATTTCCTCTTCAAAATGAAAAACGGAAAAGAAGTAGGTAATGCTTTAATTTGTTATTAGGAGTAATTACTGTCTGGCCTCGAGGGGTTACTTGTACATTGGTTTTAACAAGAAACCCATTTAACATATATTTATCTTTGTAAATTGTCCTGAATGATCAGCAAATACCTAATCATCTGCAAAAAGCTGTTTAAAACATCCTTACCCTGATAACAGGAAATTATAACCTATGAGACCAAAGGAGCTGAAGTGCTGGTTTAAACCATGATAGACACTTGCAAGGAGGCAAGAAATGGGTGTTTTCGTGTGTTTGCTTTGAATCTTTCCGTTTGGTCAGGAACACATCAGGACAGAGACACCGTGCTCCTCCCGCGGCTGGGAAAGGCAACACCCTGCGCCTGGTGAGTCCTGAAGTCCCCGAGGAGAGGAAAAGCAAGCCCCTATGCTAAACCCACCCAGGCAAAGCACAAGCCACTGGTCTGGATGTGGAGAGGAATTCAGGCCAGGATTTGACCTTATCTGAGGCTCGAGAATGCTGCAGATGAGCAAAACACCAAAAACGTAGGGAAAGTTCCAGTACCTGAAGAGCGAAGGGACCTACTCAGACTTTTTTTTGTATTTCAAACAATTGCAAACTGTATTTCTTATTTATTGAAGGCCCTGTGACACGGTTAGAGATAAAAAAAGACTAAAACTGGACCTCACAGCTTTGCTTTGATACATGAAAACAGACGTGCGTGTCACATCGTTCCTCTGCCCTGCTTTGTCTGCTCATGTGAGCAGACAGGGGATGGAAAAACACAATAAAATTTCCTCTCTAGGGACTGCATAGCTCAAGGGATTGGTAATAGGACACAAGCCTTTCAGCCCTAAATCAATTACTCAGAATTGACTCAGGTTGTTAGTAGCTGAGTTTGTTTGTTTGGCTGCATAAAATACATAAAATATATTCACTCTCCCAGCGACTGTGGGGTTTGGCTCAGCGCAGAGCAGAGAGGTGGAGGGACACCTTCCCACCTTTTCCTGCTTTCAGGGTCTAATGAAGCCAAGATCAAGGAAGAAAATGTGGAAACCATCCTTAAGAGTTTTCATACACCTAAGAATTCTCACGCTCTGGACAAAACACTCTCCGAAGTTCCTTTACAACATCTCTAAAGTTAAACAAGCTCACCCAAGGCCTGTGACTACAAAAACCCTCAGACGAGCAGATTTAGGGGGTTGTGTCGAGAAAATTTCCCGCAAATCCGCTTCCAGGGCTTTTTGTTAATTAGGAGACAGTGGTTTTTTTGCTGTAACAAAAGTAAATATAATTTTACACAAGCATAACTTTCCCTTTCCAGAGGCTTAAGAGATTCCGTAACTCCGCAATAATTCATACAAGCTTTATAACGAGCCAATAAATATCCAAGTGCAGGTAGTATTCAAGCTTCACCTAACAGTAATCACCAATTCCGTGATGCTGAGCTGACCATGGATACAGAATAGGAGGATAAAAGGGCTGAATACTTGAAGGGAAAAATTCCCACGAGAGGTACCAACAAATACCAGGCATTTCTTTATACGCTATTTTTTCTCCTTACAGACCCAGAGAACGACCAGGAAGCACAAAGGCATGTGAAAACGCGTAAAACAAACACAGAAAAGTTTTCAGAACTTTCAGAAACCTCAGGAAAGTTTATGTTTGGTTTGAGGAATGCAGAAAAGAAGAAAATAAAAGAAAAAAAAGAAAAAAACCAGTTCTGGTTCTTGTTTCATCTAAAGTGGTTCAACTGTCCCTGATTAATCCACAGGAGTTTGCTCTATGTGGACACTTGGTAGCCAGGGGGTTTCATCCCAAGAGTGGATGCTCACAAAAGAAAAATAACGAAACAAACAAAAAAAAAACACACCAAAAACAAAAACAAAAAAAAACCAAAAGCAAAACAAAACATTAAGGAGAAAAAACCAAACAAGACCCACCTAATAACAAAAAAAACCAAAAAACCCTACAAATGATAATTTTTTTATGTGCTTAAGTCACGCAGAACTGAAAATTGAGACCCCTGTGGATTTATTCCGCGCTCAAGACCCCAAATTTCCCGTAAGAATTTGACTATTTCAGAGTTTGGTCTGCAGTGGAGCAGGGGGAAGAGCAGCAGTGGTGTCTGGGGCAAAGCTCAGAGGGATGAGGGAGCAGTGCTGCCTTGGCATGGAAGAACAGACACCTGAAATCCAGATCAGCCCCCGGGCCCAGAGCCTGCTTTATCACCAAATTATTAAATCCCGCCTACCAGAATGCAGACAGGAACCTGTTAAATATCTGTACTGCTCACAAAACTGCATGAGGGACCATAAACAATATATATTTTTTAGTTGAACAGATAAAAAGATCTTTTCTGTACAAAGTCCAGACGCTGTTTCCAATTTTTTAAATGGAGCTGTAGATGCACGGGCACATGCAGACAACAACAGCAGACTTTTTAGATAAAATATATTTAATGCTTGTAAAATCCGTGTCTTGCTTCCCTGTTTTCCAGAGCAGGTCTGCACAACCAGGGCAATGCCAAGCCTAAATTAGCTCAGCAGCAAAACAGAGAAAATCGGTGCAACAGGTTTCAGGGGAAAGTTGGTGTCTGGGACCCAAAATCAGGTGATGAAACCTGAGTACGGAGTGGCATCACAGGTAAATGGATCCAGGGGACACCTCCAGGTAGAGATGGAGGTGAAAGATTGGGTGAAAGATGTTGGGCAGCAGGGACAGTAAGGGAATTTATTAACAGGAATTACAAGAACTGGCCATGGTTTTAACAGCCTTTTCCACCCAACTCAAACTTTTCCAGAGCCTTTCAAAGTGCTGCTGTAAAGGCTCAGCAGTGGCACAGGGGCCCACAAAACCCTTTAGAGATTAACACAGCTGGTGAGTTTGCAGCACACCCAGGTTAACTCTTGTATACCTCGAGAAATCAAAGAGGAGCTTGCAGGAAATATGGGGGGATTAGAAACAGCAAGAATGTTAGTTTTGGAGAGATGATAGATGGTCAGCATCTCGTAATTTCCATAGTCACTGATGATCTCCAGCTCTGAGGCGGGGGCTGAGCAAGTTCTGAGAAGCCCAGAGCTGAAGGAAGAGTTTGGACAACGCTGTCAGGCACAGGGTGGGATTGCTGGGGTGTCTGTGCGGGGCCAGGAGCCGGACTTGGATGATCCCTGTGCGTCCCTTCCAGCTCAGGATACTCCCTGACTCTAATTCCCTGCTGAGGAACAGCCTCGCTCTCTGACACCCACATCCCGAGGTCCCTTTCAGGGCTGTGCCCTGTCCCGTGGCCCCATGGCCCCAGTGCCACCCACCCCCCGGACCAGCTCTCGCCCCGCCGCCTTCACGTGCGGCAATTATTCTAAAGCATTCCTGGTCAGGCTTGCTTTCCCACCGCGGGACTTGCCCGAGCTGCAGGAATGACATTCCAAGCTTTTATTTATTTCTTTATTTGCCAGACCCTTAACGTTCTCCCTCTGTAGCTTTTTTGGCGCGCGGATTTATGGCACTGTCTAAAAGTCTAATGCTTTTCTTTGAATATACTTGTGGACGTTTCTGATCTCACTTTAATTGGGCATGCTTTAGGCTCACATAAAATATTAACATCTTAGCCAATGAAAGTCAGTGCCCAAAGCTCAGATGGTTCTAAAATTAATATAACCTTGTTTTTTGCTCACAGAAGCCACAAAAGATCAATTCCAGAATAATTTTTTTCCAGTATCTGATAGCTCATTTTTTCTGGGCGAAACATGCCTATTTCATGACCTTCTGGACATGCTGTGATGCACATCTATTGTTTGTGGAGTTGAAATCAGGACAGAGTGAAGCTTTTTGATACAAAGATTATTCAGGGAGAGTTTGATTATTCCTGCAGTTGACTTACTCTTAGGTACACAGACGTAATGATTTTTCCATCTCAGAAATCAACAAGTCTATTATTATTTTAAAAGTTAAATAATGTTGATGTAACTCTTTGTTTATTAGTTTGGTTTCCCTCAGCATGAGCATTTAGACTCCAGCACTGCCTCTGAGAGCAGGAGAAAAGGCTGAGGGAAGCTGGGGCTGTTCAGTCTGGAGAGGAGCCCCAGCTGAGAGGGGACCTCATCCCTGTCTGTCCCTGTCTGCAGGGAGGGCTCTGAGCAGGGCCCACGGAGTTCCTGAACCACGAACCGATCCCAGGAAGTTCCACCTGCACAGGAGGAAGAACTTCCCTGCGCAGTGACCAAGCCCTGAGCAGATTGTCCGGAGAGGGTGTGGAGCCTCCCTCACTGGGGACATTCCAGAACCATCTGGACACAATCCTGTGCCATTGCTCTGGCATGGCCCTGCTGGAGCAGGGAGGTGGCACCACATGGATCCACTGTGGTCCCTTCCAGCCCGACCCATCCTGGGATTCCCACTGCCCCACAACAAACCCACGCACAAGAGCAGGTTAAGGAACTCCCACTTAGAAACCTACAGCTTCCTAAACACCTTCTGATGAGGACAGGATTAGAATTCAGCAGGATGACCATGTGATGGCAGAGCCGTGGCAGGAGCTCAGCCAGATCCCCGGGCAATGAGGACTGGCTCCAACTGGGATGGCTCCAACACAAGAACCAGAATGCCTGGAAAAGCCCATTGCAGCGAGGGACACTGGGGATGTCGAGGCTGCACAGAGTTGTGCAATTCATTTCTGCCTTAATTACGCTTAATTCTGCCTTTACTGCTTTCACGCTTCTGCAAAGACAAAAAAAACAGCACATCATTTCTAAAGAGAAATACTGAGATACAACAAACTAGGTGTGATATTGTGGCCAGGTTGGATGGGCCTTGGAGCAACCTGCTCTCCTGGGAGGTGTTGGGATGAGTCCTGAAAGCTCCTTCCAACCCAAATGATTCTAAGACTCTGTGACTGGCTTTTACTAAAATCAGCCATGTTTTTCTTCTTAATTTCCAGCAGTACTGGGAGCAAACAGCCTCTTGTAGACAATGGTGGCTTTCCCCATAACATGCTCTGATTCAGAGAAGAATCCAACCACTTCCAGCACTCAAAGAGTCAGGGGTAGTTTCGCCACACGAGAAAAACGTCATCCATTCCTAGAGCAACCACCACTGAAGGAAGAGCTTGAAGAGGCTGGGAATTGTACTTCCCTGGATTTCAGGAGAGGCTGGGAATTGTACTTCCCTGAATTTCAAAATCTTCTAAAGCAAGGATGCACGACATACTAAAAACTGTCTCCGTTCCTAACAGTACCACCGTGCGGGTCCTCTTTGCCAACTACGTAACAGAAATTAATTAACCTTTATATTTGCTTGAAATGCATTTCCTTACTTCTCCCTCTATTTTGATAGTTCTGTCGTTCAAAACAGAGATAGCCAAGTTCAGAAAAGAAAGTATTCTAAGTATAATACCTTTCCTTTTTTGTTTGGGGTTTTTTGGGGCATGGGGTAGTGGTAATTTCTTTGTAGGAAACAGGACTCTCCCTAAAAATAAAGAGAAAGCAGTGGCTGGGGGAAAAAAAAAAAAAAAGATAATTTTTATCTGTAATAGGAATGAGAACTTGGTAATATTTTTATTGTTATTTTTAATTTCCTCCATCTGAATCCACTCTGGGAATAACATTCAAAACATGAGAACATTAATCATGTAAACTTCTGTTAACTCCTGACACCTCTCTTGTCCTCCCATACCACAAAAACCCCTCAAAATAAACAAGAAATTAAATTCTGACCCCTCGAGAGACCTCACAAACTCCTCTGGAGGTTTTGCCATTGCTATTCATTTTCCACAGCAAGTTCTGGGATGCCTTTCTGATGGCTCCAGCGTGTAACCCTGAGACAGATAAGCTCAGAGCCGGGAAACCGAGTCCAAGTCAGGAATTTATGGGAAAGCATGTGGAGCAGATGGTGGAGGAATGAGAGAGGAAAGGAGACACAGCTGAGAGAGAGTGAGTGTTGAGACTGTGTCAGATGGGAGAAGGAGGAAAATTATGCTGATCTAGAAATGTGCAGTGGAACTCTTCACTACTGAATTAGTAAATAACCAGGAAAAGGCATCCTTTTCCCTTCAGGTATTCCAGGGCTTCCATCTCCACCAGGGACGTGCAGGTATCACTGAAACCCTGACTGCACCCCGGACAGGAGAAAAGCACCATTATTGGCCTTTTACTGATCCTGGAACCTTCCCATCCAGTGCCTCCAAAACTCGCATTTCAGGGCAGATTCAAGCCAGTTCTCCCTGACTGGGACCTTTAACTCAGTTCTCCACCCTCTGCTTACCATGGATAGTGAACTCCCACCAGGATGGTTTGAAAGTCAGTTTTCAAAGAAATTTTCATTCCTGGTTTTTATGGGAGGAAAAAAAAGTAGCATGCACTATAAAATAGCTCCAAAATGCATTTGTAATTATAGTAATTTTTAACTGATATAACCATAATATATATATATAATATAACCATTTTTAACGATGGTTAGTGAAACATTAGTTTCCCTCACTTCTCAGTGTATCTGTTGCATCAAAAAGTTATTCTCTTTTGAATAATTCTGAAATTATTACCTTTGGTTTGCAAGTTTGGGTATTAGGCATAGATTTTATTTTCAGCACGTGCAGCACAACCTGAACTGAGTATGAATATATATAATCTTCGAAAAGAGAAGAAATAAAAATAAATGAAAGGTTCGTATAACAGGATTTTCAGAAAATATATCTTCTTGTCTGTTTTGCATTCTGAGCTCATCTATAAGCCTGATTTCACCGGAAGAAATTCCCTTTTTAAACTGGAGACCGCATAGGAGGCCACAGCGTGCAGCTGCAGAGGAGACGGGAAGCCTTTACGCCTCACCCCCAAACACACAACGCCCCAGCCAAGCCAACTTCCCGCAGCGTTCCCAGCAATCCTCGAGTTCCCCACCAGCGGGGAAGCCCCAAAAGCGCAGCCAGGTAGCTCCGGCGCCAAGTTCCCTTCTCACGCTCTCCACTCCCAGCCCAGTGCCCAGCGGCGGGCAAGGAAGAGCCAAACTCTTGCTGCCGGCATCAAAACGTTCCCGAGGCCCAGGGCCGGATTTCCACGCGCTGTTCCGGGCTGTGCCACCGGCCCCGGCACATCCTGGCAGGATCCAGAGGTATCCCAGCCCTCGGTGACGCCGCGGTCCCCACTGTTCAGCGCCAGATCCGAGTGGCAGGAGCTGTCCCCGTTCCAGGCTGTCCCACGGCACCAGGGCACGGGGAAACACCAACACCACCGTCCTACGGGCTCGGAGCTCGGGGAAAAAGCGAGGCTGGAACGCTCAGCTGGGAAACTCAGGGAGCCTGAGAGCATCAGAACCAACCACGCCGCTCTGAGAAATGTTCACAGCCTGGGAGGATGTTTTCTCTCTGGCACCACCTGTGAATTTGTGTCACCACGGGGCTGCTCCGGGCTTTAGGGCCAGGTTTTTGATGGTGAGAGGGACTTGAGGACACAGAGCAGCTTTGCCTTTACTAGAGCAATTTCAGACACCAGAAGATTTGCTTTGAAGCTGGTGCTGATTACCACGAGTATGCTGGGCTTTCCTTTTCCTTCCAGCCAGGTGTAAACAAGCAGGCTTCCTGCTATCACTTCCCTACACCTCTGGCCAGAATAAAAACACTAAAAAGCCCCTAAAATTACAAATAAGCCCGTTCCACCTGTGACACCGTAGTTGCTAAACCCCTTCAGTTTCCAGGATTGCCAGAACCAGAAGGATTCCAACCAAAAAGGAGGGATGAGCTCAAGCAGCACAGCTTGATCCCGGTCTGAGGGTTAGTGCTGACCACAAATTTATACCCCATGCAGGCAGAGATTCCGGGATGGAAGCTATCATACACGAAGGCCAGACACCATGTCATCCAGGACACCCGCCAGTTATTCCTCATGATACAACATGATTTTCTGGGAATACTAGGGAGTACACCAGTGACTACCAGAACTGCAATTGCCATTTACCCTCCAGTCCCAATAAAATAAGAGCGTTTAAAAGGGGAAAAATCAGTGACAAATCAAAAAAGCCGATACAAACAGCAGTCTGGTTTTAAATTCAGCTTTCAAACTTCTGAGCTCAACAACATCGAGCAGAAATTTCTATTTCCTGGAAGCAACATTCCTCTTGCTTTCTGCCCTGCCACTGAAGCATTTCAATTTCAGAGCCCAGACAAGAGGCAGAACATTAATTCTTTTTAAAAAATAGCAAGATCAGTATGGAAAAATAAGCAACCAAACACACCCCCCTTCAAAATCCTTTATAAATGGTAAAGAAAATTTCCTCGTGACTGAAAAATTCATTTGCATTTTGGACACAGTCTTCTCATGCCTTTTTTTTGGGGGGGCAATCTAGTTTGCCCATTCCTTATACAATTTTGGTTTTAGCCTAAGCACAGCTGTCTCATTGCCCAGATGTGGCCACATCTGGGCCCGTGCCAGCCCACTCATGTGCCTGGTCTAAGAGGGGGGTGAGAAAAGGTAGAGGAGTGGTGAGGGATAAGGGGAGTGTTTCTTTTGGCTACGAGATAAAGTCAAGATTCAAAGTGTTTTCCTTCAGGAAAAGCAACTCTGATACCTGTAAAGCATCAATTCACTTTGAAGAGTAAGAGCTACTCTTCAGACATGGACTAGGAGACAGTAACAGAAGGAAGCATCTTTGCCTTTTTACTCCAAAAGAAAGATGCTGGAGTCTAGGATACAGCACCAAAGATAAGGATCATCCCCAAAAGGATGATGCCAACACAAAAACAAATGGAGTAAGATGAATTTGCCATGGAGAAGTTAGATTTAAAATAAACACAGAACTGTGTACCAGCAAGCAAAAGGCTGGAACAACAGGGAGTAGGTTTAGCTCTCTTAGCCTTGAGATGGATTTTAAGAAATCGAGAAAATGGATAAGAATAGGTGGTTAAAATGATAACCGAAGAAGTTTTTTCATACATATTTACAAATTTGTGAAATGTTCCAAGTATTTCCATGCAGTGAGAGGACAGAGGGCAATGGCTTTAAACTGACAGAGGGCAGGGTTAAGGGATAGGGAAAAATTCTTCCCTGTGAGGGTGGTGACACTGTGGGCACAAGGTGCCCAGAGAAGCTATGGCTGCTCCAGGATCCCTACAAGTGTCCAAAGCCAGGCTGGACAGGGCTTGGAGCAACCTGGGATAGTGGAAGGTGTCCCTGCCCATGGCAGGGGGTGGAACAAGATGGACTCTGAGGTTCCTTCCCACCCAAACCATTCTGCAATCCAGTATTTCCAAGACGTGTTCAATACTAACCTGAAGAAAAGTACTGGGTTTGTTTCTCCCCTCTTCTGTTCCTTTTTGTTTCCATGAGCTGCCATTTTCTCATTATCTCATATTTTAGTTGAAAACCAGTGTTGCTAGGGAAGGGTCATCAACTTATCTATTCACATGTTACAGTATCCATCTATAGGGACCCCCATAAATAATTAAAAATAGCAATAGCTGTAATGGCTTTTTAAGAGCACAAATGAAGACACGGAGTCTTGAAGACCGTGCCCTCTGTGTAAGAACAGAGCACCCAGTCTTAGGGGTTGGACTCCTTCAGGTCTGCAGGAATGCTCTTAAAGGAAAATGAGAAAAAGAGCATAGGGGGTTTCAAGGAGGACAGTGAGGTTGTGAGGCAAACCATTTCAGACTCTACAGACAGAGGGTTGGAAGATAAAAAAGGACAGAAACCGGAAAATGAAAGAAAAATCACTCTCCCATTTGTTCCTACTATTTACACAAATGAATAATAATGTTATCCTAAATCACTTGTATATCAGCTCACATGATCTCATCCTCAAAAGCTAAAGAGGGCAAATATTTCTATTCACGTGGTGGACCTAAAAGCATGCTGCTAAACTCCCTCACTGTTTTTGGTGTTATTTTAATCAGTTTACAACACAGCTACTTCTGTAGTTATGTATTTGTTCATCCAGTCTGTCAGTTTTTTACAGGCCAATTCCTTAAACTGGAAGTGAAATCAGTGGTATGAGTGGTGCATTTTCTAGTGACATCACTGGTTGTGAAGGATGAACAAGCCAAGTGAGCCGAAAGTCAGACAGACATTTTTGAAGCCATTTGTTTCAAAAGCAGCATGGATCACATACCTTACCCTTTACAGACCGAGAGATTTTAATAATTTATTTCCCAGAGGAGTTTTATGACCCCAGGGATAACAAATTTAGCTGCCTAATTATTAACGTGCTTAAGTCTAGGAATAGATGATTTTTCTAATATTCCAATCGTTATCCTCATCAACACATCAGGGCTAAGATTCAACGCGCTCGGTGTGGCAAAGCTCTGCTTAAAAGCACTGACTGAGGCTGCTGAAGCACTTCAGAGCAGTCATAACACAGTACAGTAACAGCAATAATCATACTCTTATTTTAATTGTATCCATCTGAGTTATAGCCCAACACAGAACAGTCCACATTAGCAGTGCTGAGCTGCTTTGAGCTATTAATGTCACATTCCACCGCAGGGTATTTCAGGGGCTTGTAACTTTCTTCTGAATGTACCAGATTGTTAAAATTCATTGTTACATGTTTATCTGCAAGTAAATAATAAAGGGACTGAGAGTTTTTAAAAAACAATTTCAGCCATTACCGACATAGTCCGGTTGATGTTTAACAGATCCTGTTATAATCCTTCCTGTGTCAGAAATTATAGCTAATGTTAAATAAGAAAGCACAGAGTTTCACAGGCTCCCAAGTACCCTGCCTTTAACAGTCCCCACATGTCTCAGCAAGATGAGTAATTGTCCATCAGCCTATGGTTCATTAGGGATCAGAAATCAATTGAGTGGGAGGGTTCAGCATAGCAGGTTACACAAACCTTGGCTGTGCTGGATTCCTGATGAATAGAGTAGTTGGGAAAGGGAAACTTTAATCTGATGGCTCCAAGGTAGTTAGGCTACTGACAGCCATGCAGTGTAAGGCTAATTGGGCTGGCAAGGAACAGAGGTAGAGGACAGGGTCCAAGCAGAGAATCAAATGCTCCTTTGGAGCTCCGGGGCCAGCAGAAAGCTTGTCTGGGAGGATGACCTACTGTATAAATGAAAGGCTCACAAAAATTAACCAAGTAGAGAAATGCTCCTTAGACGAAAAACATGTTTTATGGCTGTGGTTAAAAGTGTGCTGCTGCAAATAGCGGCTCTGCGTGTCACAGGCCAGTTTCAGCCTGGATTTTATCACCTATTAAAATTAAAATTATTTTGGCTGAATCCTTTCTCTCCATGGATGCTGCTTCCTCTCACATTCTCTCTCCACAGCTCTGCTGTTTTGGAAAGGTAACGAATTATCAAACTGATATGATTTCTTCCCTTTTCCAGGATTCAAAGCAGGATTTTGCTGTAGTCACCCAAACACAGGGAATGCGAGAAAAGTTCAGCATCCATTTCACTGCTCTATTCTGTACAAAGGGAATCCTGAAACGGGCAAGCATTATAAAAAGACAACGATTAAGAAAGATATTTGGGGAGAGCAGTGATCTTCAGCAACAGATGAGCTCTCTTCCTGGTGCCGAAAATACTTGATTTATACTCTTTCAGCAGAATGAATAGGGTGAACTAAAGTGTCTACATCTGCTCAAGACTGCATGGCTTTAATCACTGCTGGCCTTAGTGGTCTGCATATGCTTGCAGAAATTCTTACAATGAGATGAATAAATACATGAAAGCATTTGCCCGCATGACGGCACAAAGCAGAGGTTCTGAATAATGATGGATGAACCTCAAAGGAGATCATAGGTTCCATTTAGCTGAGTGCTGGCGCATTAGGGTAAGAGCCCTAACTACATCAACCACTTAAGCCTGCAGAAGTGGGCTGCAAACTGATGCAGGAACTACAGCTCTGCTGCTCCTGCCTGAGTCTGGGTGAGAATAACGGGGCAGCAACTTTTCTCTTGCTGTCACAAGGCCAGCAACATCAGGAATGTAAGAACTACCTCCAAGCAAAAAAAACCCAAAAAATCCTTAGGGAGAGTAGAAGAAACCCAGGTTAGTTATTGTTGCATAGAGCTACACAGCATTTACAAGTTCAGGTATTTCCAGTGCAGCTCCTACTGAGGGCTTGAGGAGAGCTTTGGGGAACGTGGTTTCCATCACTGCGGAGCAAGGAGCCTGTTTTCTTCATGCTATCACCATAAAATACTGATTTCCTGCCATGGAATAAGGGGAAGGGACAAGTACAGCCATATGAGGATACTGAGGTCCTGGCACAAGTCACCCAGAGGAGCTGTGGCTGCCCCTGGATCCCTGGCAGTGCCCAAGGCCAGGCTGGGTGGGGCTCGGAGCACCCTGGGATAGTGGAAGGTGGCCCTGCCCATGGCAGGGGGTGGGACAAGATGAGCTTCAAGGCCTCTTTCAACCCAAACCATTCTGTGATTCTGTGATAAAACTCACGGAAGTTTACCAGAACTTTTTCCCACTGAAGATAAAGATCTTCTGAAGTTGCTTTTGTGGAGCTCCCAGATGAGCTCAAAAGCAGCGATTTGTAACTCTTTCTAAAGGAAATTTAGTGAGTGGAATTCACTGCTTTGAGGTTGCAAGTGTCCTGCTTCCATATGGGGCACAGCCAGGAACTTGTTGATGATTGTGCCATTTCTTTGAACTAATACTCCGAGCATGCAGCATCTTCCCTTTGCACATACTTCATTTTCTATGAAAAATATTACTTTACCCATGTGGAAGGTCCTACTGCATCCTGATTTGCAGGACTAAGTGCAGAGCTTGCATCCAAGAGTGCTGGAATATTTACAAAGCCTGCCTATGATTTCAGCAAGCTCTGGATCTGGCTGTATTTGGGCTGTATCTTTATTACCCAAGCACATACAAGAGTAGGTAGACTTTTAAGACCTTGTGTAGACAGCTGTGATGACAAAAAATGAGTCACGTACAGTGTCCTTTAAGTAATTACTCAGATTTTCCTTTTCTCATTCTTAAGAAAAAAAATATAAATTTTAAAGCACTAGAAGTAGCACCATTAATTTAGCTTTTGTCGTCTATAAAGAAGAATTCTCTGGTTTCTGTAAGTTTTCTTTGAAGTGACTCTTAGTAAAGACATGAATACAAGAGGCTGGAATGCTCACTTCAGCACAGCCCAAATCTAGAGCTAGACAAAGACATTCCTGGTATTTAACTTTCTTTTTTTTATTTTTTTCAAGTTGTTGTTTTGAAACTTCCATTTTTATGTGAGGCTTCATGACATCCTGAGTCAAAGCAATAAACGCAGCACATTTTCTGGGTCACAACACTCCCATCCCCTTCAAGAAATCATGCCAAATAGCTGTGTCTGTATTCACTCAAAATAATACTTCCTCTAAAAATGCATGACATCTTATATGATTTACATCATGTTATGCTGCGGATTAGGTTAATGACTTCTTGTGCTTCTGTGAACCATTCAAAGTACCATGGCCCAGATTATTATTTTATATAAAATATAAATAGAGTATATTGCTGAAGTGGTGGGTTATTTAACACATGTATTTCCACACGGGTCTAGAAAGAGGGGTGGGGACCAGCGTGTAACGAGCTCCTTCTTCCTGTGTAAAAACAAATGTATTCTATTGCTTTTCAGAGCTAACTGGGCTATTTATAGATGAGAATTGCATGCTTTTCTAGCTTTGTTCTGGGGGTTTTATTTGGAATGTGTGTGTGTGTGTGTCTTGAGCACTGAAGTGCTTCATTTCAAGCACAATGGCAATTGTAAGAGTAACAGTCAAGAGAATTTTTTTGGTCATCTATTGCAGCCCTCTTTGGATGAAATCCAGGATAGGGAAAACGTTTGCTTAACTGAAACACTAGTGAGCAACCAGATCACAGCAGTGCCAAAAGCATCCTCAAGATAACTTAACTTGAACAAATTGCTATTAATTTTATTTCACGTGTGAAACAATTTAAAACATACAAATACTTCTTCTACATGATAAGATGCATTTAGTTAATGTCAGACTTAAAACCAGAAGTTTTGGAGTCACTAAATCACTCATGGGTGGCAAGTAGGTGGCATCACGATCATCAGGTGCATTCTGAAGGTAAAATGGGGATAGGAATTAATAGAAAAGAAATAGAGAAGAGGCACAGACATTATAGAGAGATGGGACCTTAGGAAGCAATTCTTCCCTGTGAGGGTGGGGAGGCCCTGGCACAGACTCCCAGAGAAGCTGTGGCTGCCCCTGGATTCCTGGAAGTGTCCCAGGCCAGGTTGGACAGGGCTTGGGGACTACCCTGGGACAGTGGAAGGTCTCCCTGCCCATGGCAGGGGGTGGAATGGGATGAGCTTTAGATCCCTTCCAACACAACCCATTATGGAATTCAATGATAATTCACAATTTTGTAAAAAAAAAATCTGCTATGCTCCTGCAACTTGAAATCTGAACTCTCAGTTTTCCTCATCACTCTCACCTTGAAAAATGCGTAACAGAAACCAACGTGGAATAAAGAAGGGAAATCAGGATAATCAGAGCTTATGACTTCTCAAAAAAGCAAGGATGCAAACAGATCAGCACTGGAAACACTTGGAAAAAGTTGGAGGAAGTTGTGCCAACAAAGCGTGCGTGACACAGTAAGATACCAAAAACCCAACCCAACAGTGTCCAATAAAACAAGAGGTGAGACAAGAGGCACCGAGCTGCAACCTAACAAAATCAAACGCTTTAGACACGCAGTGCACAACTGAGCTGTGGAACTCTCCGGGAAGACGAGAGTTTTCAGTGGGGTTAATTACCAGAGGATCTGTCCAACAGCCAGAAAGAGTGGAGTAGGCAGAACACAATGGGATGGCCACAGCCGCGTCACCTCTGCCTCGTGTCACCTCTGATTCACCGCCAGCGACAGTGAGGGTGTGCCAAGGGGAGTCTCTCTCTTGCTGGCCTGTTCTTACACTTTTCCATAACAATCTACTTTTGTCCACTGTTGGAGACAGGCTATTGATCAGCTTTGGGCTGACCTTTGTGGAGTCACGCCTTACACAGAAGTGAAACAATGCACTCCCTCATACACGTAATAGAATAATAAAACTGACATGTTTTCCTGGTTTTCTCGAGAAAAAATAGAAATACTGTGGGGTAAAGAGCTGTTTCTGACCAAAAAACCACCCCCATTCTTTTATGTGCAACATATCCTGCTTCCATGGAGCTTCTGTGAAACAAGACATGAACTATAGCAGATTATCATCCACAGACTAGGTAGAGGATGCTAATTAATCTGTGGAAGTTTAGAAAGACTATTTTAATGCTTTTCTGGGCCCTTTTGTTGCAGTCAACTGTAATTCACCACAGGAATAATCCACTGAGAGGAAACAGGGACAATTCACCCCTGATCACTCAAAACAACAACTGGGTGATTTCTCCAAGATATTCTCCAGAAAAACAAAACTTACTGGGATCAATCCAGAGGTAATTCGGTGAAATTTAATGGCCTTGAGTATACGGGAGGTCAGACTGGATGATTTAATCATTCCCTTTGGCTTTAAACTTTATGAATCATGCTTGAGGTGGAACTGGTAATGGGAGTCATCTAATGGGAGTGGACATTGAAGCAACAGCCCTGGTGCTTAGGGGAGCAGAGAAAGCTCACAACATTTGGCCCGAGGAAGAAGAAACCAATTTAAAAAGCCTCCCATAAGAGGACAAAACTGCCAAAAACTATTAAAGGGAGAGGTGTAGGCCTTGGCATTTGGCATGAGAAAGCTGAGGCCTGAGCTAGCCTAAGCGAGGAGAGAAATGAACATGGCCAAAGTCATGCCTGACGTCAAGTCTTATGGGCAAGAGCAATTTCTCCTGCTCTGAGCATCCCTTTACCCCCTTCACCCCTGACTGAACCCGTTGGCTCCAGCGACTGCAGTCCCCTTGCTGTGGGATTTGCCACGTGGAAGTTGGAGTTCCCGGCTCTCCCATGTCGCTGTGTTTCCTCCCCATCAGTTCTGCCTTTGGAAAGGGTTAGGGCACGTCGGGCTTTTGTTTTTCAGTCCTCTGGGCCCCTCCAGGCCACTCACAGAGCCCATTTTTTTTTTTTTCTCCTCATAAAAGACGTTCAAAGCACCATTTGGGTTTGTTATTTTCCCAGCCCAAGAGTCGTAGACTCCCAATCGATCTGCAGGTCTTCCAACCACACGATGAAAAGGAACATTCATATTAAACCCAAAAAAAAAAAAAAAAAATTAACTACAGCATTGGCTTCCTAACACAACCAACCCATGACACAGCGAAATCTGCAGTTCGGGCTCGAAGGGGGAAGAAAACGTGCAGCTATTTAGAAATAAAAACCTCGCAGCTCACAGGGAGCTTTGCGTTCGCCGAGAGTTAACGCGACAACGACGACGGCACAATTTGCTGCTCCGCTTTTTTTTTTTTAAGTTTTCCCCCTCTAAGAACTGTACATTATTTATAGAAACAGCCTGATTTACATGCGGCTCCTCCTTCGGAGCTGCTGGACGGCACATCCAGCGCGGCGACACCGCGGCTTTATCTCCTGGAACTATCTCCGTCTGAACAGCGGAACGAGCATCGCTCTGATCGAACGCGCGGGTCCCTCCACGCGAAGATCAATCCCCTGCACGAGGCGCATTCTGAAGATTTAAGTGGGGGTCTAAGCACTGCTCAGTCCTTGTGCATGCACGAGAGTGAATGCCACCCACAGGGAAAAATATGCCGTGGAAAAATTCATAAATAACTTCCAATAACAAAGGCATTTGAAAATGTCATGATCTTCTTCACATATTTCATACACAGAAAACGCGGTATAAATTCAAGGAAAACATTAATAATTACAAGTTATTTGCTCAGGCCTAACGAGCAGCAGCAGCCTAAAAAGTACTGGCAGATGTCTAGGCAAAATAAAGATAAACACAGTTGGGTTCAAACCACTTTTTAAAATTCTAGACTGAGATTTACAGGCTTTTTGAATCCTGTGACTTTATGCTGTTTGTTTACGAGTTTAAAATCTTTAAAAGAGGAAAAAAAAAAAATTGTTTGCTCTGCAAACGTGAGCCTTACATCTTTCTTTGCAGTTTGCCTGCTTATCCAGATCAAAATATAATGTTCAAGACATTTTCCTTCTGTTGAACATACCACTGTCAGAAGAACTTTGCCCACAGTTTATAGTTATTGTATGGAAAATGTGCTTTGTACCAGAGATAAAAAGTTAGACTGCTTTTATTGATAGAGTGGCTGTGAAACAATTTTCTTTTATTAAAAAAATATAAATATATACATATATATTAACTATCTGCAAGGCTCTGACCTCCAGAACCAACTGTTGATTTCTTATAGTGTAGGAGATTGTTCAGCTATGAAGATATGGTTCGTGAATTAGGAGGGTGTGACTAAATTTAAGTGGTTTTATTTAACAGATCATTATACTATGCCTTTTTTTTTTAATGTACTAACCCCAAGAAGTCCATAACCAGCTCAGCTTCTGATATTCAGACATTTATACCATTGCAGAAGGAAAATATCATATATCAAAACAACAAAACACTGCTATCATCAGAACCACCACATTTACTAAATCCACACTGTTATCTAAGGAACACTACAAAGAAATGCTTTTCCATCTCTCCAGTTTAACAGAAGCCTTATAAAGCTGGGCGTTTTGGATTTTGAGTTTTCTGATTTCACACCTTTTTTTTTTTTTTTTT
>VXAZ01005100.1:6389983-6518545 GCA_013399875.1 Gymnorhina tibicen
AAGGGTTTTTTTAAATTAACCCCAAAATTAAAAAAAAAAAAAAAAAAAAAAAAAAAGGATTAATGCTTCAGCAGGTTGAAGGGGAAAATTATTTTCTACATTAGTCTTGCTATGAGCCATCCTGAGCATTAGGTGCTACTGCAATAAGTCAAACTACTACAAGTGAAATAATGTTCTTACACGTAGTTTCAGGCTATTTTATAGCGAAATATAGTGGTCTTTTTAATTACAAGATGTATAAGAAAAAACCGAGTTCACAATTCCTGGAGTCAAGACCCGATTTTCGCTTTGGAAGAGATTCCATTTGTTTTTTCTTTTTAACTTCAGTCAGAGAAATTATTCTCAATTATTTTTATTAAACGGGTTATAAACGTTTGAAAGGCAAACAAATCGTACATGCAACAGGAGAACAAACTATTTTGTCTCGTTTTCTCGCGTGTAACTTTTAAAAGGCCTCCAAATTAGGATACTGCCTCATTAAGCTTTTGACATTTGTCCAGTTAAAACTATTGACTCATACTTTCGTTTCTTCCCCCTCAAATTACTGCAGTGCCACAGCTGATCTAACTATATTTTCCATTTCTTATAAATAGCCACAAGAAAAGTATTAATTATCCTTGTACGATTTAATGCACCAACTGCCTTAACCTTTCAGGTTTCCTTAAACGCCAGCATAACAAGGCATATCCATGGCAGCAAATGTGATTTATGACAGGAATCTTTAATTTCTGTTTTTAAATATGTTACCCACCGATCTGCATACATTTAAATTCGCCTGCAACACTCTTCTCTGTCTTGAGGCTGTTGTTTAATATTCAAGGATGATTTTTGTCCACATACATTTTGGTCTATGTCACCTCAGATTAAATTATTACTGTTTGCAGCCTTTTTGGAGCAGGCCTCAGGCCCTTATTTACAAGAATCAATGAAACAGTAATGAAAATCCATTTTTCATACTATCAGCTCTGGCCTGCTTTTATTTAGTTAGCTGTGTCTAAGCAAGCAATTCATTTTGTGCAAATGTCATGTTGATAAAACAGGACGAGCCACCAAAGGGTTAATCATGAAATAAAGCCCCTGCTTTCGCCAGCACCCCCCCACAGCAAAGCACATCTGTAATGGCAAAATTAAAAAAATATTTTCTTAATGTATGCAAAGTAATGTATATTGACACATAAGCAAGCCTTTTCATGATGAATATTGAAATATATATGCAAAGCACAGGAAATGTGTAACATGTTATAGATCTTTCAGTGTACATTTAGAGGAAATGAGCCATTTATATTCCACAATTTAGTGAATACCTACTGTTTATTGGTCCAGAGCACATAGGAGTATATTTGTCTTAGTAATTTATTTAGGTAAATATATTTATTCTTCTAGGGGTTCTTGTGCTTTTTCTGGTTCTATAGTACTCGACATAAATATTTAACAATGCATTGTCTCAAATGTTATTCATGTAATTTATCAGGGGAAATAGTGGAGCTGTAATAACTTTTAAGGCTGCACCTTCACTTAAACCTGAGATTGATTTAAAACGTGGGAAACTGGGATGTTTCTCCGTGTACAGTAAGGACAGGGATGCTTTCCCTGGAGGGGCAGGGAGCGAGTCAGGAGCTTGGATGCCAGCTCGGGGAGAGAGGGCAGTGGCAGACGGGTCACTCCTCTCTCCTGGGCTGCCTTCTCTGATCCCCCCACAGGAAAAACAGGAGTGAATGAGGGGTTTGGTTTTTTTTTTCAGAACAATTACTCTTGTTCCGTATCACCTCGTTTCCCTCTGCAGCCCCTCTCGTTTCCACGCCTCTGAGGTCCCTCTCACGCTCCCTGGGCTGGGGAGTCACCTCCTGACTCCATCAGCAGCCATCCCAAGGTCTCCTCATCCCCTGTCCGTGTCCGTGAGGCACTCCAGGAACCTCAGGTGGGAGGGCTGGTTACAGCAAAGGCAGCCAGCCAGTTTCTGGGCATTTCAGGACAAATTTTCCCTCACTTATCCGCCAATGCCTGAACACAGAGTTTGTGAGTGGGCCTGTTAGTGCCTATTAACATCCTCTGCCTCAGCGTGGGATCCGGAGCTCCTCGTGAGCACATTCACACCACCGAGAGCGTTCTGCTGCTGACGTGAAGGCGATGAGGACATTCGCTGATTATCTCCTCTCCTGGCTCTGCTTTCTCCACGTCTACAGCTCCCACCCCGGCAACCTGGCGGGCTCTGGAGCCATTTCTTCCTCGCCTCCTCTCCAGGCTGGCACTGCTACAGCCTTTTTGGCCTCTAAGTTCAGGAGTATTTCCTTTCCAGGCTACACACTGAGTACTGAAGCACTTGTCAGTACCTCTTCTCTTGTGATCACCGCTGATACAATGCAGAGTTTGGTTCGGATTTATTTATCCATATATTTACGGAATGATTTGGGTTGCAGGGAACCTTAAACTCATGTCATCTAGTGGACATCTTCCACTAGACCAGGTTGCTTCCAACCCGGGATTTTCCCCTTCCTCTGCCTCTCTTTGTCCCAGTCCACCCATACAACTCCCCAACCCCACCAAGGAAATGATTTGCAGCTGAAGGATGGGAAAAGGTCCACGCCGTCCCGCTGGCAAGCGTGGCACTGAACAAATGTTAAGCACACAGTGCTAGGAGGAGCCAAGTGGGAAAAAACATAATGCTGAGAGATTTGCAAGGGGGGAAAAAAATAAAGGCTCTTAAGAAATAATTATTCGCGGCATAATCTTGAAAATGCAATACTTATCACTAGACAGGCAACTGGCCTATCATTCTCAAACTATTTAAAATAAAAAACACCCAGCAACTCAAGATTCATGGAGAAGGGGGGAAAAAAAGAAAAACCAAGCCTCAGCTTTCTAAAAAAAATACTTCAGAAACTGAGTAATTTAAATTTTGGGCTCTTTCACATTTTGACACTTAAATCTCTCCCCAGAGATTTAAAATGGTAAGGAAGTGTAGGGCAGCTCCATAGGGAAAAACCCAAGGAAAACAGAACTTTTTCCCCAAATCACAGTGCAACTATATAGAGATAAACTGAGTACAACTTAGGTTAAGTGTGGAGGCTGGAACTTAGTGCTGGCACAGAAAACATAGATACTCTAGGTTACTGTAAAATTGGGCTTGGGCAAGGAAAAAAGGCACAAGAACAATGGTGAGGTTACAGAAGCAAAACCTGCATTTTATCTGGACTAGCACTACTCTATAGGACCACATATATCAGATAAAAAAATAATTGGTTTATATAATCACTATGAGTGAACAGATACCCACGCTGGTTTCTGTCCTTTAGGAAGGGGAGGAGATGTGAAGAATAGCAAAAATTTTCTTTTTTTGAAGGACAGCTGTTCATATATGCATGGTGAACATCACCAGAATTTCTCAATAAAAATCCTGTGGGAATTCAGAACAGGATCCAAAGCTATCAATTAGAGAGCAATTGCAGCCTGCAAGCTGTGAAACACTTTCTACGCCGATGTGACTGTGGGTACCCCAGCATCAGGACATCAAGCTTGCTCCATTAAAAAATCCAGAGTTCATCCAAAGCAGCTCTCTGACCTTCCAGACAAAAGATCCAACGAACATGGACAATTCCTGACTACTGTAACCACGATAAACACTGCTTGCTTGCTTGGGTTTATAATGCCAAATAGTCTTTATTTTGACATGCTAAAACTCACTTCTACATCCCCATCTCTGTCTTTCCTGAAAGTACATGCTGAAAGAGGAAAATAATTGCAGTCTTTTCCCAATAAAGTGTAAGAAAACTAGGTGAAAGTCCTGAAATTTTCATTATAGCACAGGCTATAAACCTGAACTTCATAAAAAAGATGTATGAGGGCACTAATAATACAAAAAAAAGTTGTCACAAGATCAATATCATATTACAGAGGTGGTTTTGCTCGTATTTACCAGGTCGACATTATTTTTGGGTATTGCATGCTTGGTACATTGATCAAAATGTATATATTCAAATCTTATCCAGTACTTTCATTTCCTGTTGCCTTCTTTCTGGTTAGACATCTATTTTATTTCTTGTGTTGTGCCACGTGCTTTGCTTGGCACTGAAAAATTATTTTCCATTCTTTAAATTTCGAAATTTCCAGCTGTGTAAATTTGACACCACAATTGTGAAGAACGCCTGCTCTGGTTTTTTGTTTTTCATTTTTTCCCCTTTTGCACTGTTTTAGAAGATGTTAGACAAATCCTCCACTATGATACTCGACGCTTTCAGTTAATAATACCCATCACCTCCACGGATTATTACAAGGAATAAATGACAGCATTACAGCAAACGTGTTCAGCATTTATCACAGTACATGACAGAACACGACCCTCGGAGCACAAACGGGGCGATTACATTTCTTCTGTTGTGGTTATTTCCAGAGAAAGACTCTTCTTGGCTCTACCAGAGCATATTAAGGCACTATCTGGCCAAAATTATTGACTGCCTGATGGGTCAGGCAGTCCTGGAAGGCCCTGGATGCCGTTCGCAGAGCTGCTGACCTATTTATTCCGATCCAAGGAATAAACAGGGTTCGGAAGGAACCCTTAGGGTTTACAGTGTCAGCAGTCCCGTGCTGTTTGTTTTTCTGCTCAGCCCACTACTTATTCAACAGAAGTGAAAGAAGATCAAGAGGGGACTTGGTTAATTCGCATCAAATTTTGTCACACAGCATAAAGAAGGATGGGAATCTCAGCGAGGTTGTCGGGCTCGCTACGCCCCGTGGAAGATGCGATTCGTACGCACCAAGGGAGTGCCCACGGTGCCACTCCAGCCCCTCGGTTTCCTTTCCTCAAACCCAGACCGCAGCCTTTCAACGCCGCCGATGCGAGAAGCACAAAAATACCATCAACGATGGGTGAAGGTTTTTCTGCGGCTTCAAAGAACGGGAGATGAACAGAAAGTTCACCGGCTGCCAGCTACCTTTAGCTGAAGAAAGTTGTTATGTTTAGGTATTTCTAATTACATAAGGAACAAAAGAAAATGGAAAGAACAAGAAGCTTTCTCATTTTACCCTGAAATCTTGAGCTCTGAAAAATACCCCTCTACCCCAAGCTAGACACAGTTACTTGAACACAGATTGAGATTGGCTGAATACTCCACTTAATTCAGACAACTTCAGAAGAGAATATTCCATACAACTTCAAACTTGCTAAATCTATTTCTTTTCAAAAACATAATTTAACAGCAAACTACACCAGTAAGCGCCTTCAGACCGAGTACTTCCAGTTTTTAACAAACAATTTTACTGTTGGAATCCAATGGGAACTTGGAGCAAGCTGGCATCATAGTTTGGGTTTGTTTGCTATTATTTATTTTATTTTCACAAGTATATGTTCAAGTTAGAGTTTGATCACTACCTCTTTTCTGTAGGTCCTTAAGGTTGAGATTAGAATTGAAGTTTATTCACTTCCAACCTTTGTTTATAGTTTATCCTCCTCGTATTTTACAAATGGTGGCAAGAGCTTCACACGCATTAATACTTGCAGCAGAAATACTTCAATACATACACCCAACAATGTACTGAGAAGAGGCACTGCCTGTCAGAGCAGGGGAATGAAACCCTTGCTATGAGCTCAAGTGCCACCACCCCGCTGTGAGCTGGGAACCTAAAGAGGTCAAACAACCCATCATGCTCAAACAAAATATTCCTGAGAACCGATTTCCAAATAACAAACGTGCAAAACAGGGGGGAAAAAAAAGGAACTAAAACCAGCATAACACAAATATGCAACGAAAGCAAACCACGTGCCGGTCACATAATTTAGAAAGAGTCACAGAAGAGTGTTAATACTGAAATACTTTGAAATTTCTGAATATTAGGAGAAAGACACCAATGGATGAGCTGGTAGGGATATCTGTTGCTCAGGTGTCTGGTGAATCCGCAAGTGGGATCTCAGTGTCCCTGCAGACAAAGGGATCACCACCTACACAAACCCAAGGAAAAGCAAAACTCCAGGAGTTTTGGACTGTTCCTTTATCGGCTGCTGATCAGAGTGAAGATGTGCTGCTGCAGATACAACCAACAGAATTTCATTTACCCTTCAGCCCAACACCCACATTTTGGGATTGCCTACAGTGGGGTCAGAAGTCCTTGTGTGCTCCCTTCTTCCTGCGTAGCCCCAAAATTTATGCCTTCTGCAGCTATTTCCCCTCAACCTTTACTCCTTAACGTTCTTTTTTTGGGCATATTTAGTCCATTCTAGGGTTTACCAAACTTTATTAACTTTTTATGCCCAAACAGCCAAACATGCCATATGACGATGATAAAACTCAACATAAAGCCTGTGCATAGTTATTATATTTCATTAATTATTCCCCTCTTTTTGTTGCCTTTTTTCTCTACTGGGTGCTTTTCCCAGGTGGAAAAAGGAAAGATGAAGAGTCTCAGAAACCAAGGGATTTGAATCCACAGTCCCACTGTCAACAGAGAAAGGAGAAGTCCAGACCTTTCAGGCACTTAAATGTCCCTTGATGCTTCCTAATTCTACTGATATGGTGTTGCTCTACAAACTGCTCAGAAGCTCAAAGTTTCTTCAAGTCCTCCCTCTTGAAGGACCCTTCTGAGCATTGCAAGGGAACAATATCCTGTCTTTTATGTCACGAGCAGCAAAGCGGGGACATCAAATACAAAAACCATTGCTAAAAAGTCATTCACGATTACTAAAAACCAAATAAATAAAAATCCATGACCACTATGAACAAGGGTCATTTGGAAGCTGAAAAGAAATCGTTTTTCTGGATAAATTATTCTGTGACTATTAAATATTTCAAATTAAAAAATATTCACGTTCAGAGAAAACTGGGTGTTGTGAGCACACTTTATTTATTTTGCCATGTGGATGACGTAAGCACTAAATGCAAAGGTTCCTGGAAGGTTTGGGTACAGAGCAGTTCTTTACTCCTGCAAAAACCAGTTTTCCAGGAGTGCCTGGGCACGTCCTTCAGCACAGCTCCTTTTTAACCCTATCCCAAATCCTCGCTGCAAGGTGAGCCCTGAAAAGAGAATTAACAGAGCCTGCACGAGCTCTTTGCACAACCTGCACAGATGCCCAGTCTCACCTCCCTGTAATGAAAAGGCTGAAGGCTCCTCAGTCTAATGAGCATTAAAATCTCAGGGGTGCTTCTGTCTGTGCACTCCAAAGGCTCGCTCCCCCTTTAATCCTGGTGCCTTTTCAGTTCCTCCTGCAAAGCAGAGGCCAAGGGATCGAGTTTTGTGCACACGAGTGTGAGCTCTGAGAGCACGAGGCAAAAGGCAGGGTGAGGTGCCATCACCAGAGACACCCCGTGCAGGGACAACTGGTTATGCACCAGTCAAACCCTCTGTGACCCACTTACAGATAAATACCTCCTGAATGATACCAGAGGTGTGAACTGGGGTGGATTCCTGGGCTCCATTAGTGCAGCCCCCATTAGTTTTAATGACTTAACATCAACAATTATGCTCTTGCAGCAGGAACAGGCAAGCACTTTTAAATACCCATTATGCTCAAAATTTGTTTTAAACTTGTTTTGTTAATTTTCAATCCATCTGATGTATTTGTGACAATATCAGATCCTGGGGCGAGAGCTTGTTGTATGAAACGGATACACAGAGCTTGTGTTTAAAGGAAAAAAAAAAGTGACTTCATCCTTGCTTTTATGGGCCCAGTCGATTCAAAGGAATAGCCCCTGGAAATAGTAACTGCTGTGTTATGCTTATGGCTCCATTTACAGACTTTCTTATAGGTTCATAAATGGAGACTAGGAGGAGGAGGGAAAGGAATAAAATTTAATAACTGAATAAAAATGTAAATAAAGATTTGCCTAAAATTACTTGTCCAAGAAATAATTCTCCCTCCCCCTTAAGCTAATACTTTGATAAGCTCTGAACAGTGATCCTGATTTGGAGCGTGACCTTTGAAAATGCTCTCCAGCTTGATTAAAGATGTATTAAATTTGTTTAAATAAACCTCGTTGTAATGGCACATCATTTGTAAGAAGCTATTAGGGGGCTGGAAACTGTGCTGCTGTATTTGCATGAAAATGTGCCCTGCTTGAATTGAGGATCTCTCCTGAATTAACCGCAAAGGAAAAGCGACACTTTCATAATTTTTTTTGACAAAAGAGGGAAAAAAAAAAAAAAAGCCCCACAACTTACAAAACTTTATGCTAAGCTCTATGAGAAAGGAGGTAACTGCATATTAAAACAGGGCTGTGAACACAACACACACTTCCCCAAACCACTCTCCTCTGGTTTTTGTCTTAGATTTTTGACTTGCATTTCTTTCTTTTTGCCTGCTCTCCTTTTTTTTTTTCCTCCCTGAAAAGTGTCATAGAAAAAGAAAAAAAAAAAAGCCAATAAGAAAATGTTTTCCAGTGTGGTTTTTCAGCTGATTGAGAGAAAACCCATCCTGTGTTAACAGCAGAAGGAAACAGTAATACAAAAACTTAAGAGACTGGTTGACATTGATAATAACTTTCTCCTTTCAGTGGGGTTTCAGGCAGGCAGATTTTGCAGCCATTGAGAAAAGGGAAAATGTAACCCTGGATATCAGGGAATTTATGTGATTAGGCAGAAAGGTGGATAAATAGATAGATAGATCCCATTCCTGCTTGAAGCATATAGATTGCCAAATGTACTTTAATTTCTTCCAATAGCTCCCAACTGAGTGAGTAACTGCTACGCTAATGAAAAAGTCTCTCTCCCTTAAATCAAATTTTAAATTAAAACCTTTCCCATTTCCCGGCTAAAGCCAGGACTCTAGGATATGTATGTGTACTCGGGGGCTTGGAGTCTTTTCTTTGTGCTCCCTGTTCCTCACCACCTATTTCACATGTCAGCCTCTACAGCCATCCTGGTGCTTGTGTCCTTTGTCACACTTCCAGCGAACGTGGCCACGTGGGTTCATCTGCACACGGTGCTCCATGCTGGGAGTGCCACCAGCGCTCAGCATCCTCTGCCCACCCCAAACCCACCCTGCAGAGCACAGGGACCTCTCCAAAGGGATACATTACAGGCTTTTAATTTTCCTACTTCTTCTTGTTTAATCTCGCAGACCCTGTTCTCAAACTCTCCTCCAAAACCACAAAGGAACGAACGTGCGGAGTCACGAGAGTCTCAGTGAATCACGAGAGTCAGCAGCACTGCCTGATGCAAGAGGCCACTGGTATGGGCAGTTTGCAGAGCAGGGAATGTCTGCCCTCTGATTACAGAGCAACATTCCAAGAATGAGATTTTGAAGAGTAATATCTTTCTTTGCGGCCGCTTCTCCCTTTCTTTTCCCCAGCTGATTGTAAAAGCTACAAACAACAAAAACCCGAGCTTTGCAAAATCAGTATAATATAAAATATATATAATAATCTACCAGCAGATCACTCACTGGTCCTGAACATCAAGCACAGGTCACAACAACTTTGTTCTGCGTGCGAGGTGAGCTGGGAGACATTAACCTGGATTGTGTTCCGCAGGCATTCATGCACTTGGCACAAATCCTTTAGGGTTTGAATAAAAGGTTTACCAAATGAATATTGAACCAGAACTAGAGAAAGATAGCAGATTAGAAACAAACCCTGCTAACCCAGAGCGCAGAACAGTCAGATGACGTTGTTACTCCGAAAGGGAAAGAATACAAATAACTTTGAGAAAGAGGCAAGAAATTCCCCTTTACTGAATGGTACTACAACAATGCATCCATAAATATCACACACTTAGTAGCTAATTTGGGTACTGAAAATATCATCTGGTAGCTGCATTTTCCAGGCCAGTTCTAGATCATGGATTGTTTTTCCTTCTACCAATTTTCCTAAAACAAACTAAGAAGTACCACCTGTGTTATACTTGGGTCTACACTGCTGCCACATTCCTGTGCATTTACTTCCTGCACTGAGCTGTCCTGACCTTATAAATCTGTCTGCACATGGGGTTGTGCCAAACACCCATCTCTGGACTCTTCAAACCTCTGTTAAACACACCTCATGGGTGGACCGTCACACAGAGCAAAGGACCAAAGTACATTTGCAAGTAGCAGAGGCCAGCTCTTAAATTCCTTTGCATGGTAAATCCATGCACAACGTTTTTCCACTTTTCCATCTCACTCCCCTTATGAGATGCATTGGTTAATGACTTGCTAAAAATTAGCAAGAGTAGTCACACTCCTTTCACTGAAACCACACCCCAGTGTAGCCAGGAATATGAGTCAGGAGAGCAAACCTGGCTCTCCAGATTATTCACAGTCTCTTTTCTAACTGAACATGAGAACAAAACACACGGGTGGGTGTTCCAGGAGGCAAGATTCAAATCCTGCCCCTGCCCAAAAGGGTATCCAGAGGCACAGGCAGCCTCCCACTTGTCCTGTGATTCCCGTTGAGGCACAGTGACCCAGCTTGGCCAAAACCTTTGTGAATTCTTTTCTGACCTGGATGGTCTCAACAGTTCCTGAGAAAGGGCAGGGAGATGGCAAACACCCTCAGGAAAAAGGAAAATTTAGAGATCCACAGAGCAGAACCTTCAGGCATCACAGTTGTTAACTCACATCCCTGGAGCCAGCAAAACCCCTGATGAATCATCTTTTACTTTTGGGGACTGGCCATCCCATCTCAGTGGGAGCATGGGGATCCATAGAAACATGGCCTGCTTGGCGGCAGTGAGCTGCAGCCTCAGAGGAACCCAGCTTTCTTAAAGCCTGTGCCATCTTCCCACGTTAAACAACCTCTGACATGTTCTCTCATCTCTTTTTTGGTTTTAATTTGCCATTCTAAATTGAGATACTAGAGCAGGTGGAAGCAACCCAGCTCCGGGCTAATTGGTTCATCATGCACGTTAGGATAATGCTCATTCTGGATTTCGATTAGGTCAGTGTGGAGACTGCCTTGGTCAGAGCCTGTAATGATCTGCTTATTAACTCTGGTGCAGGGTCCTTGACTGTACTCATGTTATTAGAGATTGCAGCTGCCTTCAGCCCTGTGAGCCACGGAGTTTTATTGGACTGTCTAATGTCCTGTGCTGGACTAAGTGCTCCGTTTCTGTCCTGGCTGGCGCCAGGGTTTCGTTTGTTCCCTTACCTCCAGCCATGCAGAAATCGTGCGTGCCATGCTGCTGGGGTTTATTCCAGTTCCACCAGTACTCATTAAATGCTGTGCACCATTAGGGAGGGCGTTTTCTCCACTGAGCAGATGATCTACTTATAATTTTCTTTCAAATTCTGCTATGCCCACCTTCTAGTTTTAAATTTTTTTAATTTAAGCTCAAAACCCTCTTTTTACGGCCTGACCAAATCCAAAAAATAATGGATCTAGTGGTTTACAGAACATAGAAATGTATTTGTGACAAGAGGCAACACTTATTTGTGTTGCAACAACAAGTATCCTGCTTTTGGGATATTTTAGCAAACCTGGTTCATTTTTGACAGCAGGTTTTCCACATCTGAGCACACTATTAGCACTTTCAGTCTTTCCCCATCTGAAGCGTTTCCAGAAAAGAAGACATTTTCTTGCTTAACTGACTCAGAGATTCTTCTTAATGTTCTCATTACAAGCAGATTTGATTACTGTGATACATTTTTCAGCTCATCTTCCTCTTGTTAGCGTTAGTTCCTTTCAGTGGTTCAGCAAAACTTCTGCCACTGCCTAAAACTGCTGACAACCACAACCCTGATTTCTAGGACACGCGTTGTTCTCTGCACTGTTTCTCTGTTTGTTGATAGGACACCCTTGGTTTCAAGGCTTTGATTTTTAAGAATGAAACTCTTTTCTGGGTACACGGGCAGGATCTTCTGAGATGGGTGGGAATGTCCCAGAGATGTTGGGCAACTTCCGGGGGGTGTGAGAAGGGCACGAGAAAGTGACAGAGGGGTGTTAAATCAGTGGGAAAGCAAGACTTGATGGAGGGTGCAACACTTCTCCATGTGGGGAAGGAGTAAAATGGAGCTTCAATAAGTTGATCAGGTGAAAGAAGTTATAATTTTAGTAAGAAAAAAGGGTTTTCTTAAGTAATTCCCCAAAGAACAGAGTTCTAAGCTGGGTAGTTGCCCTAAGGGTTGTCAGAATTTCAGTTCAAGATCTCTTGGTCTTTGACATATCCCTGACCTTCTCACTGTTTCTATCCCCATCAGTTCCCCTCTCGTTTTCATTCTGGGAGGTGTTAATACCCCTAAAGTTTTCAACAGAGGCATCAACAGCACTTCGATCAGACTGCTGAGGTGATCAGCAGTGCTCTGACTCCACTCCACCTGATGGCTGTGATGAAACTCACAGCAAATTTATGCAGAACGAAATGAGACACGTATGAATGAACAAGCATGAAAAATACCTCCCCCTAAGTGCTCCAAGTAAAGATTGCATTTTCACAGAGATCCATGTCTTAAATTAAACCCGGCTCACGAAATTTTAGCACAGAGTCCTGGATATCAAACTCAAATATCAAAGAAAGCCAGAAGCTCTCTGACCTGTTTAACCCTGACAAGCCTTTGCTCAGCTCCTAATTTAAACACAAATTTCTATTTTTAATATTGATTTATCTGTGAAGTTCATTTGTCCATAGAACTCTCTGAGTTTCACTACCAATTTTGGGTTACCACCATTCTCACTGATGTTTTTAGATGAGCATCCAACCACTCCAACAGCATCCGTAAGCATATTGGGCTTTCATTTCTTGTTAATGGGAAGGGATTTTGTTTTGGGTTTGTTTGCGTTTTGAGGGAGGAGCGAGGAGATCTTGACAGGCAACAGATTGGTGACTGTTTTAGTGACGTTGTCACAAAAGCCATCACTAACATCCTTCACTGAACATGAAGACTGGAGGTTAAATGCCCAAACTGATGCTGCCAGAACTAAAGTAAACAAAACTGGACAAGTTTTATTGGAATCTTTGCATAAATGATTATTTTATCCACCATCTTAATTTTAGCCTGGTTTTGTCGTTAAAAGGAAATTTTGGCTTCTCCTCTCAGCACTTCCCTCCCTTCCTCAAGCAATCCTGATTGTGTCACTTACTGTGGGCTCACCTCATTTCTCCTTAAGAAAAACCTCTCAACCTTCTTGCATTTATCTCAGGAAGGCAGTACATTGATGAAGATTTGTGACCGGGTTTTTTGGGCCTATGGATTGCCTGAAATCCTATTTCCTCATGCATCCAGAGGCAGCGATTCCTCGTTTGGGAAACCTGCCATACGGAGCACAGCCACCTCACTCCCAGCTAAGGAACTAATTATAAAGCATCCCAAGTGCACTTGCCCTGCTGAACTTTTCCTTGTCCAGCTTATACGGCATTTAATTAAATAATGCTCCACTGCATGCCATGAAAAAATTATCAGGAAGACTTCCTTGTAATAAAGATCTCTTTCTAAAAAGGATAAAATTTAGTCCCTGGCCAGCATAAAACCCTTCAGAGTGTATTGCTCTGGTACTGCTATTCAACGCTTGGTTTATTTGCGTCCATCCAATATCTCCAGGATTCCTAAAGCACCCACTGCAGTGGCATCAAAGGATCCATAATTAGCAAAATAAACTTTGCATGCAATAAAACTATATGAATCATGTCATCTACAACGAATGGACCAGGGATCTGCATTCCAGAGCTACTAAAAATTTACCTACTTCACACCTCACTTCTTTTTTGGTCATTTATTTTTACTTGCATTTGTCTGAGGTTTCATGACTTCATTTTCTCCTCAAGTTTCTGCTCCATCACACCATGTAGGGAAGGGGAAAAACAGCACCTCAAAGTTTTTTCATATTTTTAGATAATCTGGGAGGAGCGAGGAGAAAATTAAGCAAAATCACAAGAGGTGATTTAGCCAGAAGCTTCAAGTTTGAATCAGAGGTTTCAATCCCAAGACAGAGATTTTCATAAAGTTCCGGGTATAAAACAATCCAAACAAATAAAAACTCCTAAATGTGCATATTTTTAAAGGGAAAAGAGCAAGGAGTCACAGATTATTAATTACCTGTAAATTCTTATCAAAAGGTACCAGCAAAGTGCTCCTACGCAGAGGAAAAGGGTGGGGAACAACACCAATCATAAAATACCGATGATAATTCCTTAACCAATTTTCCTAACACCTGTAAAATTCTCCAACAGCTTATCTTGTTCTCATGCTTAAAAAAAATAAGGAAGTTTAAATGTAAGCTTTACTGATAGTTATCACGAATTTCCATGGGATAATCACAGCATAAAGCACTGTGCAAATGCACTGTAATTGTAAATTGTCAGTAATAATGTAATGCCAGCACTGGTTAATTATGGGCTGTATTTGATCTGTATGTAACACTCTACTTGCTTCACTCTGAGTCTGTGATAGCCCAGACTGATCTTACATGGGAAAGATTTCTATTCCAGACACCATAAATCATAATGAGGGATGTTGGGCTTTACTCCTGCAAAGCTTACAACAGGCCAAGCTAAGTATTTCAACTTTACACAAAGTTAGAAATTGAGGAATAGGTCTTGGGGGAGGGGCACGGGGGTTGTTTTGTGCATTAGAGATGGACTTCCCTTGGTTGATGCAACGGTTGCTTCAGAGAAAAACACTTCCACAGCTTTCTGTGTGTCCATTTTACTCGAGGAAGCCAGAAGAGAGCTCTGAACTGTGTCACTTACAGACCCACCCGAGTACAACAGGACATAAAATCACAGAATCCTTTAGGTTTAAAAGGCCTTTGGAGACGGCGACATGTGACAGGACTGAGTATAAATGAAAAACCTTGCTGCCCTGCCAAGCATTTTGCAGAGTAAACTCTGTGCAACAAGTAAAACTACATTTCTAAGCAGCAGCAGCAGCAGGCATTGAAGTTTAAAGAAAAAAAAAAAGGACACCCCAAGCATTCAGTAGGAATCAAAAGTTCAGATGCCTTCCCTCTTTCCTCGCAAGCCAAAGTGTCACCATCCACAATTTCATTTTCTCAGATTTGCTGGAAGGGCTTCACCAACTTTACCAGCAGCTTTCAGGAGCAGGAAGACCTAAGAAGTCCTGCCATGCCACCTCCTCCAGAGCAGAAACAAGTTTTCTCCCTCCCCACTGGACAGGCTGATCACTGTGTCCGAGTTCCACCCCCTGTCACGGAGAGGGACACGTGGGCAGGGAGAGGCTGCTCCAAGCCCCGTCCAGCCTGGCCTTGGACACTTCCAGGGATCCAGGGGCAGCCACAGCTGCTCTGGGCACCCTGTGCCAGGGCCTCCCCACCTCACAGGGCACAGTTTCTTCCTAGTAGCCAGTCTAAACCTACTTTAAGCCATCCCCCCTTGTCCTGTCACTCCATGCCCTCGTGAATATTCTCTCCCCGTCTTTCCTGTCAGCTCCCTTCGGGTACTGCAAGGCCTCAATCAGGTTCACCCTTAATCTTCTCTTCTCCAGGCTGGACAATCCCAATACTCCCAGCCTTTATCACTACAAAGCCAGAGCGAGTCAGAACGAGCCGGGACGGTGCCACAGATCGGAGCAGAGCGTGTCTCCCACGAGCTGCAGCCCGAGCTGGCATGGGGCAGGGTGACACCGGGCACAAGCGCCACCACGCTCCTTCCTCTCCGTGGCACCGAGGTGGCGGTCACGGAGCTTCCCAGACAGGACGACAAGGCAATTAGCAAAGTGACAAAAGGCATCCCCAGCCTTTTGATGCAAAGTGCAATGACACCTGCGCAGCGCGAGCTGCCACACGGTGTTTTACGTCGTGTCACGGCGATGTCACAAAACATACTGCAGCCCCTCGGATGATGCGCCACGAACGGCCTGACCAGCCAGAGCTCGTTTTGAATTAGCGTAACTGTTTGCAAAGACACGTGGAAAACAAAAAACAAGAGTGGAGAAAGGATCACATCAGTCACGGCCATATTATGGCTGTCAAGAGAAATTACTGGAAGTGGTCTGTGACACCTGAGCGGTGGCTTCAGGAGGAGCCGCAGGTTAGCAGCCGAGTTACGGCAGGCTCCCAGGAGCCCCCTGGCAGGAATGTTATCCTCAGGAAGAGTCAAAACTTCCAAGGTGTAACACAGCAAATAAGGCACAGGTGTCCTCCAAGAACCACGGAAAGGCAAGTGGTGCTGAGCACACCTCGCTGCCAGACAGCTGGAGCACTACCAAGCATGCTGCTGGCATTCCCAGAAGTGCTCTCGTTGGAAGAGAATACCTCCAGGAATGTATATTAAAGGACTGGAAATGCTAATTTGCTGGCACAATTTCTCTCAAGAAATCTCCTGCCAGGGGGGAAGAAAAAAAAAAATAAGACAAAATCATAGAAATGTGTGTCTTACTTTTCACCTAAACCCAAAATACGCTTTGGGTTTTGTTATAAAATTTTATTTTGTGGACCAAAAGTAGCATTTCAGGTTACTCCAAGCTGTCACTTATGCCAGCCACCCTGTGCACAAGAAACTATTTCACGTGGTCATTACCTTCCTCAGTGTGTGTTCAAGAAGCTGGTCTAAAAAATGTACACACAATTTTTTTTTCCCCTCCTTTCCTCCCCACGCTGAAATAGCCAAGACTAATAATAATCTGGTTTCATTTGCAAATTGTATATCCTTAGGCTGATCATATGATTCAGTGATTGCAAAACAAGAGATTAAAAAAAAAAAAAAAAGAAGTATTTTAGTCGCTCAAGTTATGAAAAAAATCAAGAAGTTACCTAACATCTGCAGCCAGATTTAATATCTTAAGGTACACGATGTGTCTGGGGAGAACGCAGCTCCTTGACTTGCCTGAACCCTGCTGCCAAAAGTTGGAGCAGAGTTTGTCACGGGAGGATCGACAGTGGCACTGGGCAAGGGGGGTTTCCTCCCAGTCCTCGTGCA
The DNA here is from genome assembly GCA_013399875.1 of Gymnorhina tibicen. NCBI lineage: Eukaryota > Metazoa > Chordata > Aves > Passeriformes > Artamidae > Gymnorhina > Gymnorhina tibicen. The sequence continues at coordinate 6,406,754 of VXAZ01005100.1, forward strand.
GGAAAGAGGTGCCCAGCGACCCGCAGCCCCGTGGTTTGGGGACTGAAAACACACATTTGGGCTAATCCTGACCCTTGTTTACCAGCTTTGAGTGCAAAACAGATGGCCACGCACTTTTAGCGGGGAGGCTGGAAAATATTGCTTTGCTTTGGAGAGACAATTCCATCCAAAACAGCCCAAATTAAGTCACATCTCCGAGTTACAGGTGATCTCCAGAAAGGAAATGCGATGATGTGCTGAGCTGACGAGCCAAGGGCATCCCACACAGTGCTCATCACAGCCAGCACCCAAGCAAAGCCTCAGGAAAGCAAAAATAAACCCAAAACCTCTTCCAGGAGAAAACCTCCCCTTTACATTTTTCCCCCCACAGTTTTGCTAACACTAAATAATGCCAACAACAGTGTCACTCACAACACCGAGCTCAGCCTGCACCATCCCCTGCCTTCTTCGTGCTGTGCTGCACGAGATTCTGGGTTTGGATGCAACCCTCCCCTCTTTGCTTGTTATTTTGGGATTTTTTTTCCATCAGCTGGTGTGCAGTGATCACTAATGAGCCCAAAAGGCCAAATTCTCCAGGTCTGCTTTCCCTGGCAAGTAAATTATTGTTCTGGCCTTCCAAAAACCACCAGTATAGGAAGGTGAATCTTTTCATTTCGGGTACTAAAGACTCCAGAGCCTGCAAAGCTGAGTAACAAATGCAGCTGACAAAACTATCAGTGGCTCTTTTGAGGTGAAAAATGGATTTCACAATTAAGCATCAATTAGATGCAATGCCACACTTCGATAAAGCAAAAATCCTTTATTTTCTAATAATTATTCATTGAGCACCTCCTGCATTGACCACACACTTAGTGCTGTCCACTATGCTTAATCATCTATTCAAAGGAAATTTCTCTCCCTGGTAAGGAGTCAGGGTGGGTTTTAATGGCAAAAACCGTGGGTCTGCAGAGTTTGCTGTCTGACCGTTGAACTCGTGGTGATTTGGTAACAGTAAAATCAAGGTTACAGATCCCAGGATGCACAAATTATAAATAATCACACAGTCACAGGGATGGTTTAGGTGGGAAAGGACCCTCAAGACAATCTCATTCCACCCCCTGCCATGGGCAGGGACATCTTCCACTGTCCCAGGCTGCTCCAAGCCCCGTCCAGCCTGGCTTTGGACACTTCCAGGGATCCAGGGTCAGCCACAGCTTCTCTGGGCACCCTGTGCCAGGGCCTCCCCACCATTACAGGGAACGATTTCCTGATATTAAGTGTTGGTAGACAGAGTCTTTTCAGTCACATTTAACACATCATCAAAGCCATTTTAGTTTAGGCGTCACAGAGAGAGCAAAATGAGAAAAAAGCTCCCGCTTGTAGCACTGGATCAGCTGCAGTCAGTGGGGTTGTCCGGGACAGAGCAGATTTCATCATTCCCCTTTGCCTGTGATGCCTGTTTGGGTTCTTTGAAAACGAAAAAAGGAAATGGAAAGGGAAATAAAAGCTTTCCCATGCTGTCTTAGAGGCAGAGGAAGGAGAACTGAAGTTGAAATGGTGCATGTGGGGGGCAAGCACTGCCCCTGCACTCTACAGCAGGGCTGCTCTGCTGAACAGAACCCCAGAATGGTTTGGGTGGCAAGGGACCTTAAAGCCCACCTCATTCCAACCCCTGCCATGGGCAGGGACACCTCCCACGGTCCCAGGTTGTTCTGAGTTCCATCCCACCCAGACCCGGACATTTGCAGATAGGTTAAAAGCAATTCTGGGGCCAGACTCGTGTCCTGCCCGTGCATCTCAAACAGGCGTCACCACAGGCCCTGTAACTGATCCTTACAGAAGCAGAGCTTTATACAATGCTCCAGAATATCTGCTGGATATAAATATAAATAAGCCCTGCTGATACAATTGCACTGTGGGACCATTTTGAGATGAGTAGGGTTATAATGCATCCGCAAAATCAATTTTTCTATCTTGATTTAAAAGTCGAGCCCAAAGCAATTTTTGTTACTTTGAAATTTTTATTTTGCTTTATTAACTCCCCCCAACAGCTGAAAAAGCCCTTGGAATACACTTATTTAAACGTGCCTTTTGTGTTTGCCTCTGCAAAAGAAAAGTTAGTGCTGAATGTTGCCCTTGCCTGTGAACTGCACTTGTGGGGAGAAAATTCAGTCCCTTCCATTTGAGAAATGAAATTTGTTAAGTGCCTGGGCCACAAAGCAGCAATAAGACTGTTGGCAATCTGAAAGACCAAATTAAAAAGAAAAAAAAAAAATAAAAAGCAAACAGCCGAGACACAGAGTCTAAAAATTATCTATGACACATGCATAGTAAAATGTTTTTACAAATTCTCCAAAGGATTTTTAATTATTACAGATTGTATTAATTAGGTAATTATGCAATACATTGTTTTGGAACCATTCCCATCTATTATGTATGCAATATTATGTATACATGTTTTTTTAAGAACTGTCCTGCTTTGTAAACCTCAGCTCCAGCCTGATCCTCAGAGGGGCTACGGGGGTGCAAATAAAGCCCAATTTCTGCCACAGCGGACACCTTCTTGGAAGCAGAATCACAAGTGTCCTAAAGGAAAAGCAGCGCAGAATTTTTTTTTAAAAGCTACAAAATATTATCTTTAATGAGCATCTGAGGATTAATGACCATCTGGGAAAGGCTGATGGCTCCAAGTGCAGCTCAGGGCCATTAACTCCAACTCCTCGTTAAAAGGTGCTTAAGGGGGTTTATGTGCAACACTACACAGGTAAGAAGAGCTCCTGGGCAGTAAAACATTCATCTAATTTTTTCAAGCAACAATATGGAATTGTTGCCACATTTTGGGCTGGAATTCCCACAAAAACGTTCGTGGAGGATAAAAGGAGAATTTGGCAACACTTTTTTTACCCCGCTTCTCTCTCTCTCCTTCCACTTTGTGATCTCCAGTTTTGAATCAACAATCATGGAACCATGGAATGGTTTGGGTTGGAAAGGACCTTAAAGTCCATCTCATCCCACCCCCTGCCATGAGCAGGGACACCTTCCACTATCCCAGGTTGCTCCAAACCCCATCCAACCTGGCCTTGGACACCTGCGAGGATCCAGGGGCAGCCACAGCTCCTCTGGCAACCTGTGCCAGCAGCCAGAACTTACAATAACCCTGACAGCAAACCAAGTGTTCATCATTTCTAAATGAGTTTCTGTAGCTTTTAATTAGTCAGAAAAGACTCAGAAATTGCCAGGAAAGTCATCTTCTTGTCCTTACAAAAGCCACACAGTTAAGTTTTACTACCTGTGCTAATGAAACACGAACACAAAGCCCTCCCACAGTTGGAGAGGAACCAGGTGAATGCGCACCAAGGTCTTTAATTTAAAGATCTGGTGATGAATGCACATCCCAAAGTCCATATAAAAATTAGAGCATGACTTCTCAGCCTCACTGTGACAGGATTTGTATCTGCTTCATTCCTCTTCTCCACCTCTGTCCTCATCAGAGTTCATTTTTTGAGACTACACCACAGTTTGGGAAGTTTGTCCTCGGGTAAAAAAACAAAACCCAAATGACCAAACCAACAAAAACTACAGGGAAGGGAAAAAAAACCTGCAGTAACACTGACCAGGAAAAGACCTGGTGACTTTTTGTCTCCCCCTTTCCACATCTCATTCACCACAGAGCAGCTCTGCTGGGCCAGCCACCTGCAGCACCCACGGGCTGGAGGACAGAAGGCAGCAGCCACGTGTTTACAAATCAAACATAAAAGCAGTTTTCAATTTACTTTAATCAACAGCGATCAAGAGCAAGAGGAGGCTCCGTCCGTGCCTTCAAGGCAGCTTGCCTGGGAGAGGCTGGAGGGAGCGGAGTTCTGCTGGTGGGAAGGCACCGGCTGGGAGGGCTGCGGAGGGCTCAGAACCCTGCGGGGAGGGTCAGATGGATCCCAAAACCTAATAGGAACTGAAAGCACTAATTGAGCCTAGAGAAGAGGCTGGAGGGTTTCCTGTGACATTTGCAGGGGAAGACAAGAACTAAGGAGAAGACAGAAAAAGAAGCTGGTTTGGGAACATTTTGTAGACTTTATTAAAAAAACATTTCAAAAAAAAATGTGGTTGAAGAGAGATCACAAATTCACCAGCCCTGTAAAATCCCAGTCCTCACCATAATACCCATTTCTAAACCAGCCATCAGGTGATAAAACCTCTTCACCACCTTAGGGCTTCTTCCCAAGAACACTTGCTGACCCCTGATCAGTTCTCTTTAACCTCATTAACACTGTTTTAACTGACATTCATTCCCTGTGCCATCCAAGCTAGATATTCCCTCGGACTGAGGAACCATGTACAAATATCAGTTCATGCTTCCAACGCTAGAAACTCGCTTGCCAAGTTTTTAAATGCATTAAATCCTTAAATACATAAAATAGAAAACCCTCACCTTAGATTTCTAGCCAGCACTTGATATTTTAACTCATTTTCTGATACATTGTTCATGAAAGTGGAATTCTGGTCTTCCCCCTCCTTCCTTTTGGCATGTTTAAGCATTTTAAATTGTTACTCCAGTAGCCCACTAAATGATTTTGTTCTACTTCACCCACATTGCTTCATTTCTTGTATCACTGCTTGTCCTTTGATTACAATTGCAAATGGAAAATGTTTGCAAGTTGGTTTTGTTCTGGGAGCAGCTCGAAGTGAAGTGAATTAGTGGATCAGCCTATTTGGCAAGACAGTCCCCAGCTCTGAGGGTACTGTAATAAATTTAACATTCACACACTGAAGCTCCAAGTCCACATTGCACAATCAACACCTATTTCAGTGTCTAATTTAAAGACAGTTGTGGCCTTTGCCCCAGATTTGCAACACCTAAATAAACGGGGCTATTCTCGTTAACCAAAACATTTCCTCAGCCCAGCTCTCATGAAACAAACTGGCTGTTCCCCCACTGCAGCGTTAGGGCACGTGTCCGAAATCAAAGCAGGGAGAAGAGGCACTGAGGTTATTTTGTCCACATGTCCCGTTTCAAAGTGCTTTTGAGCATCTTCAGTGCCCACACCGACATTCCCACTGCCCACAGCAGAGCTGAGACGGTGCTTCAGGCTTCCCTCCCTCCTCACCCCCCTTCCTTTTTTCTTTCAACCACCTTGAAATCCAAGATTAAACAACAGTCCCAGAATAGGCTTCTTTTCCTGCTGTTTCTGACACAGACCCCCTAAAGCGTTTCCACAGCCTCCAGCACGTACTTCTGGGCAAACCCGAGCCAGCAGCCTGGTGACAACTCACCGGCAGCGGCGCCGGCCGCGCGTCCATCCGGACCCCGTGAGCTGCCCCTCGGCGGGGCCCTGCCCAGGTAGGGGCCAGCAGGGCTGTGCCCACCAACGCTGGCTGGTCCCCAGCGCTATTCCGAGCGAGGAGCAGCTCCTTCCCAGCCAGATGGGCTGGAGCACAACGATCGGGAGCCACCCGCGGGCGCCTGGCAGAGCTGGCGGCGCAGCAGCACCTGGCACGCGGTGTCACGGCTGTCCGTGCTCCACGCAGCACATCTGGAGCACTCTCAGGCCTGTCACACTCTCGTCACCTATTCCTCGTCCTAGTCCACCTATTCCTCTTGTCACCTAAATCCAAAGCCAAGAGAGGATGGGTTGGTTTGACCTCAGCAGCAGAAGGGACAGAGAGGTGACAACCACAGCCCCAGGATGAGGCTTCAGCGCAACATGGGGTGCTCGGCTCTGCCCAGGAACTGCTCCCACTCTTTTCCTTTTGTGGAACAGCTGTTTGTAGGTATGAACACCTCAGAGGAAGCCCAGAGTTTCCAATCTACACAGAGCGAAGAGCCACGAGTGCTCACAGAGCTGGTGCCTGGCACCTCAGGGCTTCACCCAGCACCAGACCCACTGTCCTGCTGCAGGAGCAGCACATCTGTCACCTCTTACACCTCTACACAAGCTCCTGCCAAGATCCTACAATCCTTTCAAATGCATCCCCTTTCCTGGTGATACAGAGAGTTGGAAAACATGACCTATCACCATGAACCTCCCAGCGTGCTGCTGCTGCCACGTGTTTTCTCACGAGATCAAAACATGTTGGACTTGAAGACATGAAGTACAACTTCCCCAATCCATCACGGGAAGAAACACACCCAAAAAGAACAACAACATGCTTGTGATGCAGTTGGAACTAGATGATCTTTAAGGTTCCTTATAAACCAAATAATTCTAGCGTTCTATGCTCACTGCAAAGTTCAGTGTCAGAGGCAGGAGCAGACCACGCTGCGGGTCTGGTTTGAAGCCCTGTGACAGAACCACACCACACTTGCACTGAAATTGCAGACCAGTGGTGGTATCTTCACACCACTTCCCTTCTCTAGAGCTCTTCCTCTAATCTTACATCTCATTCCCACGTAAGCCTCAAACACTAATACCTCCATAGAAAGACAGATTAAAGGAGGATAAAAATGTCACCTTTACAGCCATTGCACGAACATTTGATAGCTAAAATCCACCTTTATGTATGTACTAAGGCAAAAGGTTTGTCTTTACTTAATTTCATGGTTACAGACTTGAAGTCAGGGCTGTTGCATAAAGATCCGAAGCACCCTGATGTTTTATTCGTCAACAAGATAGGAAAAGTTACCAAGTATATCAAGGTCAGGTTGGATCAGGTTGAAGTGTTACAGCCATAAATTGGAGGTAAAGAGGGACTAAAAAGATGAACCTTTGGTATGTGCAATAATTGTTTCCTAAGAGCTTCAAGAGAGATGTAAGAGTTAGGAGTCATTTTAGGGTGCAAATATATGAATGTTAATATGAATGTTAAGGACCAATGAAAAAAGCAATGAAAAAAGTATTTTTTTTCTTTTACCTCCCAGCTGAAGGCAGGTGCATTTTAGCAGAAAACACACATGTAGAACAGTCAAAGCTTGTATGATATTCATATTTCTCTCCTACCTTAATAATATTTCTAATAAGTAACTGGGGCTGTACATGCACCATTAATACAACTTTAGAATCATAAAAAGGAAGAAGAAAGTTAAGCTAGTATGGCTAATTAAAATTAGTTTGTTGGAAGTTTAATCAATTAGCCCAGAGTTTTCAAGGCAATATTGCTGCTATTCACGCTCAGTGGAAGCACTTTCAGGCAGCCCTTTATTGCAACATCTCTGTTCAGATGACCTTTACTTCATAAAGCACTGAGCTAAACATTTTATACACAGGGCAAAATCTGTTTATTGAAGGATGCCAGGGGACTGTCTTTAGGAATGTGATTTGGCTTCACTTGGGTAATTTACCAAAGACAGAGGAAAGTTGCAAACCTATTTGTAGCCTTCATTTGAAAGCCATGCCATTTCTTTGTGCTGCTCCCTCATCTCAAGATTTGAGCTGTGGTTCTGCAAATAAACCTTCTCCCAGACAGATGCTCCAGTGATTGTCCTGGTAAACCAAAAAAAAACACCCGCCACAAAACACAGGACAAACAAACAAACATCCTTCCACACAGCAGATGCTTTCTCAATTACTTAATTTGACTTTTGGGTAATTCAGACATGATTTCAGGGAATAATATTTTCCAGACAGAACTTATTTATTAAGCAGTTTGTGGTCAGGCATCAATTAGCCAAAACAGGCAGCACATCTTTGGGAGGCACTGGTTTCCCAGTGCAGAGAAGGGGAGAGATAAGGGCGCTGACATTGCCACCGGGTCCCTAATTCCGAGGTGGGTCCCCTGTTGAGGGCCCACCCTGGAGCTTGAGAAAGCCCTGCTGTTGAAACAGCACCTGGCTTTTCCCCCTGAACTCCCCTGAATTTGCTGATTCACTGCCCACACAGGGGAGAAAGCACATTTACAGCTCACAACAGTGCCCTGCCTGGCTGAGCGATGTGAAACAGATTTCTGGGCTCGCTGTGGAAATCCCAGCACTTGTTTTTTTTTTTGCTAATCTGCAGCCCAGTTTTGAACTTGGCTTTTCTGCAGTGAATGGGATGAGGAGTTCCAAACTGTACTTAAAAATAGGAAGAAATACGTAAATCCAAAGATAAATAGTGTGAGTTCATCCTACTGTATTGCTGTTCTTTGAACTGCACGAAGCTGTGCTGGGTGGAAGGGCGAGGTTGGATATCAGGAAGGGTTTTTCCCCCAGAGGATGCTGGGGCACTGCCCAGGCTCCCCAGGGAATGGGCACATTCCCAAGGCTGCCAGAGCTCCAGGAGTGCTTGGACACCGCTCTCAGACACACAGTGGGATTGCTGGGGTGTCTGTGCAGGGCTAGGAGTTGGACTTGATGATCCTTGTGGGTCCCTTCAAACTCAGGATATTCCACGATTCTATCCTATCCTGCATTTTCCAGTGAGCCTTCCATGGGCATTTTGCACAGCACAATCACCAAAGCCTGAACCAGGACCAAGTTATCCCATCTATCCCATACAATACTGAGGAACAGCTCAGGAAATGAGAAAACAGCTCTGGAGCAACCCGGTCTCGTGGAAAGCGTCCCTGCCCATGGCAGGGGTTTGGAACAAGATGTGCTTTAGAGTCCCTTCTAACCCAAACCACTCTGGGATTCTATGATTTTCCTTTCAGAAAACCAGGATATAATTTATATATATATATTTAACTCCCAGTAACCAGTAAATGTAACTCCTTTCATTATCTTTCCTATATTGAAATATTACCAAGTGTTGAAGCTTATTTTAACCTTTAAATAAACACCAAAACTCATGAACAGGTTTGGCAACAAATGACCCAGTTAGCAAAGTTGCCCAAAATTAATTGTGAAAAAGCCTCTAAATACAAAATGTTGTACCATAAAGAGTCTATCAGAACACTCACTGCTTTCACTATCAAAATGTGATCTAATTCCCACCTTCCACTCCCTCTTTTCTCCACTGTAACTGCAGTTTCATGGTGACTGGTTTTTTAAGTAAATGCCTGGTACACACTCAGCCATAAAAGACAAATACCAAGCCCTGTCTTTCCTAATTAGTTCTGATTGTCTTGTACAAATTCTGGAAGAAGGAACACAACACAGATGATTTCTAGAGGTCGGAAGAACTTGTGTTGAAACAAAAGTATCCTCCAAATTATACTGCATTTATTTTTCTCTTTGACAAAGAGGTGTTCAACCCAAAATTTTGTAGCTCATCAGAGCAGTTACTTGCAACGCACACTTCCTGCAAATCCTGGATATTCTCTAAAAAAATATTCTTGCCTGTAAATCATTCAGAAATTCAGACCTAACTCCAGCTTTCTAATGATCAAGAACCTCAGTCATATTTGCCAACTCCTGTAAATGATACATTCCCATAATCGATCAAATAATATACATTTTCAGGAATGGAAACTTATGTAATGTGCTATTAAAAGCCTACTTGTATTAAAATAGTTCTATATCTCAGAATAAAGTGAAATTCTGTGTATGAACACAAATGTAGTTATTAATTTCCTGACAGTTCCTTTAAGCTGAAAGGCTTGAAAATAACAAAACTTGTACTAATATTTGCCTATAACGATAAATACACCTATTCTTCGAGTCATAAAAGTGAAAGTACCAGCAATATCCTGAAAAAAAGTCTTAAAAAAATTATAAGGCAGTTATGATTATTCCTAGAAAGTAAACCAGACTTTCATAAATTCCCAGCTAAATGTTGCCAAACCAAATTTTATCAGTTTCTCTCATCCAAATTTGCCATTTGCCTTCTTTTCTTCTGTTTTTGAGGGTTTTTTTGTTTTGTTTTTTTGGGTTTTTTTGTTGTTGTTTTTTTTTCTGAGATTGTGAAATTAGCAGTGTTTATTCAAAATCCCATTCCAAAAGGCAAGAGCTGGGAAGAGGAAAAACCCCCTATATTTATCAAATTCAGTAGCATCAGATAGGAGAGGTTCCCAGAATTCACCAAGAGATAAAAATCATGTTCCATGTGAAGTCCTATCTGGCCTTTGAGGATGGTGGGACAGGACAAAAGTGTGTCTGCAGCTTTTCCATGAACTGCGAGAGGGCTCCTTTTTGGGAGACTAAGAAACTTACTTTTTTCAAAATGACCCAAGTTATACACACACACATTTATATATAAAGTGTCATGAGTTATTTTGGTGATTTTGGACCAGCATCACATAAATAAAACTTAAATGCATGAAAGTCAATATTTTCCTTTTCTACTTCTCAGCCTTTTCCATCAATTACACTAAATAACGAGAATTTGGGGGTTGTTATTACAACCCTACAGCTCCAATTACCTTCATTCCAAAGACATTTTCCAGCCAAAAAGATTTAAATTAAAAGAAGAAATTTCTAACAAGGTGCTGAAGTTGGTCCCTGTCCTGGAGCAGGTCCTCACCCTCGTGGCCCCATGGAAGTTAAGTCTCCCTGTCGCCAAGGGTCCTTTTTTTTTTTGATCCAGTGAGAACAGAAAACACTCAGAATTGAGACACAGAACCAAAATATCAGCTCCAGCTGAAGGCACCGATATTTTGCTGTCTGCCTGTTCTCATCCAAGTTCACCACAGTCAGGAAGAGTCAACAGAGTTCATACAGTGCACAAAGAAATTCAGAAGGCAAAAGGCAGGTAATTGGCTTAGTTGGTCTGAAACGCTTTCTCAGGTCCATTTATTGTATTGAGCAGATCTCACTGTTCGAGAAGGATTTTAAATACCTAAATCAATGAGGTATCTCCAGAACAGAATCCAGCTCCCAGTCTGGCAGAAAATCCCAACTACACACGAAGATTAAAAAGAACCCGAACAAACAAGCAACCAAAAAAAAAACCCAAACCAACCAACCAACCAACCAAACCAACCAAGAAAAAACAAACAAAGCTTTATAAACTCAGAAGATGCAGCCTTCAGTTTGAACAGAAGTATTAAAGCATTAATTTTCATAACTCTTCAGTAAAACCCCAAGACCAGCAGTTTCTCAACTGGGAGCACCGACGTGGACTCTTGTCTACACACACAAGCACCAAAGCAAAGGTAAAACATTTTTAGAAGTACCGGGGACCTCTGATGAGCTCTGGCATGTGCTAGGATTTCCACACTCAAATTCTGTCCACTCTTCCAGGTTTCTCCTAATTAGTTTTTCCTAACTAATACTGCTACCAGAGGACTTGGTCCCCTGGTCCATGAGCAGAAGGAAAGCTCCATCATCCGTATTTCCTAGAAGTTATCAGCCCACAAGGGTTTTATCAAACGTTTATTTAAAGTCTTCCCCATGTTCCTGCTTTCCCCTGTTTGAAACTTCTTCTTTAAGATGAAGTATTTTTACTTAATTTCATACTTTTCAGCTCATTATGTTTTCAGACCTTTTCTGTCTCCAGGAGTTTGAGCCATCTGAACCCCTTGGGAAATGCATCCTTCAAGTCTGAAGCTCTCCAGGTGTTAATTTTATCTGCGACAATAGAATCAGCTGGAGAAACAATGGAGATGATGTAGGGTTTTGTCCATCCTTTATCATTCCCTACCCACAACAACCAGGGTTATAAATTTCACCCACAGAATTCGAAGGAGTTAAGTAACTGAAAACTGCAAAGGAAGTTCTTCTACCTCTCCTCTCCTTCTTCAGTACCAGTTTTAAGTGAACAAAGGCCTAATTTTCAAGGGTGCTAAACAGAAACTGCACTGACATTTAAGGATATTTCAGTTACCACTTTGACATCTAAATAAGTAGCAAGATTCGCAGCCGTGCTTAGAGCAATAGGAGCAGCAGAAGGCTGAGAACATTTGGGAAGCTCTCCCCGAAATTCATAAAAATTAGCAAGGCTAATTATAAGCAACTTCACTAAGCTCGATGCTTAGACGTTTCAAATGACATCAGGGCTGAGCAAGGGTTTGGAATTTCTCAGGAGCACCCAAAATTTAACTGCTCATCTAAAATTCATCCTTTTTTTTTTTCCTTTTCTTTCTATCCCCCGAGCCATTTTTCAACTCATTAAAGTTGAAAGAGTTAAGAGTTTGCGTTTTGTTGTGGTTACAGATATTTCCACCACGGTGCTCAAGATCATTGTCCCTGCACTGATTGAAAGGTTTTACAGGAAATTTACTGCTCTGCTTCAACACAGCTCAGTCCAAAGTCGTTGTTTTGAAGAGGACGCCCAAAATGGACAACAGCAAGCAGCTACTCATGAAGAAGGAACAAAATTTTGATGCCGGGGATATTTCCACGATTTTAACTGTAAACATTATCCAGAGAATCCACACGATCTTTTCTTTGCCCCAATTCCACCAGGGTCTTTCCATCTTTAGAAGCATCTATTTCTACGACTACAGTAATCCATTCAACTTTCATCAGATGCGCACTGAAAAGCTGATGCCCTACCATTTTCCTTGCTTATTTCTGATCCTTCTTTATTTTTCACGTTTGCATCTCATCGCTTTAGTCCAATTTATGAAGAAACCTACCTGAAAGGAAGTGCTCAAATTTATTGTTCAGTTTTATTGACTGTGTACCTGAAAACCTACAACTTTTTCTGTGATCGGGAAGTGGATGAATGAACCCACTCAAGAAAAAAAAAAAAAAAAATAGAAAGAAAATTCAAGGATGAATAAACGGCAACGCACAATTCCCCACAGCAGCCTGACCTGAGCACCCCGAGGGAGAATCATTTTGTTAAGAATGAGTGCAGCATGTTTGGGCAACGGTGCACTGTCAATATCATCTTTACAATTACAGCCACGTGATCGGTGCATCTGGAAAATAACAGTCAAGTGATTAGTCTGAACTTTGCCTGGATCAGGCAATTTTTACACGGCTCTGTCAAATGTCAGACCTCCTTCTCCCTCACCAATTTCAGCAATGTTGCACCATGATTTCAAGCAGTGAATCATCCAGCCCTGTGCCAACCATCTGTTTCGTCTGCCCCCTCAGTGTCTGAAATTAGATGACGGAGGGCAGGGCAGGCTTTCGAGAGTGGCCATTAATGCTAGTGGAGGAGGGGCTCTGGCGACAGATTTTCCATCTGAAATCACGGACTGTTAAAAACTGGCAAGGACCTGAGAGGAGTGAGTAGAAACATAATGCGAGGAGGAAGAATTAATAAATGAACAGGGGTGGAACAACAGAAGAGAGGAAAGGAAATGGGGCGGAGAAGAGGTAAAGGAAACGTGATGATATGAAGAAAGGAAAGGAAAAAGATTTGGGGAAAACAAAAAAGAAAGTAGAAAACCCCCACAAATTCCCCTGCACCTTTTCTGTTGGGTTGGTCATTCTTTAATGAGGAACAGTGATTAAAACAGACTTACAGTGCCCACTAAAAATTCCAGCAGTCCTGGAAGAGGTAAGCAGGAGGAGCAGAGGAAAAAATTATGAACATAAAAGGAGTTAAGACAAATCTCAAGCGTTCCACTTTAACCCAGGTACCTGCAGAAGAGCAGGGATTAAAAAGAATACTGGGCTCTGGGAAGGTCAGGCACACAGAAACAACAGAGTGGTTGAAGGATTCCGGCAGACACTTCCTTTCACTGGCCATGTCCTACAAACTCCAATTCTCACTCCAACACGTTTCTGAGAACCCTCGAAGTGCAGATCCAGGCTTCCTTCTGACAGACAGGAATATCTGGGTAGGAAAATACCACCCTTTTTACAAAGTAATCCCCCAAATGTAGGGGGGAAAAAAAAAAAAATCGGTATTTTGGGGAGAATGACGCAAAAAAAGCAGGCACAAACCAAACACACAAACTCCATCTTCCCTTTCTGGTTTTTGACTCACACCAAGCCTTGTCCTACATCATCCCATTGTGATACCGAGCACAACACTGAGAAATTCCTTCTCCCAACTAGCCCTGGCCAATCTTTCACCAGCACAAGCAGAGATGGCCCCCAGCATAAAGGAGAGGTGGTGAATGGCATATGAATGAAGAGAGGTAGATCAACAAATTGGTCTCAGCTTCACTAATGAAAGCAAAATATTGCTAGAGCAATGTATTGTGCTTTTTTATAGTTATCAAAAATACAACATAAATCTAAGTTCATGAAAGTAAAAGCATTTCTCTGAGTATTACCTAATTTTCTGAAGTAGACTAGTTGGGAAATCCAACTTACTGCTATCCAGAAATAATTAATTAGCTCCATAAACCTAAATTGTACCATTTGATCTGTGGTTGGAACATTTGACATCCACATAATAATAACAATATTAAGCACTTCAATCATATATAAGGAAGCAGTGCCTGAATTGTGTTGCTTGGCTAACACGGGGGTATGGTTTTGCTGAATTTGGCCAAATCTATCACTGACTTTATCAGGAGAGATTTGTATTTCACACAAGTCAACGTGTAATGCTGCTGCTACTGAAGAACACAGTATTTCTGTCTAAGCATCATCAAAACATTTTTAATAAGCATATTTTGTCACATAAAAAAATAAAACTATTAGATTTTCATAATATTTGTAGCTTTCTGGGGTGATTATTGTTAAAAATAACTTTTTGAATGTTTATTTCTATGACAAGATTTTTTAAATACTAGTTGTATACTGTATTAAAAAAAAGCTTTAAAGGAAAAAAAAAAAAAAAAAGAACAGCCCAAACACTAACTTACCTGGGATAAGTGGATCAATTAATAAAATTTTTTTTGGGGGGGGAAAGCTAAATAAAGCCTATTAAAACACTCTATTTACAGCACTATAATTTTTTGTTTCCACTCAATATTACAGTATAAATATGGTATCTGCTTGCAGGTGGATTATTTATCCCTCAAAGTAAATTCTGGTGAACAACTCCAATTCTGGGAAAAAAAAAAGAAATATCTAAAATATTTTACATGACAAACAGAAGTTAAAGATTTTTGAACAGAATGGACCAAATTTTTAAGCGATCATCAAGTCGTGCTCTGATTTTTGCATCCTCGATTTTGCACCTGCAGTCAAGCACAAAATTGTGGGCACAGTCAATTGTGAGAGCATCTCACTGTTTGATTGTACCAGCAAATTAAACAGAAACTGGTGATGCCTGGCTGCTGTCTGCTGCAGCCATCGTGGAACTCAAAGACAAAATTAGGTTGCTTTTAAAATAAAATGTGTTTGAATCTGAACAAAGTTCCCAGGGTACTTCCTGCATGAACGGCACAGTCACACACTGGAAGGGTTGAGAGTGGCCAAGAGACTCCTTTGTGAGCTGAACCTGCAGTACGGTCTCTTTAAAAACAAACTTGGTTGGATTTACAATCCTAAGGTAAGTTTTCCTCCTGAGTAAAGTTCAGACCCCAAGCTGATTTTCAGCACCCATTTTTTGTTGTGATCCTTTCCATCCTCAAAGTTCACAGCAAGGGCGAGTAAATACAAATTATCAATTTGCTGAATTATTTCTGAGAGACAAGGCAGTAAACCTGTTTAATCTGCAGTCTTAAAACCTATGGATACATGACCATTTCTATGGCTCAGCCCTGTATATTCAATGCTAGATGCCATTTTCTTACCACCACCCCAAAAATGCACCATTCAACCTTCAGGATAAAGTCTGCCCATCAGTTCAGCTTGGCATTATGCTGCACAGACATCTCTTTGTCACTGTTTTCACTTTATGACAGCTTTCAGGAGAAGCTATTACTACTCACAGCAGTACATTTGACAGAGAAAAATATGACTTTGATAATTAATGTGACTTTGTTGCTCTTTGAGAGTCTTCTTCTCCTCTCTATTTTATCCCATTTCTGTTATCCCCAAACACATTTTTAGCAGGCAGGAGCAGCAACAGGCTACCAGTAACAGCAAAGTGGACCTGTTTGAGACCTCTTTGCCATCCCAATCTGGTTGTCTGCTTGTAGTTTTGGGAACACTTAAATTCTTGTCATTCCACGTGGAATACGGGCATTCACTGTGCTCTGATGCCAGGACATTTCCACCACTCCCCTACGGCTTCTGCAGTTCCCTTTCTTCAGGACTCGTGTTTCTCTTCTACACTCCCCTCCTTTTCTCCTCACCCAAAAGAAAGCTGTTCTTGAAATTCTTACAGTTTCATGAGGGGACATCTTGGTGAAAACTGTCATATACTCATGAAGTTGGTTATTCTGGTATTTTGCAAATTACACGATCATGGAATGGTTTGGGTTGGAAGGGACCTCAAAGCTCACCTCGTTCCACCCCCTGCCACGGGCAGGGACACCTTCCACTGTCCCAGGCTGCTCCAAGCCCCATCCAACCTGGCCTTGGACACTTCCAGGATGGAATCTTCACAAGTGAGACACTGAATACTTGCTCAGTGCCTCTCCCCCTGATACTGCTACAGCTCAATAAGGCCAGCCCATAACCCTTAACTGGGATATACTAGAAAAAAATTATTACTTCATTTCTATGGAGCAGGGAAGAGAAAAATAACACTAAAGGGAAAGGTGAAACATTATTTGATCAGTGGGAGCATCCAGAGATTATAGTACTGTGAGAGGACACACTGTTTTAGGAGAGAGTAGTCAGTGATACCTGAAATTTCATTAAGATGGCCTCTAGACTTTGATGTACAACCAGTCAGAGTTCACCGAACTCTGATCTGGCTTAAACTGAGTATCATGTATCATTTGATTCTTATTAATAAGAAAATAAATGTCCCTTTCCACCCAGAGAGATCAAACAGCATACAAAAGTTATTGCAGACCCTTTTTATTATTATTTTTTGAGTAAGACTGATGAATTTGTTCTATTTCTAATATTAGGCCAGAAGTCTTAGGGAGATGAGAAAGATGTAAACATTTCCCTGAGAATTAGTCAAACAAAACAGTAAATAACCTCAAAACTTTATTTTGCTCTTCTAAAGATTGAAAAACTAGAAAATTCTTTACTTTCTTGTCCTCCTTTCAGTCTCTGGTGGGCGAGACTGCCCATGTTTGTAGTTAGGCAGCCGGCTAAAAGTCACGATAAAAGCCAATGTTGTAAGTACAAAGCACAGAAAAGCCCAAGTCTTCCTTTAATGCTTTACTAGCACTTCACTAATAGGCCCATGGGGTGCACTCAGTCAATAATAACCCAATAAAATCAATAACGATAAACAAGAGTCAGTGTTCTAATAAAAATAGAATTTTAAAAATCCAAACCAGCTGTTGCAGCGTTATGTACAAACACAGGCCTGGTGCGAGGGCTCGCTCTGTTTCCAAGTATCCGTGTTCAGCTGCCAGTCCCACGCTCAGTCTCCTTGGAGGAGGCAGCAGTGATGGACAACACATCATCAAAACTTTACTGCCAAGGTGAACACACACAGTCATTGCTTGCTTTCTTCTGTGATTTTAATGACACACTTCGGGTTTGGGTCTCTTTTTTTTCATATTTACCTCATGTGGTTTATTTGACACAAAAACTGGGAAGATTTTTCTCCAGTATTTTCCAGGCAGAATAGAAGACTATTTATAAAGACTTTGGTCAGCTATGAAACACCTTCCTTGGGTTAAAGTTGGACCTTTCCTATATAACTACCCAGGCAATAAATGCACTATTTCTCTCCCCAGAGGAACGGTCACACGCCATGGAAAGTCATTTGAGGAGGGAATGTTCTGGGGAGATGAGAAAGAGCAGAACTGAAGAATCAAAGGTAATATCCTGGCTGTCATACAATTAAGAAAGATCTGCTCTTATTATTTTGTCTGATCATGTCACTTTTCCTTTTAAACTCCACAAACATCCAAAAACTGAAGTATTTCAAACTGGAGAAAAACAGCAGAAATTTATCTCAAAAATAAGTCCTAAGTTACTCTGTACTGCTCAGAAAAAGATATTTTTCCAACCTTGGGAGGTTCATTGCAACCCTGTCCATGAACTATGGCCATGCTACAGGACGGTCTAAGACCAAAGGTCGAAGCTATTTCTTAGGGAAAAAATTTAAAAACTCCAAATTTTATACAGCTTTTAAGATTACTGAAATATGTTAGGAATGTTAATTAATAGTTTCTGACTTTAGAACCAAGTTTAACTTAATATTTTAACGCTATTCCTTTGATATGTAGAGTTTTATTTCTTTTTACAGGGAAGAGAATTGAAACACAGGTTTGTGCTTCATCCCAATCTCATACATCACACAAAGCTTTGGGAGTACTTTGATTTTCCCGCTACAGGGACCTCAGCTTTTCCAAAAAGAAATACAAGACATTTGACAGCACAAGTGATTCAGCCTAGAAGTGATACTGATGGTAAAGAAACTACTGCTGGAAAACTACAGCTGGGAGGTGGGTGACATCAGAGAACACACACAAAAAAAAACAAACCCCTGGAACAAATACCAACCACCTGCAAGGACACAGAGGAATGTTCAAATTTGTTACTACCACAAAGAGAAGGGAGTGAAAGACAGGGGAAGGCTCTTAGCAGAGGGATAGTGAAGTAAATGGGTTGCACACATCCACTAAAAATGTTCCTAAAAATTTTTGCAAGACAAATTCTTCACCTGACTTGTTTTGCTGAGTGTTTGGCCAGTGCACAGTTAAAGTCTGACCCGGAACTGTTACACAGAGGTTCTACTAAAAAAGTGCAAAACCTGGTATCAGATTGACACCTTCTAAACAAAACTAATGCTGAAGAAAAATGAAGAAGGTTTTAGCTCACTTGCAGTCGCACAGGTGAGAAAGGAAGTCACAAAGGCTACAACTCCTGAGAAAAACATCTGGCCAAAGGTAATTTTCAACAATTACACCATAGTTGGATATCCTGATAAAAATTCTTCATCAGACAGACTTGGCTCTCATTTATGCTCAAAAATCCACCCCTCTAATGGCACAAAGAACATGCCCTATCTTTTTACTATCTACCCTTAGACATATTTTCTTAACCGGGTGATGAAATTTATCTTCTAATATACAGCTTCTTCTGAATGCTCTCTGACAAACCCCATCAAAAAGTGCTCTGTTCTGCTCCAATCATATGTAGAGTAATGGTTTACTCATTTTCTGCATGAAAAGATGGGCACAGTACTTTGCAGAAACCATCAAACCTCTCATTTCGTGTGCTCTTCCTACAGTGCTCCTTTTGCCAACATCATTAATTGCACATGCCTCTGCCGCATATACTAAGAAACACGGGCCTGGCCAAAAGCAGTTCCTGGCACCATCACCACTCTGATATATGCATTTCAGCTTAACAATATTATCAACACATGGCTTTGAATCTTACTCAAAAAAAAAAAAAAAAGTTTCACCATCTCTGCTACTAGTGAAGAAAGGAAAGTTCTCCAGTTTGAGGTATTGTTTGAGAGAGAGCAGAGAACACCTTATTAGCACTAACTGAGAGGCCACAGCTTATCCTTTTGGCTGGGGTAGAGTGGTACAAGGTTTCTAATATCCTTCAAGACAGCCATTATTTTACCACAGAGACACAAGGCCAAGCTTTTTGTGCATTTTTATGAGGGAGAGGTGTGGACGTCCAATCAGACGGAAAGGCGCAGTTACGTGCTCGTGAAATGAATTACACCGACGTCTGTTATAAATCTTTAACATAGCTCAGGAGATCAATTAAGATGTTCAAGCAGCTACAAAAAGGATGATTGAGGCAAATGGTAACATCAGGATGACCATATGGTAAGGGAACGCTAGAACTGCGTGGACATAAAACGTGAGCCATCGGAGCGCCACCGCTAACGAAACAGCGAGCGGGAAATGAGGCAAGGTAGCGAGAGGAGTATCAGGAGGAGGGAAGAACAGTATGGGATGCACGTGCAGGATCCAGTGATATCAGAAGTAAAGAAGAGCAAAGTGCCTTGCTCCAAGGAGTCACAGGTTCAAGGTGTCAGCACGAGATGCAGAGTTGATAATCCCAATCCCAACCGTGTGGGTGAAGGCGCAGCTGAATGTTTAACTATGTTCAATACAAGACCATCGGCTGTAAACAGCAGCGATTTTATCATCTTCCTCCTGATCTGCTGGGATGGAACGAATTAATTGACCGGACCTTTTGAACATCTCAGACAGTTCCTCTCGAGATTGCTCCTTGGGCTGCGCTTCCACGAGCCATCATCTCTGCAGGACACGGCGGCCGATGGACAACCTGCTTCCCGTGCCCTTGTGTCGTTACAAGGCGATGACAGCACCATTAACTCATATCACTGCTGCTCTAAGCTTAAAAGTCTTTCATCTCCTAAGGTTGTTCAAGCTGCTGAACTACAACAGACAATTGAGCCTAACCTTGCACAGCAGTCCTAAATCCACACTGGGAACGAAGGCAGCAGCACAAGGTGCAAAACATCCTTGATTAGGAAGAGGAAGCACTGAAGAACCCACCTTTTGCAGAGCGCTGCTCCTTCTCCAAGCAAGGGACAAAGCTGATATTCTAACTATTCACAATCTCAAGAATATGTAAAGTAATTTCATCTTTAAGTTACAGAGTTCTGAAGATAAGGTTTACTTAATCTGATGATTAAACTCATTTCCCTCCCACACTTACTACTTTAAGAATTAATGTTAAATAATCATAATAAAAATATTTCTATCACATTTTATAAAGTTGGGATTGCTTCACACTCTTTGTCAGAAAAGTTAACAGGAAATAATGGACATTAGACTGTATTTAGTTCCACTCTTAAACTGTCCTCACGTACCAAAAATTTAATATTATTATTGTAGTAATTATTATAATATTATAAAATATTATATATTATAAAATTATTATATTATTATAATATTACTATTCAATATTTTTAGTGTTTATTTTTCAATGATCCATCTTTAGATTAGGCTCTTTCCTCTTACTAAGCCAACACTGTGCATTCAATTTCAGAAATATGGTCATTTTCCATGTTAAAAAACAAAAGAAACATTTTGATACAAAATTAATAAATTTACAAGATAATGTTACTGTCTACCCAGTATACAATACTTTTTAGAAAGGAGGGGAAAACTGAATAAATTATTTTGCTTTCAGCTCTGGCTTGCACAGTGACTGGAGTCAAAACCAGTGAAAGATGAGGTTGTCAAGGTGAAGGATAGTATTAAGACATTCTGAAAATTAAGTTCTAGATATAGAAAAATCGCTGGAAAGATTTTTATTGATTAGGAGTTATTCTTTTTTTACTTTCTGGGCATGTCCTGTTCTACCTCCCCCAGAGACAGATGGAAGGGTTTTACACAGCTTTCAATCAGTTGAGATTCATGTGAGCACCTGTCAGAAGTTCAGCAAAAGACCCAACAGACTCTCATTTGACTTAACAGGAAACTGGGGAGAGAAGGTCACATTAATGTTTGAACAAGTATTTTGTGTCACAGCTTAAGAGGAGGACACATATATGGAGGAGATCTAGATTAGCTACTGAGGATAAATTCTTCCTTGTGAGGGTGGGGAGGCCCTGGCACAGGATGCCCAGAGAAGCTGTGGCTGCCCCACCCCTGGAAGTGTCCAAGGCCAGGTTGGATGGGGCTTGGAGCAACCTGGGATAGTGGAAGGTGTCCTTGCCCATGGCAGGGGGTGGAACGAGATGAGCTTTAAGGTCCTTCCCAACCCAAACCATTGTGTGATAACTGTACATGATGCAATAATGGGCCAGATCAGTCGGGCATCTCAGTCCTCAGATCCCGAAAACCAAACCAGTCCATTCTGTCATGAAGAAACAGCCTAAGAAAGGTTCAGGAACACCTGATTTGGGCATTTTATCACAAAGCAACCAGATAGTTTTTGCTCTCCTATGACTTGGGCACAGAGCCCTGATGGCAGCTCTCCGACTCTCTTCAATAGAGCAAAAGCTGAATTTCTGCCTCTAGTGGAGGGAGAAGCAAGTAAGTGGGGGAAATAGCATCCCCTGAGTGATTGCCAAGAATTCCCACAAAAAATAAACACAGTCTGGTGGTTATGTTCTTAACAGCTGTGTTAATGGGGTTAAAGAAACCTTAAAGAAACTCTGTCTTTTTTTAAATGAGCCCTGTTCTTAAAAACCTGATACGGTACAAGTTTTGCTTTTAAACCCAGTGTGGTTTGCAACTGAGAAAAGTGCCACTCCAGCAGGCATGGAGACTCCCGAGGGAATGTGCAGGGGGCCTCTGTCTCGGGAGAGCCACCGGCTGGCAAGGCAGGACAGTGATTTCCAGCACTGTGGAAAGCTTCAGGATCTTCTTACACAGAGCTTGTGACAAGCAAAGCCCTGCATCTGGGCAGAGCAGCTCTGGGTGGCACCTCATTCTCTGCTTCCTTACACACCTTCATTTCAATGATACAGACATTAAAGTCAGATTTATTTATTTTTTAAATAATGACTGATGTTCCTTCTATTAAAAACTCGGAACAAAAAACCCAGCAGCACAACACCAAAATAACGTAGATCAAAACAAGTATTTTTCACTCGGGTTTTGTTTCGCTTGTGCAAAGAACGCACAGGATAAAATTCAGTTAAAGGAATCACCACCTCTGATCCTGTCCCCAGCCCCTTCTCAAAATAGGCAGTGGTCCCAGTCCAACACCAATAAAACCATTTTCCTTGAAATAAAGCATGGCAGGGAATGCTACAGAAGGCACCAAAGCAAATGAAAAACAACTCCATGGATTGCAATCTGTAGGTACTTCCCAGTGATTACAACATTAGCTCTTGCTTCCTCAACTTCTTTATTGGCATTTCATAGCACTTAGGGGTTCTTGTGGCATGGCCTCGGTATCCGTTGTTGCAGCATGTTTGTTACTGAATGCTCTGGATTTCTGAGGAGGTGGAAAAGCGGCATTTACTGAGCAAAACTGTCTCCTTGGCATTGTTCAGATAGTTCAGAGCCTTAAGAGTAACATCACCTTCACTGCCTTTGGTGTGTGCTGTGGGCCTGGTGAGATCCATGCGCATTAAAAGGCGATGCACAGCACCCCAAATAAAGTTAATTGCTCATTAGCTTAATTAAAATAACTCAGAGGAGAGAGAGCAGCTACTGATACTTCCGGAGAGTGCAAGGACATGGGTTTTGTTTGCACACAGCAAACGTTTTACCCAGGTGCCCATCCCTTACATGGGTCTAACAGCCTCTCCAGAGCCTCATCCTCTGACACCAGCTCCACCTCTCACTTGAAACAAACAATAAATAAACATGGAAATACACAAGTAACAGTCCTCTGCCTCTTTCATCTGGTCAGACTCCCCCATCTGACATCTCTCTCCTGAGACCTCCTAGCCAGGCACGACCCAGCATCACTGCTGCCTTTGACAGAGGATAAGGCAAGGGAGCTAGCCCTGGGGATAGGGATATGCCTTGGGCCAGGGACACGAAGGGACAACTACAGGAACTATTCAAGGGAAGATTTTTATCCCCTGTCCCTTCCTGGCTCACTCTGACTGCTAAATCCACTGTCTCCTTTGGACAGAGACTGCCTTCACATTACTCCTCTGTTAGCACAACAGCCATCACCCAAATCCCAGGCACACTTTCACACCAAGGGCACCGCTGCAGCCTCACCAAAAAAGCCAAGGAGATATTTTTCAAGCTAGAATCAATCTGCCAGAAAAGAGTACAATACTCCACATCATCTAGGACAGAAAAAATGAAAAGGGTTCTCAGCACACACAGCAACAGCAGTGGGGGTCTCCCCGAGCAGAGTGTCGTGGAGAACAGCGAATCGTTCCAATCTCCCTGCAATGTCAGATGCCTGATTCTCCGTGTCAGCTGTGGCTCTGAAATGGCTTCAAGCGGGACCTGCTGTCGCTGCAGGGGGCGAGCAGAGCTGTCACGGGAGGGACGGAGCGCACGGGGCCGGGCAGGGCCTTCGCACCTCGCTGCCATCGGCCGCGGCCGCACGGACACGCCGGGGCCATCCCGGAGCCGGGGCCCTGCCTGCAGGAGCTCCACGCGTCCCTCTGATGAGCAAAACACTGATTTCACGTTGTCCGTGCGTAAACACCCACGCAGATTCTCAGTTCCAGCACCCAATACAGGTAACGAGGTGTCTCCTGCTATCAGAAACACAAGTTCCTCCTCTTGGTGAGGTGCTGGAACAGGTATCCCGGAGAAGCTGTGGCTGCCCCATCTCTGGGAGCGTTCAGGGCCAGGCTGGACGGGGCTTTGAGCAGCCTGGTGTAGTGGAAGATGTCCCTGCCTGCAGCAGAGGGGTTGAAACGAGGTGAGTGTTAAGGTCCCTTCTAACCCAAACCATTCTGGGATTCTGCTCACAGTTACAGATGGACATGCTCAGATTGAGGCCAGCATTGCAGATTCCAGCTGCATTTCCTACAGCTGGCATCATCTGTATCACAGAATCATGGCATGGTTCAGGTTAGAAGGGACCTTAAACATCATCCCATTCCAACCCCTGCCATGGGCAGGGACACCTCCAACGATCCTGGGGTGCTCCAAGCCCCATCCAATCTGGTCTTGGACACTTCCAGGGATGGGGCAGCGACAGCTGCTCTGGGCACCCTGTGCCAGGGCCTCCCCACCCTCGCAGCCAAGGATTTCTTGCTAATATCTAATCTAAACCTGCTCTTTTGTCACTGTGAAGCCATTCCCCTTGTCCTGTCACTCTGGGCCCTTGTACGTAAGTCTCTCCCCATCTTTTTTACGGACTCCCTTCAGGGACTGGAGGGCTGCAGCTGGGTCACCCTGAAGCTTCTCCTCCCCAGACTGAACAAACGCTGTTCTTTCAGCCTTCCCAAGGGTAGGTGCGGCATCTGCAATACACAACTGCCTTGGCAGCCGTGATTCCATCGGCCACACAGCAAAAAGTCCATTTGGAGAACAAGTATCACCAGCTTCCGGGTGACACCAGTGCCAAGATCTTTTCTCTGCAAAGCAGAAGAAAGAAGATAATAGAAGCAAAGTCATGGAGATGATCCTACTGCAACTTTTGCATGCATCAGTGGCCACAGAAGAACTGGAATAATCTCCTTCCCAGCCAGGTCACAGCAAAGCTAAAGGAGAGGTTTAGGCCTCTGTAGACACATCCCTCAACTTCTACTCCACACACATTAGATGGCCTCAGGGAGATGTTGTTGCAGCTGTGCCTGATCCTACCTTTGAGCAAGTTTTTTTTCTTGCTGCCCTGAAACTGCCTGAAAGCAACTTCTTGTAACTATTTAATTAGAGGTGACTGCCACTGCAGAGCACGGGCTTGGGAAATAAGCCACTTTTACATTCCCACCTGGAACACCACATTGCTGTCATCCCAAGCACGGAGCTCCATCCAACACAGCCCTGCCAGCAGGGAGAGGGCTGGAGAGGCTGCAGAAGACTCCCAGAAGGGATCAGGGCCCTCTCTGCTTGCTCTGCTCTACCCCTGCCAGTATTTCACTGAAGCCACAGGCTAGAGATCAGCAACAGCTCAGCCATATCCTGCTTTGTTCAGAGAAAAGGACACGCAGACTTTGCAAGTGTGAGCTTGTCTTTAAATAAATGCACACAAACTGAAAATTATCTTCTACCAAGCAAGGAACCCTTCAGCTTTTGTTTTGAAACTCTCTCTCTCCACTTTAAGTAACGTCTCTGACTTTTTTGTTACAGTTTGTACACAAAAGTCAGCAAAATCCCCTGCTTTTTTCTGTCCTAACTTTGGCTGAAAATTGTGAACTGAAATGACTATTAAAATTTTGGGGTAGAAAAAAATTTGAAACCAACTGTGGTCCAAAGCAACAGCTGTAAGAACAGATCTGCCAAGGAGTCTCCCTTGGCCCCCAGATTTTGGTACCAATGATCCCTGACACTGATCTGAGAGAACCCTGGGGAGGGAAATGAGCAGGATACCTCTGCAAGGGCAGGAAACGCTGTGCTAAATCCTTCAAAATTTGAAGACAGGTTTTACTACAGCACCTTCACTACCCACATGCAAAATAAAACTGATGAGAAGAGTCAAAGGGGATGGGAGACCCCACCACTGGGCAGGAGACAGTTTAGTCAAGGCAGAAGGCAGCTTCGAGTGTTCAAAGAGCTGTTCTTTGGCCCCTTCTTCTCATACCAGATGGATTTCCTGGCTGAGACTTAGCTGTAATTTTCCTCATAGCTACTTTACAAAGGGAACAGAGCATAGAAACCACTTGGATCTGGTTTCTTAGAACAGGAGAGAGAATATCCTCAGTGCTGGTTTGGATCTCGTAAGTCACAGGAGGCACCTTACCCCTTACCTCCCAGTTCAAGTGTTCGTTGCATTCCCTTGATCACAATCCAGTTTTTGCACTTTCCACTTGACTCTAAATTCCACAAAAGAGCTTGATTAGGTTCAAAAGTGGAGCTCAGGAAAGCTTCAGAAAACCTCCTGAGTCTCTTAAACGTGTAAGCTAGAAAATCCACGTGTTCCAGGTCCTCACACCAGAACGTGGAAATACCAGCCTGCCCCAAAGCTGGAACTAATCCAGCAACCTAAACACCATCAAACTAGGGATGCTGGGAAGAGACTCCACACATCCAGGTTTTTCATCTGGCCTCATCCCAGTGATGTTCTGGCGCGGCCCCAAGCGTGCCAAAATGCTTTGGTGTTCTAATCCGCATTAAAGCCCTCGCACAGAGCTCTATTCCACACTTCCCAAATCCTCTTTTCTCTTCAGCAGACAAAACCCCCTGATTTTCATACATTCCAGAAATGCCTTATGTTTGATCCTAAAAGCAACGACGACTCCACTGTCGTATTTTTGATGTCAACAGTGTCACGTATCAGCAACTGTCTCACCTGATCCCCACGTGGAAAGCAAAGGGGCTACAGCGGTGTTACACAAACTGCTCCCAGCAACCAGAGCTTTCTGCAGAAAAGTATAACAAGTCCGAATTCCTGCACTTTCTGGGTCTGTAAGGGTGAATTCCAACTTGGTGGGGTTTAGGGATACAAACAAGGACCTGGCTCTGATGTGCATGTTATCCTGGACTGCTGAACTGAAAGAAGTAACACGAGATTTGTGTCCCCCTCACAAATCTGGCACTGGGCAGCCCCCCAGCTATCCTGAGAGCGCTGGCTGGGCACTGAGCTCTGCCTGGCAGAGCTCCCACACTGATCCAAAAGCTCCTTGACACCCCAAAAAAACCCCATTGTGTAGGGGTTGCCTCTGTAGAGGAGACTCCTACAACCTGGTCCAAAGACAGTCAGGAAAAACTGGACTGAAAGTTATTAATAAAAACCCATGTGCCTCAAAAACAGCCACAGGATAATTTCTCCACCAAGTTTTAGCCAAAAAACTTTTAAAACTACTTATATAGTCATTAAACCAGTCATTTATTCTTGCTGTCCATTTGCTTGTGAGTGTAGCAGAGGCTCACTTTTTTCATGGTACCACTCCGGTACTGTACTTTCCTTTATTTACTTTCAAATATTCCCACTTTACATGAATTTTAATGCCACATATCAGTTAGGAAAAAAAAAAAACCAACATACTCAGAACACTGAATCCAGTAAGTTGTTTTTGGAAACTCTTGGAAAACTGTAACACTACCGAAAGGAACATCGAAAAATAAGTGATCCCTAAAAAAAATAAAAAAAGGAAACCCCCTACACACACATGCACATCCTGATTCATTCCCTACTACAGCAGACTTTAAGGAGAATATACTACTATAAAAGAAACATATCCTCACTTTTGAAGCCATTTTCAATATACACAGAAATAGTATTTATACCTCCTCCATGCCTTATCTTCCACAACTCACATCTTTTACTGATGCTTACAGCTGCCTCCCCCTCAAACACTCGGTCTATTCTTTTGGGAAAACCTTTCTAAAAATACAGAGGTGGAAAATTACCTTGCACTTTAAATCTATTATGTCATTGAGGACAGGAAATGAGAAATAAGGGAGTTTGGAAAGACACTCCGAGGCCAGAGAGATATTAATCTGTAATACAAACCACGTAAACATGTCATCTCTAAGAGGTGCATAAGGCATAAAAGCAGTTTAATGATACACACAGCGTTTTGCAAGCCCAAAATCTTACAGGGTCATTGTCATTTCCACCCTGCCACAGAGGTTACAGGCAACGGGGCCACAGCATTCCCCAGGACCACAGAAGTGACCTCCAAATTTTTTGTGTGTCCCTTTCACTCCGTTTCCAGCTCCTGTGTGGCCAGCCCAGCAGCCTCATGGTCCATGAGCCCCATAGTGTGTCCCTTCTGGGAGAGGGCCACCACACAGCCACCCCCAGCCCCAGCAAGACAGGACAAGGACTGGAAGGAGGAATTATCCCAACTTGCCCTTGAAGATTAAATGCTATCTCCCAGATGTTCTTTTCATGCTGACAAAATATTGTTTGTCACCGTTTCAAGGATCAGGTCCTTCCAAGATTAAAAAAAAAAACAAACAAACCAAAAAAATAAAAAATAAGTGTAATGATTGCAAACACTGATTTTTATCCATGGAAAACTGTATGTGCCAGGAGACAGCAGCAAGGGTGCATCAACTTCAGTGAACTCACTGCCAGAGCAGCTTCCTGAAGTTATCACAAAACTCAGTGTCAGACTGGTTTGCAGGAAGACCACAAATCTTAATTAGTACAAGAACAGGAGAGTGGGGGGAACAAGACCAAAGCCTCCTTTTCAATAACTGTCTATTTGTTTATCACTATCCACGGGCTAATTATTCGCTTAAGAAAATACTTTTAAAAATCTTCTCATAAAAAAATAAAATACTTTTTTTTTTCCAGTGTGGGGTTCACACTCCTCAGTTTCAGCAACACAACGTACCAGATATTTGATGTTACAGATGGTTGTGGGGAACCAGAAATACTTGAGGGAGGAAGGGCAGGCTTTGTACTTTCTGTATCTCTTACAGAGAGCTGATGCCTTTTCAGCAAGAAATTCAGCGGAATTGCAACAGCTCACCAGCACTTCTCCAAACCTGAATGGAGAGGCAGCTCCAGAGGCCGTGTTAATTGTGCTGGAGTGCCTGCTAACGTCATGTTGGAAGTTGCACTCGTGGCTCCAAAATAGAGGCTAAAACTTTATAGTTTTGTTTGAAAGTTTGGTAGCACTCAGGACATTCTTGGGATGCGCCCGAGATGTGGCAAAACCCAGAACTGCTTCTTCATCCCCCAGCTTTTGCACAGGTACCAACCAGGTCTCTCTTCCTCGTGTTCCAACTCTCCCCTTTTTCGTGTTAACAATTAATTATGGCACGTATTTCAATTAGCACTCCAGCCCTGTGATCAATGACCCACGTGCCTTTGAAACACGGGCAGCTCCATCCCTCCAGGAGGAGCCACCAGAACCCTCCGTGCGGGTTCCGAAGGGTTAATCCCCCGAGCGAATTCTTCAGATGTGTAATTTAATACTTCGTAACTGCTGAAAATTGGAGCCCACATAATTTATTTTCTTTGGTCTGGGCACATTTGCCTCATGCTTGGCTGTGGCTGACTTCAGAGAGACACACCTAAAGCCCTCAAGTGTCCCAAGTGGCCCGTGTCAGTCATGCAGAGAGATTGTGGTACTTGGAGGCAGCCCAAGGATTAGGTGTTCCCGAGAAGGTTTTTTTGGCTCCGCAGAGCCCACGGATGCCATGGGAATCATCGGGCTGCGCTCCTCCCGCCGCCCCGAAGGCCGCGCACCGACGGGGGATCCGAGCGCTCCGAGACAGCGAAGGTACACGCTAAAACAAACAGAACGTGCCACCAAAAAGCACGGAGAGGGAAGGAGGAATCGCTGAGCGGAGACGGGGAAACAATCGCTTCATTGTGGAGCCGGAGCGGAGGAATCGCAGATCCGAGCTCCACCTACAGTCCCCTTTGCAAAGCTGACTCCCAACCCTGGCTTTCCCTCTGCTGCCCGCTCCCGAGTTTCTTTAATTTTTAATATTTCTATTTTAATTTCTTTAACAATTATTTTCACTGCAAAAAAGGCATCCGCGTTTCTATTTCAGCTGAACCCGTACACAGCTAAAGCTATTGCACTGTCCCAGTACTTTTAAGGTTAAAAGTTTACTTTCTGTATTTTGAAAG
The DNA here is from genome assembly GCA_013399875.1 of Gymnorhina tibicen. NCBI lineage: Eukaryota > Metazoa > Chordata > Aves > Passeriformes > Artamidae > Gymnorhina > Gymnorhina tibicen. Next base: position 6,436,467 of record VXAZ01005100.1, read on the forward strand.
TAAATAGCCTGCTTTTTCCTGGAATTTATTTTAGGATTCCGTCTCTATCGCTGGCTTTCATTTGCACCAGCTTCATATCGTCTGACAGTATTTCACATTTTTATTGCAGCTTGATTGCAGTGCAGTAGTTTCATCATTCCAGGAAAAGAAAATACATATAAAAAAATGTTTGTTTAAATTGTACTCTTGCCCTCCTTAAAAAAAAAAAAAAAATCAAATTAAATCGAGCTTCAAACATGACTGGGGTTGCAACTTTTAAAAGCAGTAGCCAGCCTCTGAAAGCATCAAGGAAAATATTCCTATTTTCTACTAAAACAAAAAAAATAAAAAGCCTTGGACACAAATTCGAGCTTTGATGTTGGTGCCATACAATAGTGTATCTCCTACAGAATCTGTTTGAGGCAGAGTGTGGGTCACACAAGGGAACTGGTGCCCTGGTCCCCAGCCTGGGTCACCCTCGTGACCTCACCGCACTCGGATGGAAGCTGCGGGAGGCAGCAGGGCCGAGGTCACCAGCCCACACTTCCTACCCCAGCTAATCTCACACAGGGGGTTCTCACCCTCAGGGTCCCTCCCATCCCAGCAGCGGGGATGCAGCATTCCCAGGAAGGGGATGGAAACCCTCCTGCAAAAAGCTGGATGCACAACCATTGTCCTTCCCAAGTTTGTCTGGCCAGGTCACCAGTACAAGGCCAGCCTCCCCACACCATCCACGAGGAGGAAATGCCACAGACTGGGCAAACGGGACAGAGCTACAGCCAAAATTCATCTCCACCAGACCCAGAAGGGATTAGAATATTAAAAGGTGTGGTCCAGCTTCTGGGCAACTCCTTCGTTCATCTTAATGGCTGGACTCTATGATCTGAGAGGTCTTTTCCAACCTGAACAACTCCACGATCTCCTGCCACCTCATGCACCTTAATGTGTGCACCTCGTACAAGGAGCTCTGTTTCTGAAGTGGCAGAAGAAACCAAAAATAGAATAAGCAGGTCCTTTGAGCACATTGTGCTCCTTTCCTGTTAATTCAGGCCCACCCGAGCCCCTGTGCTGGATCAAATCAGAGAGCTCCATTTGGTACCCATCCTCCTGGCAACACCAGGTCTGTTGAGAAATGGAAGCCCCCTTCCATTAAAGAAATTCCTACATTCAAATTCCTGCCATAATACTGAAAGACACAAATTAGGATGTACACCAAATGATGGAAGGAGGAAAGGAGGTAAGGAGGCGAGCAAGACTTGATTTCACTCAGGAAAAGGCAGGGAATCATCAATTTGTAAAAGGTTCTTAGGTGTTACCATGATGCACCAACACAAACTAAGGGAATGGAGCATCTCAGGAAAGGCTGAGGGAGCTGGGGCTGCGCAGCCTCAAGAGGAGCCCCAGCTGAGAGGGGCCCTCAGCCCTGGGTGTCCCTGGCTGCAGGGAGGGCTCCGAGCAGGGCCCAGCAATGGCACCAGAGGAATGGGCAGGAACCGATCCCAGGAGTTCCACCTGGACAGGAGGAATAACTTCCCTGCACAGTGACCAAGCCCCGAACAGAAGCCAGAGAGGGTGTGGAGTCTCCCTCACTGGAGATATCCCAGAACCATCTGGACACAATCCTGTGCCATTTCTCTGGGATGACCCTGCTGGAGCAGGGAGGTGGGACCCGATGATCCACTGTGGTCCCTTCCAGCCTGACCCATCCCGGGATTCTGTGAAAAACCCTCTTATCCACTCAACATATGTGAAAGAACAGACAAGGAAGGAATTTAAAAACTCTCCAGATCTCGTAAGAATTTTTAATGATTATTATTATCATCATCTCACTTTGTGGTCCAATATGTCCAAAATTTACATAACTCCCAAACGACATTCTTGCATCCTAGGTGACAGAGCCAAATAGGAAAGATTGAGCGATTTGGATGCCAACAGGAGCTCTGGAAATGGAATACTGTGTTCCATCTCCTGTGCAGCACTTCCCCAGCAGTTCCCTCTCCGTGCACACTTTTACGAGGCAGATATTTGACCTGTTACACCATGATACATAAAATAATAATAAGTAATGAGTGGGTGGGTGATCTCACCAGTGTCTTTAAACCTCCTGCAATGTGTGGGTTATGAGGTTTGAATCACACAGAAGTAGCACCAAATTTGCCTGCTGCTTCAAAGAAACTGCAGGGGAAGGAGTGGCCAACTGGTGAGGAATAAAGGAAATTAATAAAACCTGAAACAAGAATGAGATGAATAGAATAGAAACTATAATGAAAACAAAGAAAGAGTAACTACTTTTATATTAAAAAAAGTAGATGATGTTCAGTCAAACCTCTGATGATTTTCATCCTTGACAAATGCTTCCCATTTGTGGAGAGGATATATTGATAAATATATATTTAATCTTATTTGGAGAATAAAAGAACAGGTGACACTGATCCTTCTCGTCACTGTCAACCAGAGCAACTCCCCTGCCACAGCTCCCACACCAGTACAAACAAGACCAGAATTCACTATGAAGTCCACATCACAAAAAGAGAAGGAAAAAAAAAATAAATAAATTAAAAAAAAAAAAAAAAATGCACCCAGCCTGAATTTCTACCCCTACATTACCCAGAGCCCCACGCAGCCAGGACTCCAAGGAGGTTACTTTGCCATGAGGCTGCATGGCCAGGCCCTACGTTTATGAATGAAAATGCTGCTTTTTTTCCAAATGTAAGATCCAAGACCATGGATGAGTGCCACCTTTTTTTTTTTTAACAAAAACCCTTAGGAGCATGAGTGTGCTGTATTTCTTCAATTCAATGCTGATATATCTGATTTCCCTTCAGGACAGACCAAACATTAAATAACACTGAACAGGCTGAGCGCGCAGCTAAAATACTTGCACTGAAAAGTTTTCATTCTCAGCTTATTTCCTAGTTTACAAAAGCTCTTATCAAAAAAGCTCTCTAAATTGGAATTAGTTAGTGATCCAGGTCTCTAAAGCCCAGGGACTGGAAGTGAAGATTTCTTAATTATACCAGCAGGGGCTTGATTTCTATTCTTAGTGCAGCTGGGTAATGTTAGGTTCTTGCAGAGCTCTGTTTCTCACTGGCAGGGGTAGCCCCTGGTTTACTTTGACAAAAATATAAAGCTCTTGAAATTGAAGCGTCTCCACAAAACACGTACACTCCATATACGCCTCAACTCTTCAACAGAGCCCAGGTTCCTCTAAAGCTCAGTAACTCATTACTTGGGAAATCTAATCACCAGTCTCAGAGTTTCCACCCAAAAAAACTTTTGGTTGTTATTGTATTATTTTTCTCCCAATGGGCCATTAAATACCTCAGTTTCTCTCTTCTTCCTTGGAGGAAACCAGTTGCTCAGCTGTAAATTCACCTCCAAAAAGGCCAAACACCAGCCCCATAACAAGGGATCAAGACCCACCAGACCATGAGCAGCATCACCAGAAACCCCAGTGTTAAAAATATCCACTCACAGTGACTCAACTTCTGTATAAGTCACTTCCCTCCTGCATTATAGCGATAGACCCAACCTAGAGAACAATGCCCAAAACCGGCCTTACACTTCATGTACAATAAAAAAATTCTACCCCAAGATTGATATCACCACAGATTAGCTCTAAAACCCCCAAAATGCTCTAAAAGCCCCAAAATACACTAATAAAAAAAACCTTGCTGAATAAAACGTGGTGTAAAATATAGCAACACAAGCCCATGGCTGCAGTTTAAGTGCATCGAGGGTACGGGGTGGGGGAAAAAGGCATATTAGTTTATCTTAAGGCTCCTGGATAGAACCCAAAAATTGGGCTGAATCCCCAAGTAGGTCATATTTCTCTCATTAAAATATTTGACTCACACTGGCAATGTCCTCTGAAGATAAATGAGCTCTGGACTCAGAACAAGGTAAAGCTGTAATTATTAAAGCCACCATTTACATCTCAACTTGACTGTTGCTGGTCACCTTCGTGAGAGGAGGCTGGTGGTCAGCCTTGGTTCCTGCCTCCTTTTTGCCCACACAACACAAGAAACTCCTGCAGGACGAGGCAACTGCACATCACAAGACAACTGGTGGTCACATGAGATGCTATTTTTAAAAAAGGCCCAGAAATTTTTGCATCTTTACGTTCCTATCTGCTCGAGCTGCTTTATCAAAACTCAAAACTTTCTTGCTGGGAAACGGTTCCCTCTTTGGTACCTTTTCTGCCAAAATCCAACTGTAACAACAAAAGTTTATAAACAATGAAAATTCCAGCTGCTTGACATCAGCCATGTGAAGCTTTCACTTCACACTGATACAAATATTTACCCTGAGCTCTGGCAAAGCTTTCCTTGCCCATGTCGCCCTTAATCATACATTTTTCCTTGATTGAGTTATGCTTTCCAGTACGTGATTTGCTCTGGTTTACTTTTTAACACATCCCAGAGGCTTCGTCAAAATCAGCTCTGTGCAGGCCATGTCATTTGGTAGCTGCCAAACGTGCTGTTCAGAAGGACCTTGGCAAACAGAAAAACAGTGTCTTTTTCTAACTGCTCTAATAAATGTGTTTGTTCTTTTCTGACCACCATTTATTTCTTAGATCCCACATATCCATAAAGCAATGAGCCAAGAAAGTAAGCAGAAACACACTCATTTTCCCTTTAATCTACTCCCTCGAGGCAATGCACTGACTTCTCTTACAGACACCTTATAGCTAAGAAGCTGCAAAGTATCGATGACTCACTTTTTATTATTATTTACGAGACAGAAAGGGTATTATCAGAGGGAGTAATAATAAAGAATCACTTGGTTGCTGCTTTAATACTCGCAAAACTAAATATACAGGAGTCAAAACAAATGTAACTCTACCTGAGCAAATAGAATCATCACGAACCATTCTGACAATTATAATTATTCTTCCAAGAGAAAGGAAATTTGAGAGATTTCTCAGTTAGGTTCACATAAAGTCAAGTGCAACGAGGAGGAAAATCTCATCTGCAGCATCTAACACAGAGAGAAATTTATTTCAACCTGTTCCTGAAAGTGGACCCGAATCTCAACCAATATATTTTTGTTACCCTTTCTTTTTATACCTCTCTACATCCCACAGAGAAGACAAAGAAAAGCAGCAAAGACAAACGATGCCGAAGAACTCGGGGCCCTGGGCAGAAGTTCTTACTATTTTTTTATTAATTAGATAAATCTTAAACCCAAGCCTGTGCTTAGTATGCTACTAAAGGATGAATCAGCTCCCAGCTCTTCCTGTAGGTGGATCAGTCATCCATGGGCAGAGAGAAAACTGCACCTGAAGTAGCTCCAAACAACAGCCAGTGGTAGCCAGCAGCTTATGAAAGAAAATCAGCACCATTTTCAGGCTGCAAACAAAGGAGAGAAACCCGAAATCCACTGCAAATAAAAAAATGAGGGTCAAAGATGAAAATAAAGAACTCCTGAGCCACCTGAAAACTAACTCAGGTATTCCGTATTGAGTTACTATTTCAGTAAAATGTTGGTGCATAAATTACAGGATCCCAGATGAGTTATTTGAAACACAAACACTTTAGTTTTGCATTTCAATGACACTTCTTCCTCCTTTTTATTATTTTTTTCTTTTTCTTTCTTTCTGAAGTTTGCTTACTACTGGTGTTTCACATAAAAAGCAAGAAAACTTAGAAGTATACTTTACGGTCCTAATAACTCACTCCAGGTTCAGGTCAAAACTAGGCAGATTCGTAAGTCTTAATGCAATATTAATCTAAAAACTAAATATTCCAACAAAACAAATCTTTTGAGCATTTTAGTATTTTGGATTTAAGAAAATTTTGCTTCGTTTACGGAACACAATTATACTGATACATACATTTTTGAGTCTCAGGGTCCTGGCACCCACCACAGGTTACCACTAAGGTTTTTGGGAGGGAAAAGCGATCAGGGATGACTTTTGTATGACAAGTCGTTCAGCAAGTGACAGATTCACACTTCAGGCTGGTCACTGCACGTGACCTCAGCACAGCACCTGCAGTGAATTTTCACCTCTGGCTGAAGGAGGAGAATCACCCAGGGTGGTCCCTTCTCCAGTCCCAGCATGGCAGGAGAGAGAAGAGAGGTATCTGTGACATAATCACATTAGAAAAATCAACCTGCAGAATTCAGGGGACAGATGAGACCCAGTGTCTTACAGTTTCTGTACCTAACATGAGCATTAACCAGCTTCAGTCTTTGAAGAGAAAATATTTTTGAGTTGCCAGGTGTATCCTGAGTGTTTTGAAAACCTCCAGTGAAACCCCTTCAATGTCAAAGTCATTCACAAGCCTCGTATACTCCTATTTGCAACATATATTTTTGAAGATTTTATTCCAGAGTCACATTAGGGATATCTTAACATTTATATTAATGCAGTATGACAGGAGCTCAATTATTGCACATCTTGTGGTACTGTCAGCCTTATAGATATGTGTTTTCATCACTCGAGTTCCTGGGTTCATTTGGAAATAAAAATATTTAGACCCGGTACTGGGGTGCCAGAATTCCTCTAAAGCAACAGGAAAAATGAATCATCCGAAAGAGCTAAAATATAAAGAACCTGAACATCAAAATATAGCAAAAGCCACCCCAAAACAGCGACATAATTCATTGGTTCATCTCAAAGACGCCGATGATTTTTACCCAACAAGGCATCTGTCTCTCAGCTGGTCATTCCCAAACCCCTCAAAAGTAAATGCACATAAAAAGGTGCCTCCAGGAATTAATTTATTTCATTAAAAGGAAGAAATGTAGAGCTGGATTCAGCTGCCCAAACAAGATGATTTGTGTGTCCTGTAAATTGCAGGACATGGGAATATGGATGGAGCACATCTCTACCAGAGGATGCAGCAGGAGCTCCTCGTTAAATAGGTATTTGTGGCCAAAATTCACTTTATTTACCACACCTCAGAAGGCAGAATCCCTCTCTGCTAACTGATTTGGGGCAGGAATTGGGTGACCCTCAAGGTCCTTTCCAACCCAAACCATTCCATGACAATGGTATCCCAGATGACATCCATGGTCAAGTCAGGGAGGTGAAACCCAACCCACGTGGCTCCCACAAAAAACACCCAACAGGTCACAACAAGCTGGCCTGCCAAGAAAAGGGGAGTCTCACGTGACCTCACAGGTAATTAACTCTCATGACTAATGAACTAACAGAAAAACACACAACAATTGCAGATTTCTGCACATGAAAGGTACCACCAAGAGCCCAAGGACACACTTCCCATCCCCACACGCAAACTGCTGTTATTCCCAGAATTCATCCCTCGCATCACCAGTCATTAATTAGAAGAAAAAAAAAAAAAAACACCTAAAACACATGAAGGTGAACAAAAAACCCAAGCAAATCAAGTGGTTTGTTCTTCAAGTTATTGAAATTGAATTTTTTCAAGTCACAAACGAAATGCACAGTTTGGACTGAAACCACTCTCTTGCATCTCCAAGGCTCATTCCAACAGAGTTAAAAATCAAGAAACTTTCAAGACTTTAGATCACATTGAGGAAAATATCACACCTCTACTCAGATAAGATCTCTCTGTTGAATTAGTTCCTTTTTTTTTTTACATAACATTTTCATTGACTGAAAGCAGCTCAGGTCAAAACAAGTTAAGGGACCTTTATTTTAGTCTTACTTTCTTATGAATTCTAAGGGTTTCTGTTGCTGGATTAAAAAATAAAAATAAAGTCATACAGACTTCCAAAATCAAAATTTCACTATGGATTTCTATGACTGCTCCAAAGAATTTACTGGAATTTGATGGGACTGAACACAGGCAATAAGTGACACAGATATGTGGACTTCTTCCAATGGCTTCTGCATTATTCTATAATCCTTTCTCTCTCCATCAAATCTCACAAAATCAATTAATAGTGTCTCTATTCTCTCCTCACTGTTTTCAAATTCTCCCCAAAAACAGAAAAAAGAGGCTACTTTCCTCCTTTATCTGCAAAGATCAGTTTATTTTCCCTCTTGTGTTTCCTGCAAGAACTAAAGTGAAAATATGCAAATAAATTGATTTTTACTAAAACAAGATATTTTTTCCAAGTGATGGTGTCAGGAAATTCTCTGTTGTAGCAGTTCCCTGTCGTTCCCAGGTGGAAAGTCAGTAGAGGGAGCACAAGAGCACACAGAAAAACGTTAGAGGACTACCAAAAATCCTTACTTCTATCCAATCATCTTTATTGGGGAGTTTGTTTTCTTGAATATTCCCATCTACCTCACCAGGAAACAAATGCTTAAAAATTATATAAAGCAATCATGTTGTTCGGAGGGGAAAAAAAAAAAAAAAACACCAGACCCAAAACCCCAAAATTCGGCCATGTAGAGGAAGAGCTGGAAAGCTCTGTCTCACCAAACAGAAAAATCAAACAACTTTCTTAAAATAGGCATCTTAATCACGATGCTGAGTAACCTCCTATTTTAGGAACTGCCACAAAGCATTTCTGGCCACGTTCAGTGCAGAACTTGTAATAAAATGTAATAATCACAGCAGAATTCATCAGGAGGCATCAGAAATGAGCAGCTCTGTCGAGACCTGGGACAAACTTCATTACATAACTGAAAAGATGACAAAATCTGCTACATTCTGTAATTAAACACCAATCTCAGTTCACCTTCATCCCACACTTGCTGAATTCCCAAAGTTTTCTGAGAATTCCTCACATCTCACTGCCGGAAATCTCCGGACTCAGCTTGAGCGAACTTGGAACCGTTTATGTTTTTTTATCAAAACGATGGGAAATTCAATTATTTTCCATGGTTTTGGCTCGGTATCAACAACAACACCGCATTTGTGTGCGCGCTTCATTTCACCATTTCAGTTTTATTTGAACCTCAAAGCATGATCATGAGGACAAAGTCCTTCCTCCTATCACTGGATATAAATCCAGAGGAACGACAGTGATTTTACTGGTGCCATTCCAGCGTTACACCACTTTTTAAATGAAAAGTTTAATGCGCATTTCGAGGCTGAAGGGGGATAAAAAAAAAAAAAAACCCAAACAACTCCACCATGAATCCCTGCAAACCCTGTGGAGCTGAACATTCCTCTCATTCCTGTGTGCAAAGCTGCCTTATCTTTCGGTTCACAAATCCCTACCAGAGGGCTGAACACAGTTACATGACTAAGGACATGCAAGATTATGCTCTTCCCATCATTTTATATTAATTACATAAAACTGTGCTCTTTTAGTCACGACAAAGTTCTTTGAAGACCCAGTAGCTCATTTGGAAGAGCTTTAAAACAGTGAAACACCCCACTCTTACATTATTTTTCTCAAAAGTATAAAATTCAGCCAAAACACATTATCTTATTGTTATATTTTTGCTTCCCATCCAAACCAACCAAATCCCTGTGGAATAAAAAATATTAATATTTTTGTTTGCACTATTTTTGCACAGGAAGTATGGAGGGCTACGGTTTTGTAGAAGACAGGAAAGGAGACACACAGAGGGGAAAAAAAGGAGAAAAAGATCACAAAAATTTTCAGTTGCTAAGTGTGGTGGGCATTAAACATCTCCAGAACAGCTCTGTAAAGACACTTCCTTATTTCCTTCTACACCAACACCGCTCACACCCAGAGTCCTGAGACAGATATTCCACCAATTAAAAGAAAACAGATCCTTTCCAGTCTTTGCATCTTTAAGGAATTTTAACTTGGCCACTAAAAATTCCAGCAAAACTCCTCTTCCTTCCGCTCTTGACGGAATCACAGAATCCAAGTCCAAATACCCAAACTCAAGGGTAGGTCTCATATTAAAGCCCACCCAAACATCCAGAAGAGAAAGAAAACGAGGAACTTCTGGAATATTTAAATACCTTGGTATTTTCGAAGGCCACGAAAACACCCAGCAGAATCTTCCACACAATTGCAGAATTTTTATGAATTGGCCATCTGGGGCCCGCACTGCTACCACAGGACTGAGAAACTCCCATGGAGTATTTTAATAAACTTTTGAATCGAGTTACTGCACTGCTCAGCCTCTCTCCTTTCATTCATGAATCATTTCCTTCTGCTGTCCAGTTCCCATCTCGTGTGAGCCAAGGCTGGGATTTCCTCGTGTGTATTCAAATATTCATTTGTACGCATCCAGCAAGCATGAGCTGCCCAAGTGCCACCACAGCCCAGCATTTCTTGCACTCCTTCAAAGCAGGGACCCATTCCGAAAGGTCAGAGTGCATCAATCGTGTGTTTATTGGCATTCAGTTCGCTTCCTGTCACGTTTGTGCAGCACGTTTGTGGAATTTATCCTTCCGATAGCCGAGTTTCGCAAAAATCAACTTCCTTGCGTACGACACGTAACACGCGTGAAGCGTAAGAAATAAGGACTATATAAGAAATAAAGATTAAAACAAAGTGACCTTGTCACATCTGCGTGCTACCCCTGAAGTCAGGGTTCCCGTGAGCTTGGTCGTTGTTTTCGGGTTCTGGTGGGGATTTACATCTACAAACATGAAGTGCGCAAATGATTGATTATTGTAGGTAATTTATATCTTTTTCTAAGGCAAAGCAAGACACCAACACCTGAGGAAATGGATTTTCTGAAGTTTTTTCCGGCAAGTCCAAGAGTTCAAAATTAGCACCCAGAAACTGAGACCCACAATTAATTTAAAATATCTCTGTTTTATACAGAAAGTGGACAAATAGTTTATTTAAATATCACGCACAGGCCTGACTGATAAATACTCCCTACATTAAACTGTGTTTCACATCACTAAATTACAAGAACAGGATAATGAGCATTTCCGAGCTACAGGAGAGTCTGGAAAAGCCCTGCTTATAGAAAAGATTTCAGCAGCATTTCATTTAAACGAAGTTAATATTAAACTGATGGTAGAAGTATTTGAAAATGCTAAACGAAGAACACTGAGGCACCACTGATTACAGCAGCACCCACACACACAGGACACCTTTGTGAAATACAGGAGAGATGATGGCACTAATAAAAGAAACAGCTAATCTTACTTTATGGAGACTCAGAGGAATGCACAATGCTCTACTACTGTACTGGCAGGTAATCTACTGCCTCTTTAAATAAATCTAAATATTAGGTCTAGCGGGGATCAACCTGAGAAAAATGCTAAAATATAACTGCTGAAGTTAATACTTATTTAATACTTGCTTTTCTACAAGACTTAAAATGAAAAGGCTTTCCAACTATTATAAGATGTACAGTCTTAATCTACATTTCAATAAGATATTTAAAGGCAATGCTGAAACTGTCAAGGACCCTTTCTTAAGCCTGGGAGAGGCTGACAAAGGAGTGCTGACAGTTCCGTTTCCCGTGACACGGAAGCGTTATTTTATCGAGAAAATGTTATTATGCTTGTATTCATCTCGGAACTCCTCTTTGCAGACTTTTCCAACCCCCCAGCTGTATTTGCTGGCACGGATGCCTCTGCACCACTTGAGGTGTCAGGAGCCCTTCCCATAAAGGTAGATGAAGGGATCAGCATAAATGTACATTCTTCTGTCATGTTTTACACAGAGAGGCTGAAAATGAAACTACAATGAAATTTCTACGATACCCATAAACTGCCGAAGTACTCCAAAATGTGCCTAAAATTCAACCTGTTGTTTTCCCCTAACAGCCAAACAATTATAAAGGGTTTTTAGAAGGGGTTTTCATTGCTACAATTTCCATATCTGACATTAACATTTATATATATTCATTCTTTATGCTAAATATGCTCTTTTGTCCTTTTATTTTTTACATCTTTGTTGTAGACATCACAAAAACAGCACATCAAGCACCTTGTTAAATTAACTCTTTCATTAATAACGTGGCTCCAGTTTGAAAATAACCCTTTTACTCTTGTGTGAATGTATACATACAGCCCATAAACAGTTTCTAATTAGTCACATGTGGATTCAAATGCAGACTTGTACGCCATAAACCAACACTGAAGTGTATAAGAAACTGTCAGTCAGATCAAAAGTCAATCCAAAATCATCCCATTTGCAGAGCTGAGATGCTGTCACAGTTAGTTAGCCCGAAATGTTTAAAACAGCGACCAAACTTTTATTCTAATTGAGCATGAGTTGAAAGGCTGCACACTTTGATGTCTTTGCTTTTATCATTCGTATATAGCTAAAAACAGCGGGGCAAGGGGTTTTGGTTTTTTTTAGTTTCTCTTAGAAATAGGAGACATTACTTCTTATTGAAAATATACAGGTAGGCCAGGCTGTGTTTGTGGAGCCAACGTATGGTTTTCAATCATGCGCGTAATCACTTACAGCACCACTCCTCAAAAGTGCAATTAGTGGAGTTTCTCATTACTATTTAGCCCTTTCTTCCTGTCCACCGTTGACCAAGTCATTTAAAAAAAATGCATCTTCTGAATATTATCTGCGGTGAGATCCTGCATCTCCTCAGGAAACCCGAGGACTTGGATGGCAATTGTCATTTTTCAATCCTTTCATTTTCCAGGAGGGGAGAGGGCAGCAGAGCCTGTTTGCGGGAAGCGTATTTGAGCAGGCGCCCACAATCTTGAGACCATGCTCACAGAAACCTGAGAGGCAGCAATGAAAAGTCCAGGCCTAATCTCATTACAGAAACGCTCACGTTATGGCGAGGGAGACGCACACGAAATGCCAGGAGCCTCTCGCTGCACTTCCAGGCACAGCACAAACACACCCAGCCCAAGGTTGTCCTGGACCACCCCTCCTCTTTTTAATGAAACATAAAAAACCTTCTTGCAAGGAAAAAAAAAAAAAAAAGCACAAACAGCAGAGCTTTCACACCTCTCGCTTCACTGGGACCACAAAAAACCCTCCGAAACTCTTATTAACTTCAATGGACACCACAATGTTCCCAAAATCCATCACCTGCTGGCAGTCCGCGCCTGTGCTGGTGGTTCCAGGGGTGAAGCTTAATGCTGTAATTTTCAAGGCTGCAGCTCAAATACTGTGTTTAGCCCTGGGCCCCTCAATACAAGAAGGACACTGAGGGGCTGGAACATGTCCAGGGAAGGGAAGGGAGCTGGGGAAGGGGCTGGAGAACTCCTGAGGGAGCTGGGAAAGGGGCTCAGCCTGGAGAAAAGGAGCTCAGGGGAGACCTTGTGGCTCTGCACAATTCCCTGACAGGAGGGGGCAGCCAGGGCAGGGTCAGGGTCAGGCTCTGCTCCCAGGGAACAAGGGATAGGACAAGAGAAATGGCCTCAAGCTGTGCCAGGGGAGGTTTAGATTGGATATTGGAAAAACTTCTTGACTGCAAGGGTGGTCAGGCACCGGAACAGGCTGCCCATGGCAGTGGTGGGGTCCCCATCCCTGGAGGGCATAAAAAGCCATGTGGGTGTGGCACTTGGGGGCATTGGTCAGTGGTGGCCTTGGCAGTGCTGGGAGAACGGCTGGACTCAACCTTAGAGGTCATTTTATCCTGACCAATTCTGTGATTCCATGACTGATGGAGCCCCAGCAGGACTGAGGCTGTGCATCCCTGTGTGCACGCCTGGATTTGCTCTTCTCCTGGTGGCAAATGAGCTCTGCCATAAGCTCTGCCAGCACCAGCGTGTGCATGGAAAGGAGGGGAGGCAAGAGGGACACATCCTGCTCGCAATATCCGTGGCCAACTGGCTTTAAATATCATAAAATCACAGCAGCAGGACACACCCACTGGCTAAGCAGCCACGTCTCTGATGAACTGGTTCCTCTTGCACTTTCCCCAGCACTTATTGGTCTGCTTTAACATCACATCCCTGGTGATGGGGCTGGAAATGCTGTTCCTGAGGACAACCACCCTCCTCCAACCTCTACAAAAGTGCTCACTCCCAAAAAATCCTCTCCACTCACATAGTTCAGCATTAGTTTAAATCCTGTCTTTCTTCAGAGACAAGAGTTTATTGCAATCTGAAGAAAGCAGCTTCAGCACAGTTCTAGTGACTGAAAGGAGAAATTTAAGAGGAACCTCAAAGCAGCTATTCCTTGGCTTGGAACAGCAACCTTCCACACTAAGGCTTGCACACGTTTTGTGCCAAAGCTCACACGGGTCTATTTGTAACCAAATCACGATTGGAACTAACTGGGGCTGACAGAAAACAAAAATTTACCCGGCGCCGCAGAGGGGAGTAACAACTGGAGACTCCAGGGGAGGAAGTGGTGCACAGACTGTCCTTAAGTCTCCACAGAAGGCACTCAACAGTGCAACAGCATCTCTTGACAGAAATTACCATAAAGTTCCAGTGACCTGAGGGTCATCACTGAGACCAAGAAGTCATTATGTTAGGGACTGTATGAAAACACGCTAAGGCACAAATTCCAGTATCTAAAAACCAGATGGGAAAGGATTATGAGAAAATTATGACTTGCATTTTCCAGATGAAGAACAGAGGAAAAGCAGACCTAGTCTGTTCTCACCTTTTTTTTTTTTTCCCCCTGTAAGGAATAGCGTAACTTCCCTGCTTCCAACAAGAGATAAAGCAACCTTTGATGATTTGTCCAAGGACACCCCAGAAACCTGTGGCAAAGCCAGAAACTCTACACAGCCAGAGGTCCATTCATAACACCATCCTATAATTCCCACGGAGCGTTAGCCAAAAGGTGATCGAGGAGAGTCTCCTCCAGCATTCTTCACAATGAAACTGTGCCCAGTGTATCCCCTCCAGAAATACCATGACAGGGCTTCTCCACGCTCAGGGTGCCAGTTCTATCAAGCTTAGGGTGGCAGTGGGGAAGGCAGTCGTTCCTACTACTTAGCTTTGGTCTGAAAGTGAGAAAAGGCTGCAGGATCTGTGGGAACAGGATATCTAGCAGCGATTGCAGCCATTATTTCCCCGCTTTTATAGTGCTACCTTTTAAACTACGCTTGAGATCTTTGTTGTTGTCTCGTACCCTGTGGCACTGGCCTGGCGTGATGAGACTTCGGCGAGATGCAGCACATAAAAGCATCCGCTCTAAGTGCGACGAATTGCGATGACAAGGTTGGGTTGGAGGTAACTTGTGAATGATCTGGTGAATTGAAAACGCCTGCGTGCTCTGCCTAGGAGCGGTGGAAAGAGAATATGGGCAGTGCCAGTTGCGTGCTCCAGGCAGGAGCCTTGCTGAGAACACAGGAGAAACACACCATACCTTATTAACACGCCCAGCTTCTCAACGAGCTCTTTGCAAAACAAATATATAGCATCAGCAATCAACCATATTATTATTAATAATGCAGTTCAAATGTGCGGAGGAGGTGAATTTGGTACGAATCCAGCATTTGAATGATGCAGTTGGAAAATGAAAAGCTCTGCTTAGGTACCCAGAGAACACAGGCGTTGCTGTAAAAACCCAACACGCAGCATACAAAGGCGTGCAACTAACTAAAACCCAGCTCAAGTCATGAATAAAAACAATGCCATAATTCTCTGCACTCTGGAGCATCTTTCAGAAATCATTCTGCATGCATTCCCTGGTAAATACAACATCCTTGCAAGACAGATGAGGAACAGTACCCTGGTTTCAGGATGGGAAACAGTCAAAAATAATCCCACACCCCAACATCACTGGAAGATGATTGATGAGGGCACACGACGATCGTGACATACTAACTTTATGTGGCATTTTAGTGTGGCCTTCGGGGTAAGGATCTCTTCAATTCCTCCATGAAGAGGAACACCAAAACCCCTTTCCTTTCCCTGAGCCATCAAAAATGGTGATACTCAGTCTCATAAACCCCCTCTTCCTTTATTTTCCTTTCCTTTTGCCATCTCCCCTTCACTGTGTCATTTTCTTTATCTACATAAACCTACATGGGTAAAACTGTGTAGTACCTGGGATCAAACACACACCAGCGCAAATCAAACCCCAAATTTATCATCATAAAGCTCCTGGTGACACATTATGATCAACACTTACAGATCCACAGAAAAAGCACACAAGTTTTGCTGTTACACTTAAGCCCCTGAAAACACTCAAAAATCCAGGTTTAAACCAAAACACTGACACAATGCTTCAGTACTTGCCCCCCAAAATGTAAAATAAATGGCATTTTATAAAACAGAATTTACATGTTTCTACTGTCACAACTTACACAGATCATCTTTATGCTGTGGCATATTCAGGACCTGATTTTTAACTTAAAGCACCACTGTAATACTCAAGATATTTTTCAATAAAAATCCAAGTATAAAAATGAGCAATTTACTTCCAGACGGGAGTATCAACTGGGACATTCATCATCCCAAAAGCCCCTTTCCTCACAACACTTCTTTCCTCTTGATAAGCCTTTCCTGGAGCACAGCTAAAGTATTGTAACTCCAGGGAAGGTCTGGTATTTAACACCGATCTAAGCTCATGGAGGTGTGTGTTACATATTTTCCCAAAGTTGTCCAACACCTTTACATTCCCTCCACCCAACAACCGATAGGCCAATATCCTCCTTTAACACTTAAATACTGTTGCTTGCCCTCTACTTAACCATTACTGGGGGATTTAAATGACTTCCAGACATAATTTTAATGTTAACTTACTTTAGATTGAGGCCTCCGCATACTTTAACCCCTAATCTTTTTCCATTCTGCTGCTGATAATCTCAGCCCAATATGGGATGTACCTCTGCTTGGGAGCATCAGCGTTTCATTAACTCTGCTCAGGATTTTGGGTGGAATCTGTGAGATATAGCTTTACCTGTTTTCAACACTGTTCACAAACAGTTCCAAAGAATATTCATCTAAAATATGTAATCTGGACATAAGAGTCCATGTCCTCAAAAACCACCATCTATTAAAAAAATACAATTTTTTTTTACCTCGACCTCAATAAAGTGAAATTCCAAATTCTATTAGAAACTAGAGAGTAAAAGACTGACTGCTGGATGGTGATTAAATCAGTAAAGAGACACCTTGAAGCTCTTTATTTTGTTCAACCGTGAAGATAAGTGGTTTAGTCCCTCCCATGGGAGCACAGGCTCTTTTATTTATAGTTTTACATCACTTTTTGTGGGCACAAGAAGTACAGAACCAAAATGTAAACACTATGGTGTGTTTTGTTAAGTATTTTAAATATGACCATTATGGGACAAGCACACTTTAGCATTCATTCAAAAAATTTTGCCTTATTAACTGCTGTAAAACCAAGAGCAATTTTTTTCTACCTTTTTGTTATGATAAGCCAAGATATCCCATCCCTGTTGATTAATGATGTTAACCAATGGCAACTGACATCCGACTGCCATCCAGAATGTATTTTCTCTATTAAAAAAACTGGTTCATATTTTAACAGAAACATTATTCAGAAGTTATACTCCCCTATCTTAAATTTTCAAGTACTCTGTCAGGCAGAAAGGGAGAGGAAAACACGTTTCTCCCTCCTCACTTCTTCATGGAGCTGATGAAAAGAAAAATGTTCCCAGTTTTGCTGTGCATTTTGCTGTAAATGTGTCACATATCTCTAATCATTCCTACTAAATGTGGTTACCAGCTTCAGCGACAGTTTTGTTGGGAGGAAATCACAAGCTTTAAAAAAAAAAAATTAAAAAAAAAAAAGTGTGCACATTTTATTAGTTTCTTTTTGAAAACTGTTATCAGTGCTGCAAATGCCTCTCCATCAGAGAAGGGGGAACACTGAGGAAACCACAGCAGGGAGGAGGATGTGAGGCACCTTATCACAGCAACGAGTGGGAGTGAGTTTCCTTGTCCTTGCTGGAACAGGGGTGGTAATTCCAAACCAGAAGGCCGGACTGAAAACATCTACAACAGGCACAGTGCTCTCCTTAACCTAACATGGGTGTTCCAGAGCAGGATGATAACCAGCTGCAAACAAAGCTAATTAATTCTGGAAAATTACACAGCCTCACTCTGCATTTAAAGAGCACAGACTGATTTGGGTTGGGCCTTAAAACTCATCCCATCCCACCCCTGCCATGGGCAGTGACACCTTGCACTATCCCAGCTTGCTCCAAGCCCCGTCCAGCCTGGCCTTAGACACTGCCAGGGATCCAGGGGCAGCCACAGCTTCTCTGGGCACCCTGTGCCAGGGCCTCCCCACCCTCCCAGCCAGGAATTCCTTCCCAATATCCCATCCAGCTCCGCCCTCTGGCAGTGGGAAGATATTCCCTGTGTCCTGTCCCTCCATGCCTTGTCCCCAGTCCCTCTCCAGCTCTCCTGGAGCCCCTTTGGGCCCTGGAAGGAGCCTAAGGTCTCCCTGGAGCTTCTCTTCTCCAAAGTTGAGAAGAGTTCTCAACTCCAATTGATTTCTTCTGGAACAATCCCTTTATTCTGGCAATGGCACCATTATCTTCCACCATAAGCACACACTGGTACTTCTATGTGGCACAACTCAGGAGAAATCCGGATTTCACATTATTTTCCAGCAGCTCCTTGAATTTAATGTATTTTTCCATTAAACAGGCTGAACACCCCAGCTCTCCCAGACTATCTCCAGAGCAGAGGGGCTCCAGCCCTCAGAGTGTCTCTGGACAAGTGAGGGCAGCTTCAAACCAGGATTTTTTAAGCTGGTTTTCATTTCTTTTATGAATCATCTGAAAGAGGAAGAGCTTTGCAAGGGGGAAGCTCCAAAATTGCCATTTCAAGTGTTTTGTTTTGTTTTCAAAGCATATTCGAGTCAGGACAAAAGGAAGAGAAGGAGAGCCTAAGAAGCGCTTTCAAGTTAAAAAAAAGGGACAACCGGGAGGGCAGAATTTTGGGGGAAGATTTCTGTTACATCCTGTACGTCCAGTCTCCAGGCAGAACTGGGGGGAACGAGCCAAAACGCTGAGCTCTATCAATGCCATTCTGGCTTCTGAATGAATGTGACAGTGAGAGACTGTGGGAAGCAACTTAACACAAATGGAAAATTTGCAAGTGAAGAACTATAATAATCGTCTCCCATAACAGCCAGATCAGGTTTCGAGGAGGTTTTTTTTCTTTGCTTTTTTTTGTTGTGGGGTTGGGTTCTGGGTTTTCTTTTTTTTTCCTTCCCCCACTCTGAGTGCAGTTGAGCTGGCACATTTTGTGCAGGATGCTTCTGAGAATGACTAACAATTTGCTGCTACTGATAAATAAGTTGGGTCACAGCACAGACAAACAGCAGCAAGAGTCTGAGTGAGCTCCACTCATCTACACAGAAAATGATTCAGGTACAGAAAAAAACATTTTTAATTATTTCCACATCCACAGCTGCTGCAAATCAGAAGTTTTCTGTTGAATTCTGTATAGTGCAGCAATTCCCCAGCTGGGAATAGCAGCTCTTTCCCACCCCAGACATGTGCCTCTGTACAAGCTCCACCACAGGCCTTCCCCATCCTTGTTGTAAGGGAAAAAATCAGAGTTCAATCACGCCAGGAGAGTACCCCAAGAAAAATCAGTCAAAATGATACAAATATACCACAGGTTCTGGATTTATCCTGCTGTAGCAGCCCAGGTCCATCTCCCACCAGAGTCTACAGACCCCACTTTCAGGCAACTGCCACAGAAAAAGCCAAAATTTTTCAAGTTCACGTGTTAACCCAACGCTGCCAAAACCTTTCCAAATTCCAGCAGCACAGCCCTGTGCCCCCTTCCCCAGCCAGAACTCAACAACAGGAATTCCTGACATCACACACACACCCAATTTAAGGGACACACATTTATTCCCCCTGGCTGCACCCAGCACTGGGACCAGCTGGTCTCTTCTGGAACAATCTCTTTATTCTGGCAATGGCACCGTTACCTTCCAACATAAGCACACACTGGTACTCCTATTTGGCAAAACTAAGGAGAAATTGGGATTTCACATGATCTCCCAGCAGCTATTTGAATTAAATGCATTTCTTCCATTAAACAATTAGTAGGAACTAGTGCTGATACGTACAAATTCCAAAACCATCAGAAACTACATAAATTCATGCTGATACGTGATTCATCGTTATATATCCCTTTTGTACTATTCAGAAAAACCAGATTAGATGTACATTAACACACTCATTGACATTTAGGCAGTTTACTGCAGGAAAATGAGAAAAGCAGTCTAGAAGAGCAGATTTTTCTTCTTTTTTTTTTTTTTTGCAGGACAAGCAACTCAATCCTGATTTTGCTACAGGAACACATTTTCCCTGGATCTTCAGCTTCATACCCAAAGCTCTTTGTGTTTCATTTATACCACTGGCTTTGCATTTCTATGAACTGCAGGAACAGCTCCCTCTCTTCAACTGCACAGAACATGCCATGGCTCCAAGAGCCACTTACTTAGCCAAAACCAAGTCTAAAAGCAAGGAGCAGCTCTCAAGGACACAACAAGAATAATTTCTACCTTCCACAACCATTGTGAATTTTCTCTACTGAAAACACTTTCCAGTTTCATTACAACGCAAACTGAATTTAAAGCCTTTTGGTCTTCACAGACCACAAAAAAGGAGATAGTAAGTCTAACTCATCCCAAAGCTCAGACCAACTCAGAGCCACACCACAGCTTCAAATCTCTCTTCATTATTAACACCACATAGTTTTAATCCAAATCCCCCAAAACCAAGCCAAACAACACCGCGGACTCTGTACAATACACCAAAACCATCAAAGAGACAAATGCTGCATCACACTTACCCCGAGCTGCAGATGATGCTCAGAAGCAGGAGGAGGAGGTGATGGTGGTGGCTCTCCAGACTCCTCTCCCCCTGATGCGATGGGAGGATGTGTGAGCACGCAGCAGAGCTCCCTTCCACCACACCCAGGGTGCTTTCACTGCAGAAGTTCAGCCCCAGCTGCTGCTCCTCAACCATCACTCCCTCAGGTGAGCAGCATCAGCCTGATCCAGCCTCTGATGACCTTAATTTCAAAATCCAGGCCACACCCACCACTTTTTCAATCCCATTAGCAAACGTCCTTCAGGTGTGTCCCAGTCTTGAGAGGGCTCTAATTGCCCTCACTGAGACAACAGAACTGTTCTCCTCTACCAGTGACCTACTTAAAAGCCAGAATTCTTTCTTTTCATTATATCAAATAAACCAAACCAAAAGCTTTTCCCATGCATTGCTAACCTGACTCCTCGTCTGTATAAAGTACAACTGCTGAAGTGACTCCTCTCCCTGCACAACCCTGGACAGAGCTTTCTGCCACGCACCCCCAGCTCTGGGGCACACACTGCAGGGACACGGTAATCAACCTGAGACGGCCCCAAAAATGACCCACAGCTGCACCTTCAGGAGCTCTGTTTCTCTGATAACCTCAGACAGGGATGGGAGGTGAGGAGAGCCCTGCAGATCCATACATTAAATGTAAGGCTGAGAGCCTGGAGGGTACAGCCTGCCCGGCAAATGGAAGTGGCTGAAAGTGATGCAGTAAAGCTTGAACTGAGACAAGTCTTCTGTGGGCACATCCCTTGGGAATGCTCTTGGTTCCTCTGGGTAATGAGGGAAAACAGAATTTTCCCCTGCAGGGAGGAACCCTCTTCTCCTCATGGCCGTGGAGCACACAGACTGTGGTCTCACCCACCCTCTGCTCCTCTGGGCAGAATCATCCTTTCTACCCCACCCTAACTCCTGGGTTATTTACATTCTCCTCCTTTAGTCCCGTCAACTTCTTCATGATAAAGAAATTTTGTTTCGCAAAACGCACCAGCGTCATTGAAACACCTTCTATGAACATCACACTTTGTGACACCTCCAGGGGTTAAAAATGTATTTTACTTTCCTTCGACACCTACCTCAAGTGCTGAGTCACGGCCCAAATGGTATTTTTGAGGAAACTCTTTAATAAAGGGCTGCTAAATGTGTACAAGTACACATTTGTGTACTTGTACCAGATCCCTTCTGGGGCATCCAGAAGCAGGGAAGTGTTTGATATCTGCCATGCCCCACGTTTCTGTCCTTACAGGCAATGGAAATTGTTTCCTGTATACATATTCTCTTATGCCCCCAAATCTGCTGGGTGTTTTCCTGCAGTGCCTGCTGTGCTTCCCATCCTCTTTCCCAGAGAAATTAACCTGTCACAGTCCATTTTTTAGCTTCTACCTCGCAGTAACATCTTTTAAAGAATATTGGGAGAGCTTTCCCAGCTGCTTTGAAAGCTCTGTCCAGAGCACCCCTGGCTGCAGAAGGTCAGCTTCTGTCTCTGGATGGAGTTTTTCACGGCCCTGCCTTTTCCCAGCATGAATTTTTGAATTTTATGACAAACAACTCCTTAAAAAGTTAATTCACCTGTTCAAAATGCGTTGATAAGCTGAGGAAAACCAACCTTCTAATTTTACTCAGGTCCTGAGTTTTACTATCAAAAGCTCTCTAAAAAAGTTTTTTAATAAAACATTCGTAACACCAAAACCTCTTCTAAACACAGAGTTTACTCAAGCTTAACAAAGTGTTTTCTCCTCGAACTGACAGAATTGTTCACTCATCGAACAAGCCTCCTATAACACACTTCTTTGCAATAAAAATGTGATTTTCATCAGTCTCCATCCAGCTTCCCAGCATCCCTGCTGCATCCCTTTGTATCCCCGGCATCCTCTTCCAGGGAATACCGAGGTGGACCAGCTACACCAGCACATAAAACCCCTCATCTCTGCCTTGGCCCCACCCGTGAGTGGAGTTCTCTCTGCTGCAAGAGCAGTCTGCACATCCTCCCCCCAGGATATGATTCCCCTTCCTTAGCAAATATTAACCTTTTCAAAAGTTACTTCCAAATGTTCTGTTTGCTTTTTTGTGTGTGATTTCGGCTGGTGTCAGTCTGGTACTTATTTATGAGTCAGATCCCCGTAATTGCGAGAGGCAATTAGCACAGTTCATCCAGAGCTTCATTTTATTTTCGTGCCTCAGATTAAAGACATATTTCTCATGTACCCTCTTTTTTTACGTGGCATGTTATATTCAAATCTCTGCAGCACAGTTTTATGGTTATCATCCCACCACACCAACTGAGCACAGTCCAAAAAGTGCAGTGTTTGAGAACTTATCTTCACAAATGAAGTGGGTTTTGTTCACTTCCCTTTCCCCTGCATTCCTTTATTGCAAGCAATGTTTAGTAACCACTCTGAATCACTGACCTGGAAAAGGTTTGGGTTTTGGTGATGCAGCTCCCTCTGCCTTTTGCACACCAGAACCCCTTTTTCTTTTGCTCATTCCTCCACAAACTTTCTGCAGAAGCACTTAAAATCCAATTGCTAATATCACAAAGGCGTTCCAGAATGAGCTTAATTTTGCCCTGTATGAATAAGACTCCATTTCCCTTTAGGAGAAAATGATACTGAAGTGATATGGGAAACCATCTTCCAGCTCTACTGGGTCATGAAAGACACTTGGAAAAGAAAAAAAAAGGAGGGGGGGAGTTTCAGAAACAAACTTCAGCCATAAACCATCAGAGTGTTTGAGGAGCTGGCCACCTGATCCCACTCTCCTTGAGGACCACAAAACACTTCAGAGTACCTGGATCACTCCCCTCCTTCAGGAATCATAGAATCACAGAAAGGCTTGGGATGAAGGGACCTTAAAGCCCATCCCATCCCCCCCCTGCCATGGGCAGGGACACCTCCCACTGTCCCAGGCTGCTCCAAGCCCCGTCCAGCCTGGCCTTGGGCCCTGCCAGGGATCCAGGGGCAGCCACAGCTGCTCTGGGCAACCTCTGCCAGGGCCTCCCCCCCCTCCCAGCCAGGAATTCCTTCCCAATATCCCATCCATCCCTGCCCTCTGGCAGTGGGAAGCCATTCCCTGTGTCCTGTCCCTCCATGCCTTGTCCCCAGTCCCTCTCCAGCTCTCCTGGAGCCCCTTAAGGAACTGGAGGGATATTTTGGGCTGCTTTAAGTATTTTGTTTCCTACTTAAATGAGCACCACCAGGCAGAACCCCTCTGCTGAACTGGACTGCTGTGCTGCAAAGCCCAGCTGGGAGATCCTTCCAAACCCTCATAGTTTTGATCGTGTGTTTAAATGTTTAGGTGAAGGTAGAAAGAAAGATGGAGAAGAAAAGTCACTTTAACATTGCTTCTGGATGTCTATTAACTTGCTCTGCAAATGCCAGGTTTTTATTATTAATAAAATGTTTTCTAAAAAGTTTCATGAAAATTTTTAAAAATAGAAAGCGGGAAACGAAATCTCTAGATTATATATATAAAGGTAAATAAAATGCACAGCTACAAAGACATGCACTTTACAAAGCAGCCACTAGTCACCTGCCTTATCAAAGATCTGAGCATGGCACAAAGCAGATGGGCAATAAAAGGATACCACTTACCCACTTAGCTAATCTGTCCAAATTGGAAAGAAGACATTAAGACCCAGAGGTGCTATTTAAATAAAGGAATATGAACCGTGTGGGTCGAAGCATTGTGTAAAATGACATATTAGAAATGCTAATATTCTAATAAATAGATATATCCCAGCTCACACGCCTTTGGATTTAAAGCTTTGTAGCATTATAATACGCTAAGTTTAATACACAGGGCCACAGTCGGAGGTGACACAAATGGTTGTGCAAATGTGACACTGGTGAGTGTGAAACTGGCAGCACAGAAGGGAGGGGACAGGGCCAGGAGCACCCTGCAGTAGGGAGTGGCTGGGTAGAAGCAACAGGAAATAAGTAAAATTATGCAAATGATTGCTATGGAAATTCGCCACATCTTTTAAAAAAGTTGGTGAACTGAGAGGCATCTGTTTCTCCACACAAATAATTGTCAAGATCCTGGGTGTACAATATTCAGGGGGCTGGTGCTGGGTGAAGAAACTTCAGGACTGAGCATTTTGGCTGAATCCAGGATGTAAGCGGTTTTTTCAGGGAAAGAAGACCAATAGTTGGAGCAAAACCCCACAGTAATATGGCCAGGGAAGTGCACAGAGAGGTGTCACACAATGAGAGTCAATTAAAGAGAGTTGGACATTTTTTTCCAATTGCTTTTTAAAAACTGTAGCTGAAAATCTCGGTTTTCACAAAATGCATTTGTAAATTAAAGGCACGCAGCTTGAAGAACAATTACTGTTTGGTCAGAAACACTTTGAGTAATGAGGAACTGCTTCCTGAGCAACTCCCCACCGTGCAGTAACTCAACAATGGCTGTTCCACGAAGAAACCGGGATGCAGGGAAGGAAACAAGTCTTCCAAGAACTTCTGCCAGGCACTTGCTGATTGTGGAGTTAAATGTTGACTGCTGAGGGCAGAATTCAGTTCAGTGATTTAACCGAGCAACTGCAGGGACAGGGCACAGGGGACAGCTTCAAAGGGAAGGAGAGCAGGGATGGATGGGATACTGGGAAGGAATTGTTCCCTGGGAGGGTGGGCAGGCCCTGGCACAGGGTGCCCAGAGCAGCTGTGGCTGCCCCTGGATCCCTGGCAGTGCCCAAGGCCGGGTTGGACACTGGGGCTTGGAGTAGCCTGGGATAGTGGGAGGTGTCCCTGCCCATGGCAGGGGTGGCACTGGATGGGCTTTGAGGTCCCTCCCAACTCAAACCATCCCGTGAGGGTTTCATTCTTCTTAAAGATAAAAAATGAGGAATTGTAACACATCTATCCCAGCGTGTGCTGGTGAAGTACACACCCAGCAGCTCTCTGTCCCCCTTCACATCAAAAATGCCATGTGTGCTTTGGCAGACCTACTGCGAAAGCTCCTCCTCCCTCTGTGTCTGATGAATCCCTTAAAACACAGCTTGGGCTTTTTACTAAGAGGTGTGGAAGCAGCAAAGTTTGTCGTGGTACGTGTGAAATAGGAGGGTATGTGTAAACAGATTTATTTTAATGGATTTAACCTGAAATAGGTTATCATTTGCAACATTAATGTGTCGTTCTTTTTCCTCTGTAGTTTCCTGCTAGTGCTGTAATATTTTATATCTAAATATAACACAAATCTATATATAATTTGATGTGATATGTACATGATATCTCTATTACATACAATATACATTATGTATACCTAGATTTAAAATAGATATATAACTACATATAATAGATAACACATTGCAATCATGTACCTCTATATAAAATATTATACGTATTTCATAGATAGATATACTTCCACGTACACTCACATAAATCTCTATCTCATATACACATAAATGTACATAAAATTAAGCACATCCCCGGGTGTTTGCAGAAGGATTTTGTTTTCCCTGCCTGAAGTAAACACCACCCACGTACCTCAGGGTTCACCCGGGATATTTCCATTTCCAGTGCCACTAAGTGTGTAGGTGTCTGACCCCCAGCCCGACGTGTGCCTGTCGCTGGGGACAGCAGGTTCTTTCATCTTCTTAATGGACATTCCTCTCCGAATGGCTCTGGCCTACCTGACTATAATCCTTTAAATTTTAATTCACTTTACATTTAGCCGAGTCATAAATACCATTTAGGTACCAATATTCTGCTTTATGCAATCCCTAAGGTGGTGCTTTTATTTTAATGAAGCCATTTGCAACTTAAGAGGAAAAAATATTCCATCTTTGATTGAATATATTTGTCAGTTTTATTCCCGACTGGCATTTTTATGTGAAAACTTGAATAAAACTAGGGGATAGCTGCTTACCAACTGGGATAAAAGTTTCGGTCTTTTTGCCTTCAAAATTAGCTGAGTAAATGGTCTTTGAAATTCATTTTGAAAACATCAAAGTAAACCTCGACCATAATCAAAAATAAAATCCAGAATTAAATTACATTACAAAGGAAAAATTTCCTTGGCTATTCGGTATTTTAGAAGAAATTACACAAGAGCAGATAGCAGAACTTTCTATTAAAAATGTTACTTTCTGTATTACAGAAAAGCAGCGACTTCCTGCACTTCCATAATTACACGAGAAGCCAAATATTTGAAGTGCTCAAATATTATTTGTTTTCTCAGGTTTTCTATCGTGCAGTAGTTTTTCTCTAGTAAGTACCTGTCATTTTTTCAGTGGGGAAGAACCACTGTGGTTAAGCAATCCTCTTTTTCCTCCATGTGCTGATACAGAAAATGAGGAGAATTAGGGTGAAATCACATAACTGACAGCCAAGTTCCAAACATGAATCTGCACAAGACCCTGGAGGGCCTCCCTGTAACAGAGCAAATAGGATTTTATTGTATTTTCACTATCACAGACCAAAATAAGAGTGGAACAACCTGGGATAGTGGGAGGTGTCCCTGCCCACGGTAGGGAGTGGAACTGGATGAGCTTTAACGTCCCTGCCCACCCAAACCATTCTAGAATTCTATGATCACTTCCAATCATGTTTAGAATCATCCAGATTATTGTTAAAAATTATTCCAAATAGAAATACTGCCCACTGAAATTCTAAACAGGGCAAGCAT
Organism: Gymnorhina tibicen; assembly: GCA_013399875.1. Lineage (NCBI taxonomy): Eukaryota > Metazoa > Chordata > Aves > Passeriformes > Artamidae > Gymnorhina > Gymnorhina tibicen. The sequence goes on from VXAZ01005100.1 coordinate 6,463,594, forward strand.
CGATACAGAATGTGAAATTCTGGTTTTTGGTTCCCTCTAAAATCATCATAACTAAATTGTTTCCCTCCACACCTCTTCGCAGAAAGCACAGCCACTAAAAATGTTTTCCCCAAAAAGCTGTTGAAAAGTGTGCTGTCAGAAACACTCTCAAGGACAATTCCAGCTTTAGTTTTATCCTCATGAAATTTCACTGAGGCAGGTAAATGGCATTATGGCCATTTTCTACATAGTGAATTGCATCAGGAATCCCAGAAGGCAGCGAGCTGCCTGGCTCCTGCCGAAATCAGTCTGAGTTAAGCATTTGGATATACCACAAATACTTAATATTGTGCATAAAGCAGATGACAGATCTCCAGAAGCCAGGGAACGCTGCCTACCTCGAGGTGAACACCACCTTGGGGAGGAAGAGGTGCTCCAGAACTAATTAAGTCATTAAGAGTTACTAAACATCAGCAGTTGTCTAATCCTGACAAAAAAAATCTGAGGGGTAAGAAACTTTTCAAACTATTTTAAGCCTGTTTTATGAAAGTTATTTCAATATAAACAGAGGTTTGCTTGAATATTTAATGATTTTGATGAACTGGATACTTTTTTCCCATTTATCTGGACACAGATAATTATACGTTAACCTGGACACTACTAACACATAAATTTGTGTCCCAACTAACTGCACAGCGAGGACATTTTCATGATTACTGCCAAAAACCGTTCCTTGGATGTTTAAAAATGCACATTTTGAAAATCTACCCAGCCTTTTGGTTTCATCTCGACCCACACCATCAGCCTCTCCAGCTCTTTGGGGAAGAGGCAGCGCCGGGAAAACTGAGCACCCCCTGCTCGGCCAAAATGCTGAAAATGAGAACCACTTGATATCAATTTCCACGGTGCTGCAAAATCTCAGCATCCGTCCCTGGAGATTGGACAGGCTGCAACACCCTGCCTGGGCCAGCACGGCATTGTTATCCTGTTCCCATCAGCCATCCCAATGGAAAAGGACATTTACGTTAATTACCTACTTCAGGAAACACCTAGGAAAGTCTTTTGGGTTCAGCAGGAAAAATATGATTCCACCCAGACTAGCACATTTGGTTTGATCCACAGCTCCTGAAGTCAGTGGGAAAAAATGCAATTAATGTCCAACTAATTGATGGATTGGGTCAGCACTCCAGTTTTCTGCACATTCAGATGTCTATTTTTTTGAGCTCGGCCAGAAGATGTTAGAAGTTTGGTTCTAATTAATCGAATGCTAATGAGCGGTGCCAAAATTCCCAAGAATGAAATCCTCTTTCCACCGGGGCTCCCTGAAGCCCTGCGGAGCCCGAGGAGGAGCAGAAGGGCTCCACGGCCAGGGCCATGTGGGCACCGAGGCTCCTGCTCAGACCCAGGGCCATCCATGCTGGAGCTGCTGTCTGTTCCAACATTTAAAAGTGAGCACAAAAGTCTCCAGCAAAGGGATTTAGGTCAGTATTTACATATTTGTCCGGTGACATTATGGGTGCTGTCAGCTAATGCAACGAATGCATTTGTTGTTTTGATTGTTTATGTTTTGGTTGCTCAGGGTTTTAGCTCTGTTTAGATTGTTGGTATCTAGCAATGCATATACTTGGAATAAGGGCAGAGGCAAGGTCAGCGCACTGACAGATTCATTTCAGACCTTGCAGAGCTGCTGGATGCTCTTGAGGCAGTTCTTACACCGACAGATGAGCTCGGGAAAGGTTTCTCTCATCACCAGCGAGAGCCGAAGTTCTCATCAAGCAAATATTGTCGGGCAGCGAGAGCAGACAGCAGGTTTTGTCTGGTGGGGATCTTGATTTAAGGACTTGGAGGGAAGTTTGCAATGTAACTAAAGCAGGGATACCAGACAGCCCCAGGAAAAATCTGAAATGTTCCTGCTTGTTCTTGTGAGTCAAAACAACAACAAAAATTGAAGTATTTATCGGAGTAATTACTAGTGTTCTACACTGATTTTTTTTCTTCTTTTTTGTTACATGTTTTCCTCTGCTACAAACCAGACTTATAGATCTGGCAGATTTCCTATAAAGCAGGGATATCTTGCTCACCAGCAAATCCCAAGATTTTCTGGAGGACACAAGCACAGTTAATGATCCCTATTTTATGGGTAAAATGAGACACAGCCAGGGTGACCTGACTTGCCTGAAGTCATCCCACCTGACAGGGGTTTGATGCTGTCACCTCAGTACCAGGTCAGCACTTCAGGCAGTGAGTAGGACTGTCCACATCCCTCAATTAACCATTATCAGATCTATACATAATTTTATAGAGATGGTTATGAGAGTAGATGGTGGAGTATAGAAGACTCTGATTTAGCTTTAAGTATCACTTTACCTTGGCTACACCACTTATTTGTGCTTAGCCCAGATTTAAGTTAAAAGCACATCATACACATCAGTGCCAGGTACTGGTACGTGCCATTATTTAAAAAGGAATAAAATCAAAATGTATAGATGCACTTAAAACCCCAAAAAATACAGCGTTTCCCTGCACACACGGGTTTGATAAATACTCCCCAATCCATCTTTTCCAGACACTCCATCAACAGGCATCCTGAGAAAACATCATTTCCAAAGCATCCCAGTAGAGGGGTTACCCAGGGCCATTTCTCATCCCTGCGACTTCAATTCCCTACTGGCCATCAGGACTGACTAAAGGACAGGTTTTGCTCTTTATGGCTTAATAAATGTTCAGGTAAGTAAACATGGACCAGAGTGGGTTTTGTCAAGGATCAACAAATGTTTGGAAATCTCATCAAGCAGAGAGTGCAACCACCAAGACCTGAAACCACTCCTGGACCCACGGCCACCCTGGTCAATTCTTGATTTATAGGATTTTATAATACGATTTTCTCAAACATCTCTGTTTTATCTTTATTCCAAACTATCTCTTCTATTGCATTGATTTGTAATCATTCTTTCTACTGCTGCTATGGGTTTTAACCTCTTTTGAATTCAGGTTTTGTTTTCTGCTATCTGCAACTTGTTTCAACCCAAGATCTCAGCCCGAGTGGTCTTCCACAGCTCTGCAGTCCATGTTTATAGAACAGAGTTTAAGGACAGAAGCAAATTTCATTATCTTCTCTAATTGCAGCCCATCACAGCACTCACCCTCCAGAAGCCCATATAGTGCAGCCAAGAATTTAAGTTAGATGGAAACATTTTAGGCCCCAAACTACTAAACCATTGTGTGACAAGTGGGTTGTCAGTAGTTATTAGGAAAACCCACGTGATGGTCTACAAGAGAAGGTCCTCATACTACGAGGTGCTGAGACTCTTCAAGAGAGATGAAGGAGGTTCCACAGAAAATGAGAGGAACGTTATATTTTTACCTGTTTACTCTTTAAAAAGGCATTTTCATCCTCCAAATTAATCTCTCCCCCCGATACGCAAATAAGCACCGCGTTTCTTCTACACTTCCCACAGCAATGCCATCCATAATTCATACAAAAACAGGTGAATTTGGCAATTTCAATGCTAGAATAAGTACTTCCTGAAGGGTGCTAGGTTGAGGTTGGGCTATTTATGACAATTCACAACAAAGTGAGACACACAAAGCTGAAGTAATCCCTGAAGTCTACTTTATCTGTCCGCCACAAAATTAACAGCGTGTCTGAGTGCGCTGTAACATGAGTCCCGTCACACGCCACTTCTTTAGAAAGAAAGAAAACGTAGGAGAAATCCACACTCAGAAATTCAGTCACTCCAAATTTTAACAAGTATCTTAATTTTTGCCTCCACCAGTCTTCCTCCGACACGAGACCCTGTGTTTTAGAAAATCTAAAAACCAAAAAGGAATAAGAACTTCACGTGGACCTGTGTGGAAGTTGACAAACGCTCTGATTTTGTGAAGATAATGTATTACAGGGCTGGCATTAACTTTGTCTGCTTGACTTCGGTTCATTCCTCATCACTCCCACCAAAGGCAGGAGCCTGCAGACATCCACTCTAGTCCGACTTTGGCTTCATTGAGGATTTTAAGGCAATCTGAGCACAGGCAGATTTGCAGCCCAAGAGCTGAGACACAGAAGTTACCACAGACTGAAAAACTCCTAAAAATCTGCTCTGCCTCATTTGCATGTTCTTGGGCCACCTCAAAAAAGGATAAACCAAGTGAGATTAGACCTCCCTTCCTTCCTTCCTTCCTTTTTCTTTCTTTCTTTCTTTTCCTTTCCAGCTGATGATGTATTTTACCTTCCCGTTGCCACAGGCTATGAGGGTGCACCAAATTGGTTTCTGGGGCTCAGCTGATGCCTGTTAATTTGTCAAGCCACAGTGACTCGTTCCCACGGCCAAACCCCGAGCAGGAGTCAGCGCTGGATGCGGAACGCCCGATGCCAGCAGCCAGAACACGGCCAGAGGTGTTAACGTGCCGTTACAGAACACCCGAAAATGGCTCAGAACTTCTCCTGTTGGGGTGCTGGTGGGCCCAGCTGGGGATTTGGCTACAGTCCAGAGTTACATCTCAGCACCCACGGCAGTGATTCCCCTGGGAACCCCAGCATCCGGGATCTTCTTGCTCAGACAAGCGCACAAGGCAGAAGCAGAGCACTGACTGATCGCTCCCAATTACTGCTTTGAACTGAAGCCTGGAGTCCGTGGGAGAACTCTGCACACAGAACTTCCCTCCAGCCACGTCCACATAAGTTAGAGACACGCTGTGACCTTTTATATTTATTTTTCCCCCAGAAAAAAACCCCCACAAATCTCGATTTTTTTCCTTTCTGATTTAACAAGAATACTTGAGGTTCACTCTTAGATGAGGTTTTCTTTTTTAATTTTACTCTACATTTCACTGAATATTACTGCTTCCACATTTAACTAAAGTTGCTATTCATCATTCAGGCTAGGAAAATTTTCCATCCCTATGATCTGTTTGTCTGGGGTTGGATTTTTTTTGTTTTGTTAAAGCATGTACCACACCTTACAGCTCTGGGCTTCACCTCATTATTTCCAAATACACTCCTTAATTGACTGAGATAACACAAACAATTTTCTTATTGATACAGAACCTTGTGAGCAGCCACAAGAGGAAGGCAGGTCAGGATCTCTCCTACACGCTGAAGGAGCGTCAGTGCCAAAAACAGCATCGTGGGTGCTCAGAACAACACTGCTGTGCTCTGATACTGGGGCCCAGCTGGACGTGGACCAGTAAAGTCTGACCACAGCCTGGAATTCCAGGCTCATCCCAGAGAGAGGGCAGCAAGAAAGGGGGAATTCTGCCCCTCTGCCCCGCTCAGGTGAGACCCCACCTGCAGAGCTTCCCCAGCACAGGGAGAACCTGGAGCTGCTGGAGCCAGGCCAGAGGAGGAATTCAAGGATGATGAGAGGGATGGGGCAGCTGTGCTGGGAGGAAAGGCTGGCAGAGTTAAGATTGCTCAGCCTGGAGAAGAGAAGGCTTTGGGGTAACTTAACTGTGGCCTTCCAGGACCTGAAGGGAGCCTGCAAGGAAGGTGGATAGAGACTATTTCCAAGAGCCTGGAGGGGCAGGACAAGGGGGAATGGTTTCACATGGACAGCAGATTAGGAATTAGATTAGATATTAGGAAAAATCCTTGCCTGGGAGGGTGGGGAGGCCCTGGCACAGGGTGCCCAGAGAAGCTGGGGCTGCCCCTGGATCCCTGGAATTGTTCAATTCCAGGCTGGATGGGGCTCTGAGCAACCTGGGATAGTGGGAGGTGTCCCTGCCCATGGCAGAGGGGTTGGAACGAGATGATCTCTCTGGTCCCTTCCTACTGAGGCCATTCTTACTGAGGCTTATGTGAATCTTGAAGAAAGCATAAATTTACTCAGCTCAATTTATTCTACTCCCAGTCCTCTCAAACTGGTGACTGAGGAAGTTAAAAACTTTCTGAGAGTGGGTTACCATGGCAGATTCTACAAACCAGCCCAGGCAGGTCCTGGTTGAACCTCTGGTTGGTTTAGCTTTTGAGAGCACAGTGGGTCACGCTGAACCCTCCTGGAGATGTCACAGAGCAGCGCAGGCCTGGTGCAGCCATAAGAACAATTTACAGCGAGAGCATCCCACGGTTATTTCCTTGACACACCCCATAATACCCAGGTACCGAGCCCCAGATCAGCCAAAGCAATATTTCCTTCCAGCAGTTCCAGTGAATACCTGTGAAAGGATTAACAGGGCCATTAGTGGCAGCAATGATTATCTCCTCGGTGTCATGAGGTGTGACAAAAAAACTAAGGTGCAAAATTGAGCTCTTTACTAACTGAAGGGGATTTTTGGCTTAGGGGGTTATACGAGGATAGAGGACAGACTGTGCTTCACCTTACAAAATAAATACTAAAGATCAGTAAGACACAGTGCAAGACATTTAACAGGGCCTGGGTGGCCACAAGAGATACGAAATAAAACCTGCTTTATAACAGCAAGCAAATAACATGAATTATTTGGACCTGATGTAAAGACTGAAAATCAGATATCCCTGAATGCCATTAAAATCACAGTCACCGGGTCTTTTGGTGTAAAATCAGCCTCTCTGGTTTAGGGTAAGGATGTCAAAGTTTATTTTATTTCTGTTTGGCAGTCTCAGACCGTAACACACAGCAGATAAAACGGCTCACACTGGGTTTCTGAAAGGTGACAGGGTGAAAAACAAGTATTCTCTCATGTCCTCATCCACAGCACCCAGCCTGCGCTCTTAGCCTGGAGCAGGACTGGGTCCATCTGCCCCTGGCATTTCCTTTGAAAGGGACAGTTTTAGTCAACTCCGATCAATTTTGGACCAAATGTGATTCTCAGTAACCTGACTGCTATGCTGGGTTTGGGAAAAAAACACAACAAAGATTTCTCCCAGTCTTCTCAACAGCACTGGAGGCTTTTCTGCTCTGAATTTGCTGCGCTGGATCTCCTTTGCTGCAGGATATTCCCTGCCAAGAGATGCACTTCTAGGAAGAAATTATTTTCTGGATTTAAAGCTGTGTGGATCAGAAGCAATCCTAAATCTGAGCCAGCACATGAAGACAAGCTTTAATTCAAAGTCAAGCTTTTATTCATCCACTGATGGCATGAGTGACCTCTACACAACCACGTTGCCATTGAAGAGCAAGAAGAACTACTTCTCCCTAAATAAATATATGCAAACAAAACCTAAATTGGTAAATAATCTAAATCTAGCTAAAAAATTAGATAAATGGTGCAATGGGTTATAAAACTATACTCCTACATAGATGGTCAAGTTTTCACGGATTCAGCCAGCGAATGCCCATAATCCATGACAGAGAGGTCACAAAACATGACTTAGAGCTTGAAATTTGTGAGCTTGGTGCAACTGCTCTTGCAGTGTTTGGATTAAACTGGCCACAACCTCAAGGCTTGAATTTCTGTTCCTGACCATGGAGATTTCCCTTGGAAAAAATATAAATTAACTGACTTCTAAATGTGCATCTCGTAATATGTCACTGGTAATATGGCAAGTACCAAAAAAGGTTTACCCTTGTGTTTTCACCCACTGACTCTTTTCTTTTGGAAATAAATACACAAATAAACCTAAATATGGTTGTCTTTTTCTCCAGCTGCTCCAATTAATTTGCATTTTGAGATTTGAATAGAATACATGAAATACAGACAGTTGCAGACACCTTCACCAGATCAATCTATCAGTCCCCTTACAGCATTGGTCAGGTTTGACAGCTTCCTTCAGGGTGTCCCATAGCTTTCCCAAAACTGCAAAACTACTCCTTATTTTTGCCTCACATTGTCCTAAACGTTAATTTCCCCTGTTTATGTGCACCAACTTCTCATGGCTCCAACCGTACCACTGCCTGAAGAGAGAGTAAAATTTAGTGCTCTTTAGCAATAACGCCGGGACTGTAAATCTTCATCAGACCTTTAAAAATCCTGCCTCAGACTGGACAAAATTCCCTGTTAATTCCTCTGTGTTTTCTGGCAGATATTAACGGGAACGAACCGAGCTGCTGCCCAAGATCCCCAGTGCTCAGGTCAGCATCCAACATCACCAGGATCCCACACCCTCAGGATCCCACACCACCAGGAAAGGGCAAACCAGCAAGAGCTGGTAAAACCCAAGAGTTTGAGTGCAACACGTCCTCTTTTTTTGTCTGACAGCAAACTCTCTCCACAGCCGGGTTTCAGCCTTCAGAGTAACCACCCAAGAGGTGTTTCCTGATGATAGAACTGGAGTCTCTCGTGCCTTCCAACAGGTGAAGTATCCAATGAGCAGAATCGCTGTGCTGAAGGGATTACGCTCTGAGGCACGCAAACATTAAATTTAGCAGGTGCTCGGTGTGCAGTTTATTCAGTGATTATTCCCTTTCTCCTTCCCTCTGTTTTCAAAACCTTGCACTTTTCCCTTGCGATGCTCTCCCAGTGTCCTCGAGCTCCCTCTCCACCGAAGGAAGAGATTCACTTCTGCTCCACCAAAGTGCTCTGTGTCAGGTCCCTGCAGCTAAGAGGGATTTTGAAAGCTGAAGTTGTGCTGGTCCTGGCTCTCACACAGGGATGAGTTCCACTCCCAGTGAATGTGCACAGCTGGAGGCTCCACAATGCTTTGGACGCTCAAATTTTCCTCCTGTTCCAACGCCCTTTATTCCACGTGGAACTAAACTCAAGTCATGGAATTTTTTTTTTATTTAAGAGGGAAGGAAGCACTTCTAAGGACTTACTACACCTTCTAAATAATTCTTAATAGGTATTAAGAAAAATATATTGCTTAAAGTGACTGAACATCCTTCATCTCACTTCTGATTTTTCTGATTATTCACACACACTTATAAGAAAATCACCTTTGCCTCAAAAACTGAATTTAACTTATTCTCTATCCTTCAATACATATTATTTATGTATTTCATGTACAGCTGCAGTTACTGTGTAGAAAAAGCATCCTCAGATCAAGCTATTTTCCAGATGCAAAACATAAATATATATTCATTAATTCAGATGTCCTTTCTTAATTATTATTTATCAAGCAGCACAGTGTTTCTTTAGTATTTATGTATAAATATATATTAACTCTTTAATGATAACTTGGTACAGCTTCAGTTTTCCTTATTCTTTCCTGAGCCTGATGCCTGGGAATTATCCCACGTGGGATTTATAAACACAAGGTTGCAGATTTACCTACAGCAGTACACTTATTTTCTGATGAAAGCAAAGGGAGGAAAAACAACAGCAAACTAGCAAGAACATCAACTTTAATCACAATAACCATTTTTATCATGATGATTTATATGAAGGAAGGTATTTTATGGCTATTATGAGAGACTTCACCTATAAAAGACTGAGATGTCTGCATTCATGCAGTACATTTGCTGCACCTTCCATTGCCTGGAGCAACTCCCTACATACAAAATTTTCCTTCTTTCTTTATTTTAAACATCCTGAAAAGCAGAATACAAAAATCCTGCGTGTTCTTTAGCATTGCTACAGGGGTTAAATTGTTAATGCTTTACTTTCACTCTAGTTTTTTATCAAACTTTCTTTTTTCTCTCCCTGGGGATAAACAAATGGACAGCTTTCCTCTCTAGTATTCCTCCTTCCATTACCATCACAGCAGAATGCATCTGAGACTATAATAATTCAGTGATGAAATACAAAATGTCGCAATGCCATCTCTCTTAAAGTGAACTGAGATTTTGTTATGCCATTTTAGGTGCACTAATAGCTCCTAAAGTCCCATGGAGTATCTTAATGTGAATTTAATGAGCTGATAGCATATAAATGACAGTGCTGTGAGGGTGAAGGTGACATAACCTTTTTCCTTCTGTTTGATGTTTGCCTTTGAAAAAATACAGATCTTTTCGAGACGCGCCGCATTATTGCAACATGCTGCATCCTTCAGCGAGGAGCCTGCCATTGTTTTAGCATTTCACAGCCCTTTTCTGCACTCTTCGTGGCACGAGAAACACGGGCACTTTTTAGTTCACCATTAAGGTAATTAAAAATCCAAACACTTTTCCTGGCAGCACAAATGCCAACAGCGCTCATGGCCACGTCGTGGAGCGTCCATCCAGCAACAACCCATCAGTTTTTGTCACGCTGGTGCCAGTGCTGGTGGCACGGACCTGGTGAAACCCTGTGTGAACCACACGGAAATCATCTGCCTTTATTTCCTGGGCATCACCTTTCCGTCTCCCAGCCGAGAGATCTCCCCGCCGGCACTGACTCCCGAACTCCGCGTGCCGTTACCGCAGCGCCGTCATTCCCAAGGAGCTGCCTCCCCTCGCTCGGCGGGGTCACGCCCCATTGTGCACCCAAATCCCAGCCACCTTCGGCGTGGTAATGGGCTGGAATCCCATCAGCACTGGCTCGGATCAGCACTGACACCGCCACGCACAGGAGAGGGAGGTGGCAGAAGACAAACACGCTGATCAGCAGCAGCCGACCTACAGAAAACAACTGGCAGATTAAGGAGGCACCCGAATGTGTGAGGTTATTAAAGCCTGCCCGAGTGCAGCAATGCAGCTTTTCCACTGCAGTTTCAAGTATTGTCTCTAAAACCTTTCATTCAAACTTAAGAAATGACATCTCAGTGGGTTTTTTCACCCCACAATCTGAACACTTAGAGCTGTGCTAGGCAGTGATGTGATCATTTCCGGGCTAAATGTTCTGCAACTTGAAAAGAAAAGTTACTAACTTTCACCCCTCTTCATATTCCTTCAAAACAATATCTAGATACAGAAACTACCAATCATGGAATAAGCTGAGTTGGAAGAGACCCACAAGGATCACCAAGTTCAGCCCCTGGCTCTGCACAGACACCCCAACAACCCCACCCTGAGCATCCCTGGGAGCGGTGTCCAAACACTCCTGGAGCTCTGGCAGCCTCGGGGCTGTGCCCATTCCCTGGGGAGCCCGGGCAGTGCCCAGCACCCTCTGGGGGGAGAACCTTTCCCTGATACCCAACCTAAACCCCCCTGGCACAGCTCCAGCCATTCCCTCGGATCCTGTCACTGGTCACCAGAGAGAAGAGATCAGTGTCTTCCCCTCCTGAGGAAGCTGAAGGCTGGGATAGCTCTTCCCTCAGTCTCCTCCAGCTGAACAGCCCAAGTGACCTCAACTACTCGTCATATGGCTTCCCCTCAAGGCCCTTCACCATCCTCATAGCTTTTATTATTTATTTATTATTTAAACTTTAAAGTGAGCCAGGATTGTTTCTTTTAATTTTATGCTCATTTGCTGAATGCAGGTCAGTCAAAGGTTTCTTGGAGTCGATTTGTTTGTTAATTTTAAAACACTTGTAGGGCAGACTATGAATCATTTCATAGACAGCATATTTTCTATCTTTTCATACAGCCCCAGTGCTGTTACATCAAGTATGTAAGGCTGAGCGAATTAAATTTACAGGAGTTATTTCATTCCCCAGTAGAAATGCTAACATTTGCTCTTCTGAGAGAGACATACCTTGGGCTGCGTTTGACAAAGGGGGAAATAAATAAATAAAAAATAAGCAGCTTACGTGTTTCAAAAAGTTGGGATTTTGGCAATGCGTGAAATTTGTTTAGAAAAACCTTTTCGTTGCCAGGTGACAAGGCAAAACATATCACATATGCTTAACAACCAGCTTGTACATATTTTGTCTTTCCAAGGTTTCTAGGGCTGGTCAGGCACAATGATGCATTACAGCTGAAGGAGCTTCCAGCAGGGACAAATGTTTGTCTCCTTCCAAAAGAATTTTCCTAATCCTTAAGAAAAACAACTCAATATTTCTCATTGTTGAATGATTGAGTAAGGATTAATTCTGCTCAAAATTCATCGTGCCACGAGGGGTAACATATATTTTGTGTCTGCTGAGGATGCAAACTGCCGGGGCTTTGGCACGTGGCGTTCGTGAGCATTTCATGGTATATCTGCTAATACAGGTTTCTCACAACAGTCTGACGTCTCCTCCCTGTTCCACTGTCACGCAACAGCGCAAGCAGCATTACAAAACACGGATGACCAAGGATCAAGGTGTTAAAACATGTCCCACCACGTTCAAAAGCTACTGCTGGCATAGTCCGAGCACCTTTGCATCACGGATGTCTCCATCTCATCAACATTTCCTTCCACTGATGCACACTGGCATTTCAGAGGAATGGAATGATCAGTTACGGTTTTGGAGGAAGTCAGAAAGAGCCTGAAAAAACCCAACCCGCACCGGACTCCCCTGAAATCCAGAGGCTCATCCTTCAGGTCCCAAACCTCAGCTCTTGCTGCAAACATTCACACGGATCCCGTGGCCTGCAGTTGGAGCTCATGGACTTCACACATGTGAAATTAATCGTGGGGATAATTCTGGAACAATCACCTTTTCTTGGAATCCCTGTCAGCAACTATGCTAATAAATCACGGTGCTGCTCATGTTATAATGACCATTAGTAATCAAATGCATCTGCACACTCAGCCTGTTTGCTGACTTAAAATACTAAAAGGGAAAGAAGAGTTTGGTGCCCAAGTTCCCACATGCCTGATGCACAAAATGGACACAGATGACCTGACTGCTCTCCTCCAATCATCCTCTGCTACCTGCAATTATTAATTGTTTGTCATCAGGCAAACTTGCATCCTGATCCCAGTCTCTTTAAAATGTTCATACCTACATACTCCAAATATTCTCTGGGTTTTTTTTTTCTTTCACTCTCTTTTGTTTTGCACTCCAATTTTTAGTGTCCCTGAAAGAAAATTTCAGCATGACTCATGAGATTAAAATGTTTTATCTCTAATTACCCTTGTCAGTATAAAGCCATAAATCAGTTTTCAAAAAGCATCACGGATTCATTTAGAACAACAAGCCATGATTTTGTTATTTCACTGTTCCTTAGAGGCGTTGCCCTCATGTCCTCTTGTGTACCCAGCTGAGCACTGGGTTTTTACAGGTGGATTTGGTACCAAAAATTATCTTATCATAAACTTTACTAGTCTGCCACCCCTTTCCTCCATCCTGCTGCACCTATTCCCATCTACCCTGGGGGTAAAACCAAGCACGCAAAGAAAACTCAAAGCTAAGGAACTTTCTGCCGGAGAGCACAACTTCTGGAACTGGATATCCACCAGGAGCACTTGTGCCTGCAAATTCCAGTTTGCTCTCCCTGCCAGTAAACCACGCACGCCAGCGAACCAGTTTCCTAGACTCCTCATCAAAAGACAACAACAAAGGGCTGTAATGATGGCCAAATCCAATTTATTAAAGAGGGAAAAGGAGACCATACACAAACCTCTCTGCATGACTGTCCAGATATGCCAGGTCACTATCTCTAGCCATTAATATTCACTGGCCCGCCAATGCCTTAAAAATTTAATTTTATTTATTTTTCGCATCCTTTTCTTTTTCATTGTGGTTCATACCCCTTTGAAATACAAGGCATCCGTTTACTCAGTGTAAACTTACACTGTGAGATATGATCCCAGATGAGGTATTGCCTCAAACAGAAGATGAAAAATATTCCATGCATTTTAAACACGAATCCAAGATCGTAAGTTACACTAACGTGTAATACATTTCTGCTGTTCTCCGGCAGGAGAGAAAAACAAAAACTGGCAGCTATAGCAATTGTATAATGGTAATTACTGAGAGAAATAATTATACAAAAACCTGTTCAAATTATATAGGGGATGGGATGACTCAAAGCGACAAGAATTCAAAGTGATGGTCAATACCTCAGAAAACCTCACTGTGTGACACCAGGCAGCAAAGTCAGACAAATAAATGCATCTGCTGAAATCATTCCACCCTCTAAAGTTTGTAAAAAGTGGGCAAAAAGCAACTGTTCTCACTTGGTGGGGATTTCAGGGCAGGCTGGTTTACCAGGGAGGCTCCCAGCAGCATCAAGGAATTCCTAGACAAAGGAAAGAAGGAAACCCTAATGCAATTTTCTTCTAAACAGGCTGTAATCAATTCTTTACATCCACTCAATAACCCTCAGCTGCAGGTGGGTTTAGAAAATTAAGGCACCTCTTCAGAGGTGAGAAATGGAGTGAGATGTTGCAGTGGAGCCAGGAGCCCCTGGGTGCTGAGGCCCCGAATTCCCACGTGCACCTCTAAGGCTGTTTCCGCCTGTACCCAAAGATAAAACTTCTTGTTCCAGAGGTTTCCAGCTGTGGTTCTGATGGCCGCCCTCATCCCTTCTCCCCAACGTCTATAACACTCCAGATCAAACATGCTGAACTATCATCCTTGAAAAGCCAAGGAAGCCTCACCACATCTTCCCTGCTTTCCTGGATCTCCTTCTGCCTTTCCCACACTGCATGCAAGATTCTTGTTCTGTGTTCCGTTCCAGACCTCGCCTCTCAAACACCTCTCCCTACTTCAAAAACTTCTGCCTTCCATGTCCCCTCCCTCCTTCCACCTAATTTTTAAGCCTCTGTCCTCACTTCCAACAACTGGCCAAAGCCCTTCTCAAGAGAACAGGTTTTTCACCGGGCCTAAGGGAAAACACAGACAGATCTTTAATTCATCTCCATTAGCTACAAACTTTTTCCTAATTATTCCTTTTAGCCTGTTACATTCCCTTACGTCTGCGTTGCTATTTCACTTCCCTCTGCATCACATCTAATTTGAAATTGGTGTGACTCAGCTGAGGATTACAAGACAATAAAATATTACTCAGTTTATTTTAAAAGTTCTTCTCTTTGCACAGATCACAGAGGCAAAGCATCCCATGCGCCAGCCTGTATTAATAAGAATTTTTCTAAGTTTGTATTTCAAGAAAGATGACAAATGCTTCAGGACACAAGTAAAAATGGCAAAAACTGTTCTGCTGACAAGTCAATTACAGACAGCGCAACTCGCTCAAATTGTCATATCAAAATTTGCTTTTTCTGAAAAGAAAAAGCTGTTACTTTATTTGGCAAGGTGGGTTCAAAAGTCCAGCTTCGCTCAGATCTTTTGTGCAGAGGGAAGAGTAGTGAGTGGTTCATATAATTTACAGTTAACCCCACCATTTCTTTCAGTATTCAGATACTACATTTATTTCTTCAATGCACGTAATTAGATCACTGCATTCTTTCTTATTAAATCAGTTTCCTCTATACAGTCTTTCAGCATTATCCTAGGAAACAAAGACATGGCCATGAAACCAAAAGCCCACCCTGGACCCAGACAGTAAAGAAAGCTGCCCAAATTTAAATTGGGATTGGGATGGTACTTACAGGAAGGCAATAATGCATATAATTTCAATTTTAGGGTTTGTGCCCCCCAGTGATGTTTTCTTTGATGGTTTTACCCTCAAGGCACCTCTTAGAAGGTAGTGAGGTGAAACAGCCCCTAGTTACGGGGTGCAGACCCAAGGTTGCACAGAGTGAAGCTGGTTCACTTGAGGTGACATGAGAAGTTTGAAACAGCCTTGGGATCTGGGAACTGATATTCCACATTTTCCTCAAGGACCTGACCACCAGAACCAGCTGTCCTTAGTGCAATGCCTCCTCCTTTCTAATGACATTGGCAAGATCAGGCAAAATACTTGTATTGCTACAGAACGAAATAAAAATCAAACCCCTGCACACAGGTGAGGGCAAGGTGGGAGAAAAGCAGCCCCTTGGGAGACACACTGAGGTTTCCAGGAGCAGGTATAGGATATTTAGCTTCACGTAAATTTCTGAATCTTGCCAAAAAGGAAGATGTTTAGGTAAGATCCAGACACGTTGGCTTTTCCTACTTCAGCCACTGCGTAAGGAAATTGCTGAGGTTTTCAAGACTGGAAGAAAACTCAACTATTTTTATATAATTTTTATTGAAAAAAAAAAGAAAAAGAAAAAGAAAAAAAAAAGTTATATATTTCAGAACAGGAAAGAAGAAGCTCTCATTCCAAAAAGTCAAGTCATTAATTCCTGTATCCCAAGGCAAGAACTCTCACGTGGAGGGTTACAAGGTCACCCAGGAAGCCGCTGGCAGTGTTGCATTTCCCATCCCCTTTGTTGGGATTAACACCTTCTGCAAAGCACAATCAACTTTTAAGGCACAAGATAAAATTTTAACAGTGCTCCTAATGAGTGCCAACAGTGGCAGTTTCTGTGACAGCTACGAGGGCCTTAGTGAGGGTCCATAAACTCTGTCTCACTTGGGTCAGCCACCTATCAGTGATAACCACTGCTCCCTGCTACCCACCTGGGCCGGCTGCAGGAGGAGACACAGAATGGTTTGGTTGGGAGAGACATCAAAGATCATCCAGTTCCAGCTCATTCCATGGGCAAGGGACACCTTCCACTATCCCAAGCTGCTCCAAGCCCTGTCCAGCCTGGCCTGGAAAACTTCCAGGGCAGCCACAGCTTCTCTGAGCAGCCTGTGCCACAGCCTCCCCACCCTCACAGGGGAAGAAATTCTTCCCAAAGGCAAGGATGAAGCTGCAACTGCCATTGAACTGCTTATTCTTACAGCATATTATGACAGAAATTTTTGTCAGGATACCTGGCATCAGTCTTGGGTTTATTTTCAGGGCATGGACTTTGCTGTTGTGCGTATTTGTTTATGCCACTGTGAAATGTATATTCGGCTATGTCGCTTGGATAAACTTCTCCAAAACCAAATCCCCACTAGAACAGCAGTGAATGGGATTTACAGCTCGAGCTTCTGAGCACCTTTACTGCACAAAAACTGTTTATTAGCACAAGTTTTCCCTTTGTATGTTGTGTTTACTTGTTTCCCAGCAGGGTCTGCTGATGTTAATGGACTCACAGCAGTGCATTCTACTTCTGTTATTACAGGTCTAATTCAGTCATTAACATTTCATTAATGGACTGGCCTCCTCGCTGTTTGCATGGCTGTCTAGATATTGATGAGCTTTCCAGTATAGAAAACTGGTATTTAAGGCAGACTCTTAAAGGTTTATTAAGATGCTCATGAACCTTCATCGCATTCTGTCATTTATTTCAGCAGATAAAAGCCAAACCCTCGGATGAATTTGCATTGCAAAAGTTTTCATCACCTGAATAGAAAATTAATTCCGTGCAAAAACCCCAAGGAGAGGGGGAAAAAAACCCAAAGATTCCACAGTTACATCACTTGGATACAAATCTTGAGTTCCTGCCTTAAAACCAGTGTGGCTCAGCACTGCCAAGTGTGCTGTGCCCTGCCTTGGAGGGAACTGCATTTCCGTGGGACACAAATCAATTCCTTTTTCCAACGGGGTTCTGCAGCTCCACTAGCTCCCAATTTCAAACTGAACTGGAGTTTCTAATCCTTCCCACAACCCACTCCCCATCAGGAACGGCCTTACTGGTCCAGTGGAATTAATCAAATTAAGAGGCTGCTCAGAATATCGTGGCAGTGGCTTTGGGGACCTCTGACATCATCACCAAAGAGGAAGACTTATCACAATTTTTAGACTTCAGTAACTTTCTGGCTTTATCAACAGAATATTGGAATCTAAAAACAGTCTTGATAATACCTGTACCCCAGTGGAAGGTAAATATCCTTAGGAAATTGCTCAAAGGAGTTATGAGGTGCTTCCTTTTACAACACTTCTGCTTTTTCCCCGCTAAAATGTGTGTTTTCAGGCACCCCAGAGAATTAAAATACCCTGCATTGTATCATATGAGTGTCTAACGCAAGTACTTCGTGAAAATCACTAATTTGATGTCATAATTACGCTTGTAATATGGAATTATTAAGCACTGTCATACTGCGCAGTAAATGGAACTTATATTGGTGTAATAAAATGTATTTCAATTCCATTACAATAACTTTAGCTTAGTCTTTAATGGGACCCACAGTTAACAAAAATAAGATGCAGCCAGGAAAAACACCGTTGAAGAGTACCCTATACTGCAATATTAGGTCACAACAGATGTAATTTGTGAGCTTCTTTATGTGCCAGTTTACATTTCTGAACACCTGCAACTTATGTTTTCCTGACAAAATGAGATGTTAAAAAGTCCAGTTAGGATTAGAGGCCAGTAAACAAAATCCCCAGCGTAATTTCCCTTAATAAATTCTGCATTATCCATGCCTTTGACTTCAGCTTTATAAATGGAGCTATAAATATTATTGATCCTAAATTCATATTTTTTTAAGGATCTTCCTGGCTCAGTCAGGCAGGTCCATGCCAGGATGACATGAAAATAGATCTCTTATTATGAAACCTGAAGCTTATTATTTTGATAAATGTGGCAACGTTTGAGCCATGAGAGGGTGGGGGGCAACAAGAAAGGAGCAACACTATTTTAATAGTAATATTTTCGAGTGTTTTTCTCCTCAGTAGAACTGTTCCAGCCCAGAATGTATGAGCTACTTATTTAATGCAGGGGAAAAAAAAAAAAAAGGAAAAAAAAAATAAAGAAGAAGAATTATAAGAAAAGATGCCAAATCCTCATCTCAACATTTTTCTTTTGTCTGTCAGGGTAAACAAAATGAAGAAACAAACCACAACTGGAGGGGGGGGGAAAAACCCAGTCAGCTAAAATGTCATGACTTGCTTCTCTGCAGGTGTCAACTTGACTTCACTGAAATGGCACAAAACTTTGATTTTCTCATCAGGAAAAAATGTTTATTCCCTCTACCAGACCTAACAGATAAGAACACACTGTGTGTAACACTGCATATTTTGATCCTGTGTCTAACTGTTCTTGAGACACATGCGAGAAATATTTTGTGTGCTTTGCCTCAAATTGTTGTCATGAATTATTGAATTGAGCTGCTGCCTTTTCATTAAGCTGGCAGCCTTAATAATTTAAACACTGGTCTTTAAGAGACTTACTGTATATCGATGATCTTCATGGGAAGAAGGAGAACCTCCCAATTACTTTATATCTGCCTCGATTTTTTGGTGGGGTTTTAATGCACTGCATGACTTCCCATGCGTTACTGGATGCCTGTATTATTTTAGCACACCAGGCAGCATTTTCCTCCATTTGATTTGTCACTGAGAATTTAGCTCAGATCTTCCTGTAGCCAGTTTTTCCAGGCATGGGGAAACTCAGACCTTCTCAGTGTTCAGGTGCAGCTCATGGGTACAGCTTCGATTTACCCCAGAAAATGAGGTAGGAAATAACCTTCAAAGTTTTAAATGCCTGTGTGGCCCTGGCCCACTGGATGGCAACCTTCCTGCACCTGAGCAATATCTGCTGCTCCAAAGGAAAACCAAAAACTAAGGGAAGTGTGCAAGAGTTCAGAAGTTACAGCCTGATTCAATAAAAACCTCAACTTTCTTCTCGACTAATTTGAATTTTAAAAAAAGTGTACCTTCCATGGGGTGACAACTGCTGAAAAATTAAGGTTTTGGAAAATTTATTGGCAAATCATTGCACTGGTGGCTTTACCAAGTCCCTTAATCTTTTGAACCTCTCTCAATTACACTGCAAAACATCATTTCAAAGTACCTCCCCAAAACGCAGAACAAACTCTCAACTCCCACAGCCTTCTTGTGGTAGAACTGGAGACGATAAAAATCAGAAATTCTGGGAGCCAGCTGATGTCTCTGATCCACAATGATGTGTCACTTAAGTAACACCAATGCTCATTTTGCACAGCACAACAGCAACAAAGCCTACAAATATTAACTTCAAACACCACATAAAGTATGAATAATCTCCATTGCTACAAATTTTTAAAATGCATCATATTTCTTTCCCACATATGTCCTTGTAGCCTCGTAAAACAAACTGTTTCATTATATGGGCTTGCGTATATATATCACAAAATGTTAGCTACTGCTAAAAGTAAGAATATAGATTCTGACATTGGAGAATTATTTCCCTACTCTCCTGTGCCTCTGGATCTAAAGGCAGAGCTACTCAGCTGTTTAATCTGGCCTGCGTCCAGGACAGATTCCGTGGTGAGATGCCAAGAGCAGCGATGCCACACGAAGCAGGAGTTATCTTCTGCAAACTCACCGTGATCACGGGCCAATTTGTATTTGAACTGATAGCAAGAACAATCTCGTTTCGTTTTCTTGTCTGCTCAGGAGTGCTTTTCGTTTGGGCGACTAAATTGTGTCCTGCTAATCAGGAGATGTACGAGATGCTGTGATGGCTGCACAGCATTTGCCAACCCTTCCATCCCACGTCCATCGAAATGCCTGGCCCTGCCCTCCTCGAGCAGGTCTGCAGTCCTCAGCTACAGCACAGGCTCACAAATCACAGAGAACAGCCATTAAATGTGGGTTTAAGTCATACAGACAGACTATTAAGTGTTGAAATCTAGATGTATACGAAAAAGAAACACTTTTTTGTCCATTTTTACACTTTACCACTTGTCAAAACTGTCAAGATGGGAAAGCCTGTTTGCCTTCTGTCCTTCAACTTAAAGTAGCTGTATGTGATGCCCTTTTAATTAATCCCCAATCCAGTCTGCTGTTCAGTTTATTAGCTTCCGAAAGTTTAGATGACATAAAAAGTATACATTTAAAGTGGTAAAATTAATTCCCTGTGGTCTGTGAAAAACTATTTACCCTCCAACTTCTCCTCTAACACTCGAAGAAGAATAAAGAGTCCAGGAAAGGAAGGATTTTCATTAAAGCATAGAACTCAACCAACATTCAGGTACCACAAGAAGAAAGAGAATGGAAGCTAGGAAATTATGTTTATACTCATTGCTTTCACCTGATATCTCAAAAAAATATCCAATGCAAACCACACGGATGCAAATAACCAAAAAACTACTTAAGAGTAATATAAAGAAACTTTATCTCACCTGCAGCATCTCTCCACTCTTCCTCCTGAAGCTGTTTCCATTTCATTATGACTTTGAATTTGCTAGAAATACTCAATTTGTTTATTACAGGCAATATAATCTCTTCGTGATATGGAGCCATTGAAGTACCCCGTGGCGCGTTAGGGACAGCCTAGGAGCGAACACTCCTTTATTCCGTGACATCCCTGGGTGAAAAGGGGCTTTAAAAGCCTGGTTCCCCATTTCCACCGGAGGGTTGGAACAGATGTGAGGATGGGGCACACCCACCAGGTGAACAGGGGTGTTGGAAGCCCACTTAATTTTGGCTCAGCACCGTTTGTCGGAGGCAAGGGGGGGAAGGGTCGCATACGTGCCACGTGCGGGAGGGAGCCGGGAGAGGATGGAGGGAGGCGGGAGAGGATGGAGGGAGCCTGGTCTCTGCGGAGGCTTTGTCCGGCAACCATCTCGTGTCTCCCAGGGGACAGGCAGCCAGCAGGACACTGCACCCTCCGGAGAGCTGCTCCAACCGGATGGAAAAGCGTGTCCGCCGATGGACTGCAGTGCAGCCTTGGCTTGGGCCAATGCTCTCCTGCCGGCAGGCAGCCTTTGGAGCGGCCAGGGGCCATAAAAGTTACTGCGACACCAGCTCGGGGGACTTTCGGGTGTTGCGGTTTTGCCTTGGCTCTAGCCAGCTCGTCTTTTGGGTCTTGTGTCCTTTTTGCCCTGCTTTCGGGCTCTTATGCCCTTGCTGGCCCCTGCTCGCTCCTCGCTCGCCCTCTCGCCGGGCCGGGCACCGGCCGCCCTCCGAGCCTCGTGTGCGGCCCGCGTCCTGCCCTGCCCCTCGCCCGTCCCAGCCACCGCCTGGGCTGCCTCCCCGCGTCCCTGCCCGCTTCGCCCCTGCGGTCCTGCCCGCCTCTTACCCTGCTCCGCCGACCCGGCCTGCAACCGTGCCCAGGGTCCCGCAGCTCCCGCCCGGCCGGGACTCGCCTCGTGCCCGGCTGCGGAGCCGCGCCCGGCCGCGTGGAGCCCCAGGGCACCGCCCGGCCTTCCGCTGGGAACGCCCGCCTTTCTCTCTGTCCCCTCCCACCCCTCTCTCTCTGGCTACTCTTTTTCACTTTCCTTCCTCCTTCTCTGTCTTCCTTACTCTTCTTCTGTAGCACAGCTCCCTTTTCGTTACCAACAAACGGGTCTCGGATACGGTGTTGTCTCGTTCGACTTAATTTCGTCCTAGACCACCTGTTTTAAAAGAGCTCCTCGCAGCACCGCCGACTCCTTGCCCGGAGATGATTCTTCCACGACGCACAACTATGAGTTTGAACAATAGCAACACGTAGTACGGTTTTACAAGCAGCACGCGCAAGAGCGATCAGCGAACTGGTTTCTGCAACAGCGCCTGGGTGTGAAATAAGCAGGTGATTCATGATGCTGTAGGTGCTGTGTGTTTCCACGTGCCCCAGATCTTCCAGCTCTCACACTCAAGGGAATCGTGTTCACCTGTGCAAAGAGGACACAAATGTTAAGTGTCCTGCCTTGGCATCATCCCGCAGTGCTTTGGATGAGAGGGACACGGGGCAAAGGTGTA
The DNA here is from genome assembly GCA_013399875.1 of Gymnorhina tibicen. Classification (NCBI taxonomy): domain Eukaryota; kingdom Metazoa; phylum Chordata; class Aves; order Passeriformes; family Artamidae; genus Gymnorhina; species Gymnorhina tibicen. Next base: position 6,485,742 of record VXAZ01005100.1, read on the forward strand.
AAGCTGCAGAAGAGGGGACTTGTTAGGGCAATGTACAGCAGCACATCAGAACTGCCCATTCCTATCGCCATAAAAATACTTGCAGTAGGAAAGAAACAATCAGAGAAAAACTAAAGGATGTATTAGCATCTAGTGGATAATTGCATACAGCCTTCTAGAGGCCATGAAATAAAAATCAGCCAAAATGGAAGGTAAGTCCTGGTTGGTTCGGCGTGTGTTAAAGGCATTGAATGTTTTTCCTATTGGAACGAGCTGAAACTTAGAGAGATGTATGAAAGGAGATGGAAGAACACTCTGGAAATATAAAATGAGCATCAGAGCAGACACCTTCTGGTCTGCACCATCATCTTTTACAAGTTCCACCAGGGCTGGCTCTGAGCCTGCGCCGCTGCAGGTTCCCATGGCCGTGTCTGCCCTGGGCATCGCAGCCCTGACCCTCTCTGGAAGGAGCTGGGAACGCTCAGCCGAGGGCTGTAAGGGCAATGCCACCACCTCTGGATGCGTGAGCGCCGGGATTCGCGTGAGGAGCAAAGACCAGCGAGCGAACGCAGCTGTTCCAGGCGCTGCACAGCTTTTCGTCCCTGAGCGCTCGGAGGCCTCCAGAAGGACGCTCCGGGAGGTCACAGAGCACCGTGCAGGTGGAGAGGGACCTCTTTCAGCATTTCAAAATGTTTCTCAGCCCCAGGGCTGCACATTCCAAGCAGGTTTCACTTGCACATCGCCTCTTTCCCCTTGGACTGAAACCGCCTTGCAGGTTCACCTACCCTGGCTTCAAGGTTCAAGGCAAAGGCACAAGACCTTCTTCCCAAAGCCTCGGGAAAATGTGCTCGCTTATGAAAAGCTTTTCTTTATTGTTTTAATGAAAATTCACCATGGTTCTAATGGAAAAAAAATGCCTTTAAACAGACTTTCAGCAAGAAATATAGGAGGGGGGGAGGACTCGTTAAGTGTGAAGTTTGACAAGTATTAGTGAAACAAAAGACCTCAGCACACAGGTTTAAATACCAGATAACTCTGTCACCCTCTGACTGCCAGGAGGAGTTAAAATTCAGGTCTCCTGTCTGGAAAAAGTATTACAGGAATATATTCTGAACTTTGCACGGTTCATTTTTTGTTACGAATTAGATCCATCATGAGATTTATTGAGATGCCTCATGTTTAATAAAATACTCATAACAGTTTGTGATATTTCGCAGGATAAATAACAGGATTGTTAACTGTGTTTGTATATCAGGTCTCAGGATAATAAATGGTTCATTCAATAATGAACTGACAACAAGTTATTTGGGTTATAAAAATATGGGAGATAAAGAGTCAAAATAACAAAACTCAAAGGATCAGGCATTCAGACAACATTGGAGTCCAAAACCAGGTTGCCCCATCATTTAAATTCTGAAACCATTTGAAATAAGAGGGTGGAAATTTCCACATAAAGCATTTTCCAGGGCAAATCCACAACAGGACAGTGGAGACAACTGTTCTTTTATTTCCAACACAGCCCAAGACATCTCAATCTTCTCATGTTATTCAAATCTAATAAAAGATTAATATCCTTTTAGAATAAAATAAAAGTATCTGAAGATAAACACTTAAAAATTATTCATCCCCTCAAAGAACACATGAACAGAGAAAGTTCAATACATTTTAAAAAATACAGTCTTTAGAAAATATGAACAAGTAAAGACTCTCTGAGTGTATTTGACTTCTAAATAAATTGCTTTCTTTTTTGGAATTGCTGAGAAGGCAGGCACTCAGTGAGGTCAATGAGACTTACTGATTGCACAGTGTTACGGAAAATTAGGCTACTTATTTGGGAACTAAATATGGATGTTAAGAGCGTTCAGTGAAGTCACACTTTTGAGCATTTTGGAGCTGGCCTACATTTTTAAAAAAAAAACTTTGAGACTTTGAGCAATAACTTTTTGGAAGAACCAGATATTTATGATGTCCTTCGTAGCAATTAAAGGCAATTCACAGAACTGAAAAGATGATTTGGGCAGCGGGGGGGAGGTGGCTTCAATTCCTGTAAGGAGACATCAATTTGCAATCAACTCAACTTAATTAGGGTGCTCCCAGTTCTTACCAGTTTTGACTCTGAGGTATTTAAAGGACAAGGAGTGGGTCCCCAGGATGGTGTTTGCCCCAGCAGTATTCGATTCCCACCTGTATGTCAGGACAAAAAAATGATGGAGAAGAGACAACTTACAGAGGAGGCATGAAGGGAAGGGTAGCAAAGAACCACCTCCAAAAGTCATTCTCATCTATTTTGTCCAGGCCAGTTTATCTCCAAAATTTGCCCATCCGAGTGTCATGTTCATGTTGTTCAATTCTTTCATGTTCACAACAATAAAACGACCAAATAATAAAAACTTCCCTCTCCCCCCGCCCTGAAAAAAGAAAAATAAAAATGAATGTTTGAAATGGCCATTTCAAACTAAAACAACTGCTATTGCTATCAATTTAAGTAATCACTTTCCCAGCTGACAGATGCAAAGCTCTCCCTTCAGATAATGACTTTTCCAGCTGACGAGAGTCAGGGAACAGGAAGTGTATGTGGGGATAAGTGTTTGGGAATTAGAGGACAGCCAAAGTTTGTGGCTACCTGTATTATCTGCAGGAGGTTATTTTACTTCTACTGGCACATTTTTATCTGAAATCAGCATAAATGAATCTTTAAAAGTATGTTCAGTGCAGCAGGATACTTTTTTTACAGTACTGGGCAATTTTAAAAGTTTTATTTTTTTCTTTTCTGCTTGAGATTAAACTCATTCCATCAGGCAGGAGCTGCAGTTTTCACCAGAGCTGTCACAGGGCAAGCAGAAAATGGTACATGGTGTTTGTTTCTGTCTGCACTCCAGCCAAACCTGTTCCCTGATTTCCAGCAGGGTTGGAAATGCAAATGCCTCCTGGCTAAAAGAAATAAAAATCTTTTTTGAGACATGGCCCAAGCAGAGAACTGGCAAACTGAGCTATATTCATACCCTTCACTGAACACTGTGGAGTGTTCAGGAGGTTACTCCCAGTTTGCAAAAGGAGAACCTCAAGACTTATCCGACACTTGGGGCATTTTTCCACACCCTAAATCATCAGTGCTGTCAGATGTGGCTCAAAAGATGCAAATAATCAGCCAGTTCCTAAATGATCCATCAGCTGGGCTCTAAGAGACCAGGTAGAGTTACCTGTCCAAAACGGGGGGGTCTTTCTCACCTGGAGCTGCCAGAGGGAACACACCGTGTCCTCGTGCCATGAGAGAGGAAGGTGTTTGATTCTCTGTGCAGCAGGAAAGGAGAGGCCATGTTAAACCTCTCCCTGGAGCTGTCAGGAGAAGAATCACTGAAAATCTGATGGCAGTTTCATGACCCAGCTTTTTCCTGTGGACCAACTCGTCAGAAACCACGAAGTTGCCCTAAAATAACAGAAGCTCCATTCTACGTTAAAATGACTCTGCTGGGCTGATCATCATAAAAAGTTATAACCCAACATCAAATCTGAGCTTTTACCAGGAAAGAAAAAGGCTGAGGAACTTCAGCTACAAGTCTGTAAAAGTATCACCATAAGCCAGCACATGTGACTGTCAAGCTGATATGAAATGAAATATTCCTCTTCATGATGACAGACTGAAATTTTTATTAAGTTTGACCAAATCAGAAGCAAAATATTGTGAGGGCTTTAATCTTGTGCTCCCTATCCTGCAATATTAATATTGTAAAAAGCAAAGAAAAAAAAACAAACCAGCAAACAAACAACAAAACCCACGAATCTTATAAAAAAATAAAAGAATAAAACTATTGAGCAGCTGTATCCGTCTTCATGTGAATGATACCCCAAAACTACAAGAGCAGTTACCAGTTTTTCAGTTTAACTCTTGCCTTATTATGTCTGTTTCTATTTTTTATCTCCAGATAAAATTTGCTTTTTCAAGTTAAACTTCCCACAGTCATAATAATAAATGGAATATGAGGCTTGAACTCGGTGTCTCTGTTTTTTCTCTTCTGCTTTCACTGGAGGTATAAAACAGGGTACATGAGAAAAGTAACACAACACAGAGTATGGAATGGAAATGAACCATTAAAGTCACGATAAGAACTAGAGAGAGAGACTCTGAAATATGTGTAGAGTGAAATATGATCTCTTGAAAAAGGAGTATATGTGAAGAAAAAACCAGCATGCAAAAGTAGCAGTGTTACACGTTCATAGTCCACGCTCCTTTCTTGTGAGACTCTGTCACATCTCACCCCAAAATTTTCCTTCTATTTGTGTATCTTTAGCAGAGTTTTTTTCATAAAAATAGAGTTTTTTATTTATAACAGCAAGGAGAAAGGAGAAGTGATTGTGGCAAGATGCAGAGTTTCACATACGGAAGAAGGAATGCAAAATGTAAAATGTGGTGGAGTCCCCATCCCTGGAGGTGTCCAAGGAATGACTGGACATGGCACTCAGTGCTCTGGTCTGTCTGCTCTGCTCTGGTGGGGATCTGGCACAGCTTGGACTTGATGATCTGGAAGGTCTTTCCCAACCTCAGTGATTCTGTGATTCTGCAGGACAGCAATCCCAGCCTTCCACAGAATCCCCCAAACATGGAAAGTCTATTTCCTGGTTAAACAGAATTCCTTATTGAAGCATAAGGGAGGTCTCACAGCACACACTGATGACAGGAAAAGCAATCCAAAGCTCCACATCTTGTTTTATTTACTTTTTAAAAAATTAAACTCCATTGCAAAGCTGCTTTGGCCTCACACCCATGGCATCACACTCTATTACTTCCCTTTGAAACGCATCTAGTAAACTTTAAAAGCCTATCCCTCCAAAAGCAGAGGCCATACAAATGCTTAAGGGGTTAATAAACTCTCCCACTATACCAAAATCACAAGTTTTATACCTCAGCCCTGTGCAGTTGGAGCTCCTGAGAGAGGAGTAATTGCACTGTAGTAACGTTCAGGTTTGATTTAGGTTTCTCCATGGGCAGGATGAAGTGTGTCTTACTCCTCAGGTGTGAGACTTGGCCACTGTGCCTTTTGCAATATATTATCCCAGCACTGTCCGAAAACGCTCGGCAGCGCCAGTTCTTGCTAAACTGGGTGTGTTATAAATCCAGGGTAAGGAGGGGATTTCTTATGCCAACAATGCTTCTCAACCTTTACCTTATTACCACACTTCTTGGCTGCTCCGAGATAAAAATGTTTTCGGCTCTTTTTTTTTTTTTTTTTTCTTTACTGCTTGTGTGTGAAACCTCAGATAACGGAGCCAAACGCGGGGAAAGTTCAGGGCGGTTTTACGACTCTTTTTTTTATCAAAAATTTCGATCTACAAAGCCTGAACGCACAAATTCGTGGCTGTGGGATGAGGTCAGTGAAACCACACCCATTCCCTCGACAGACCTTCCTTCTCCTTCAGTGGACAACTTTACGTGGGCTACAGAAATATGCCCTGAATGAGGAGAAGCACTTGCCCCTGGGTTGGATGCAGCGCCAAGTAAATCAGGAATTCTCTACGTGGCGGATTTCAGCTCCGTGTGTGCTTGAGACACATTATCTGTGAGTTCTGGAGGTGAAGTCCCTTTTTAATGAAATTCAGCTGAGCAGGAATAGCCTAGAAACACCAGCAGGAGCGCCGAGGGAGAATGACAAGACAGGTTTGGCACAGAGGGATGCCTGAAACAAAATAACCACAGTGAAGGTTTCCAGAGGGAAAAAATGTGAATCGTCTTGTAAGAGGGAAAGTGTGTGACACGAGGAACAGGGAGGAATGGCAAACACATGTCAAGCAGCACATTTTATTTACCTTTCATTAGCATGTCTTCCTGGGAGAAGGTTAAATACTCCAGGAGAGGGATGGGATTTTTCTTATGTTAACTAATCCAGACAAAAGTGAACGGAGATTTGCTTTCTTCAGCATTCATTGATATTAATTGCTTTATTGAACTAGCTGTGGGAACATGGATTTCCCAATGCCAGCATAAAGGATCATTATTTATAAGCTAACTGATCCCACAAATTCTACACTTAGCTCAACATTTCCTTTGGAAACGCTGTTAGAATCTTTTTAAAAAATCATTATATTTCATACTTTACTCTAAGGCACACCAGCTAAATGATACAGGTTTTCCAGGAAAAGAAAAACAAGTTTTTAAGGCACACATAACAGACTCCAAATCAGCTCTGAAATGCTGCATATCATTACATTTTTCTTCCCTTTAGTTTTCATTCTCTCCCTTTTCCCCTGACTTACAGGTGTCCTTAGTTACAGCCATCAGCAAAAACAAAACACACATGCAGGCTATAAATCTGTATTTGTGTACTAATTCATAGGAGTAAAATATCTTCAGTTGCTCCTTCCAATTTCCTTTCCCTGTTCAATTCATAATTGTGCTGCAGTATATTGGGCTTAAGCTTTCAGGAACTCTACTTTGTCCCAAAAGGTTGCTTAGACGGAGACCTGAAAATGTGGATTCTGGCTTCAAGGGAAGATATTTAGCAGCAGAGAATCCAAAGCATGATAAAAACAACTAAATAAACACTGAAATCTTTAATCAAAGCACTAAGTTGTCACTGTAACCCTTTGGAGATAGATATGGATGACTCAGTCCATCAGAGTTCATGCAAAAATGTACCAAGAAGTTAATAAATTTGAAAGGGAAGCCAAGAATGAATAAGTTCTTTTGTTCCAATATATCCTAACAATGCTTACAGCATTGCTGCAGTTAAGCTCAACTTTGCTGGTCAAAGACCAATTTCGGGGCTTTATGTGCTGGTTTAAATCATAGCTGAGCTAAACATGGTATGCAAATTGCAGAGAGATAAATGTTTGTTTTACTTATATTCCTTCCTCTTTATATCACAGTCAGAATCCTTCACCAAAGCCCCCCAAAGCAATCATTTTTGGCATGGTTTAGATGCCAAATTTGCAAGCTGCAAAGGAAGAATGAGGATATACTTTATAGTTACAATCATTCTTTCTCTGCCAGAGCAAAAGAAAAAACACTTTAAACGGCCTGAAAAGAAGCAAAGTGTCCTTGGAGAAGACACACTTGACTAGAGAGATCATATTATTCCACAGAAGCAGGTTAAAGCAGATCCAAAGGTGAGAAAACTTTCTTCTTGGGACGAGCAAAATGCCAGGCTACTGAACTTACATTCGGGGATCCTTGGCCAGGTGAGAAGACACTTCTGGGTTTGCCTTATTAATGCAAAAAGGATTATTCAGAATAGGTGTTTCAGATAGACATCGTTGACAATCTGTGTAGGAAAAGTGCCTCAGGGTTGTGTTGGTAACCAAAGCCTGGACATGACAACCCTTGGCTTGAAGAGATGCCAACTGGCTGGCTCCAAAGCTCTTCAGCAGAATAAAGCGAACGAGCGAAGACAAACGTGGCCATCGAGGTTCTAGTTAAGTGACCAGTTTTGAGGATGGGGGTTCCAAAATTTTCGGTTTTCAGCACCTTCAGAAGAATGGACTTGTCCACGTAGGACAACCAGGACTTGATAGGTTGTGACATGTTGATGACCAGGACTTGAGAGAAAAAAAAAGAGCTTGGCGGGCTTTGAGAGACAAGAGGATCCTGTAGCCACAAAGCAAAGTAGCCAGAAATTACCAGAAACCCAAAATTCTTAGAAATCCAATACATGAAACAAAATTTCAGGTTTTCTTATCAAGCCGTTTCATGTTAGGCCATTACCAGAAAGGAAAGGAAGCACTTAGGAGCCTCCTCTGTGTTACTTCCAAGACAGCATTTTTTAGCTCTTTCCTGTGTTCCCATTGCTGTTCCCTTTGCAGAGCATTTCAAGGTTTCGGAGCCCATTAAATTGAAGGTTTGATTGAGTTCATGTTGCCAATACATGGCTTAGTTTAGTATTATTTGTATGTACATGTTCAAGTGTGCACTGTAAACTTGGAAAGGGACCCAAGGCTTGCTTAGGTGGAACTGGTCACACTTTGTGTTTAGTTGAAGTGTTCAAAGGCAAACCTAAAAAAAAAAAAAAAAAAATCTTTACATCTTTTACTCGAATTGGGCTGGCATGGAAAATCATGTTCATATTGTACTCATTTGTGGTCTGCTTCTCGGGAATTTTAACAGATGACAATTCAAAGATAAATTTGCTTTAAAAATAAATGATGAAAAATAACTGGCTTCCCGGCTCCTATTTCATAATCTCGAAAGTATGTTCAGATTTATATAATTAAAGTAGAAAATAGAAGTCTAAAAATGAAACCCGGTTTTGCATTAGAGCAGCCGGCATTAATAGGATTCTTCTTCCAATTCCTTTGTTTTCTGCTGTAGCACCAAACTCCGCCACGAGTGGGGGAAACATAGAATTCTGCCCTGCTCAGGCCATGACTGATGCCACAGCCCATTAAAACATAAACATGGTCACAACTGGGCAGGTGCTACAGTGAGCTAAAACCCAAAACTGGGACACTTTGAAACAGTTTTTTCCACCTATTTATGAATTGTGGCTTTTAGCACTCATTGCCTTCTTTAACCGAGACGAAAAAATAAGACTGCTTTTCTTTGCTTCACAAAGCAGTAATTTGGAAGCTGAGAATGTTACTCTGTAACCCAAAAATAGTAAAAAGGGCCAAAACAGCTCAAACACGGTCCTGAGGGAGGTGTAGAGTCTAAGGTCTGGCTGCAACCTTAAGATCAGCTGTATCTCTGTCTCTGGAGGGCAGCAAATTGCCTTGCTGGACATGGAGCTGGGAAGTAATCCACCTCTGGGGTGCCCAGCCCAGGGACATGGAGCTGCTGGAACACCCAGAGGAAGCCGCCAGGATGAGCAGAGGGATGGAGCAGCTCTGTCGTGAGGAAAGGCTGCGGGCATTGGGATTGTTCAGCCTGGAAAAGAGAAGCTTGGAGGTGACCTAAGTGTGGCCTTCCAGCAGCTGAAGGAGCCAACAAAAAAGATGGAGAGAGATGATTTACAAGAGAAAGTAGTGACAGGACAAGGGGGGATGGCTTCACGCTGGCAGAGAGTAAGTTTGAATAGGGTACTGGGAAGAAATTCTTCACTGTGAGGGTGGTGAGGCCCTGGCACAGATTGCCCAGAGAAGCTGTTGGCTGCCCTGGAAGTTGTCCCTGGAAGCATTCCAGGCCAGGTTGGAGCAACCTGGGATAGTGGAAGGTGTTCCTGCCCATGGCAGGGGCTTGGAATGAGCTCAGTTTGCAGGTCTCTTCCAAATACAGCCATTCTATGATTCTAATAGCTACAAGATTCAGAGATGTCCCAAGAAATTAAAAAGATACCAAACAAACGAGCAAGTGAAATAGCAAATAGAACGAGAGATCAATTTGCAGAACCAAAAAATCTGGGGCTAAGTAACGTGGTGCAGTTTGCTGCTTCTCTGAGTAATGTTAATACCACGAAAGTCACACCTGAAAGTAAAAGCAAGCACAGTTCAAACAGGGAATCGCTGAAAGAAGTAATGCAAAACCACAGTCAAATTTTACCCTGGATAGGCCTCAACTCAAATCTAAAATTATTCATTTGGCCTCTGCACTTTCACCAACTCTGAGGTGTGTGGGTGAAACATAAATTGGATATGAATTTGAAAAATCAACAGCTTGTGTTAATAGAGACATGGAAACAAACAACAATTTTACGAGCTAAAACCAACAGAAATAAAAGTGTTTATCCTTCTCTACCAATTTAAGTTTTCAGGCTTCCAAATCAATTCAGTGAAAATTGCAATAAAAGTGTCAGTTTCCAATAAAATTGTGGGACTGCCTCTTTCCTCCTTTTCTGTAGGGCCTGCATAAACCCTGGGTGTTGACCATCCTGTTCTGCCTATCCTTACACCCTTTTCCTGCTTTACCTTCAGGCTATTGCACCTCTCCCTCCTTATTATCCATTGCTTCTTCAGCAATGCCACCTCTCGGGTGACACCCATCCTCTCCCTGCCGCTCCTCCCCCCATCCATACTTACATCATGTCTGGTCCAAGGCCATCTTTTCCCATTTTTCCACATCTGTGACTTCCGTGGTGGCAGTAAGAAATCAGCTTCCTGATGAATGGCTTGAGAGATGAACAGGTATTCATTTACTGACACATCTCTTGAAATAATTGAGACCTGTTAAAATGAATAGAAATCTTGATACGTGATATGAATATAACATGATTGAGTGGATGATCTCCAAATCTGAGTCACCAGTCGTTCCTCGTCATGTTCAATATTGTGTCTAGTTCTTCACCAAATTATTTGAGTCAGGGTCCCTGTCTTCATGTGTGTTTTTAGAGGTTTTACCGCGATAGGACTCTGACATAAATTACAGTCTTGGGATTGCCAGCAATTTAGTTAATAAAAACAACAATAATAAAGCAAAACAATTCCTTGTGGTAGGCTAATCTTTTAAGCTGTAAAAGCCTGGATTGATTTCCGAGTACTAACTCATCTCTTGTGGATGAGAAGGACTGAGCAGCTTTCTGGACACCAAAAGTAAAAACTGAAATTGAAAACTCCTCATCCACTCACTAAGCAGAGTGGAATTCCAGTGCATGGAATCACCAGATGGTGTTGGTTAGAAGGGACCTTAAAGGTCATCTACTCCCCCTACGACCCACAGGGACACCTCCCACTGTCCCAGCGTGCTCCAAGCCCCATCCAGCCTGGCCTTGGGCACTGCCAGGGATCCAGGGGCAGCCACAGCTGCTCTGGGCACCCTGTGCCAGGGCCTCCCCACCCTCCCAGGGAACAATTCCTTCCCAGTATCCCATCAATCCCTCTCAGCCTTTCCTCAGCAGAGGTGTTTCACCCTTCTAAGCATCTCCTTGTCCCTCCTTGAAACCCTCTCCAGCAAATCCATGTCTTTCCAGTGCTGAGGACCCCAGAGCTGGCCACAGCAGAACATTAAATTATATTTATTAAAATTCAAAAGGCCTTGTCAAATTGGAGAAAATACTTAAAATTCCTATTTAATTAAAGAGGAAAAAATATGGCTGATTTTATGGTTAATTAGGAATAACCAGAGTGTTAAATGCAGAACTGGGGATGTTCTGTTAAAGCAACAGCTCTGTAGGACAGTTCCAAAAATCAGAATCCTAAATGTTATGATACTGTAGGAAAAGGATGCATAACACCTCAGGAAGCCTATGGATACAACTGGAAGTAATGTGGAATATTCTACTGCGTTCCTTGGTCTTGATAATACTTGATCCAACCGTAGTGCTATAAACAGTCATTAAATACCCAGGTCAAAAAACATATGGACAAATTGGAGACAGACTAAAAGAGAAGAGTGGGAATGATAAATATCTAGAAAACCAGAATTTCAAGGGAAAAAACTCAAAGGTAGGGAATTAGAATTGTTTGCTCTGTAAAAGAAGAGACTGGGGTAAAATACAAAAGGAATAAAAATGCAAACCAAAAAAAAAACCCTCTGGCTATTTTCTTTGGTGAAATTTCAGGGAAAAATAAAAAAATAAGGATTTGGTTGTATGGAAAACACCCCTTGAAAATGAGAAACATTTTGTGCAATTTCATTAGGATTTACATCCTTTAATGTGAGATAGACTTAAAATCTATTTTTAACCAAAGAATCTTATTAAAGTAAGAAGATTGCCTGGTTTACTACTTGTAGTTGTTTCAAGCAGTGGTGGCTGATGATGCTCTTTATAAACAATAGGGAATAAATTTAAACAAGCTAAAAGATGTTTAATGTAAAAAAACTGCAGCTTTAGAAAAAATATGTTGTTGTGGATTGCATATTTTACATGCAATTTATGCTGCAGTTTCTCTTCATTAACCACATCTCGCAGATTTTTCAAAGCACCAGCATGAATATTATTAACATGTGTTAAAAATGTGTTTAAAATAATGTATAAAGCTCTGTGTTTAAAGCAAAACTTTAGGTATAATGAACAAGGGTGTCTGTATTTTATATATTGGTTTGTGTGTGTGTGTGATACATAACCCAGAATGTGTGCGCACAAATGCACATATTTATTGCTCGTGTTTTAATTAAACTGAACTAGACCTTAACAAGAACATCTAATTCATAATTCTCTCATTCTGTTCTATAGATGCTTATTATTTAAAGCAGATGTAATCCATTCTGATATGTGACATATAGAAATTACCAGCATCTCCTTTTGCTGTGTTCCTTTCCTTACCATTGGTTTCCTTTTGCTACAGGAATAACTTGTAGCTTTCAGTTTTAATCTGCACTACATCCCCGTTGTATCCATCTTCCAAAATTGCTTTTGGTAGACTGGTATTGACAGAAATCACTGACAATGGCAGACGCAGGTCTTGAAAATGACAAAACCCAAGAATCTGAAGTATGAGCAACCAACAATACCTCTCATTTCTGTCTTCACTTCATGCTTAGTGCTGAGGCTGTCAAGGGTGAAGCCTCAGAAGGATTCTGGTTTAAGCAATCCTGGCTGATTCTTCAAGCCAAGACTTGGTCCTGCTGCCTGGACAGCGCTGAATAGAGGAGAGCATTGCCAGTGGATTCATGCTGTGCTGGAGTTCCTGGAGTCAACACAGGTTTGAGGACAACAAAAGTATTAACTGGCCCTATAAACATTATTATAAATTAGAATTTAATTCAGTGGGTTTATGCATCAACGTGATCAGGTGATTCACCCAAACAACAGGGTTTGTTAGTACCTGCTGGGACATGGGACACGATCTGAAGACATGACAACTCTTCTTCCACCAAGATTTCCATGCCACCTATTGGAGCTGCCTCCTGCCTGTTGCACTGCACTTCTGCTTGCTCCCTGAGCACGTATGGAAAAGACACGATCCGAGCCTCCCAGGCTTTGTGCAATATCCAAATATATTTGACTGCCAAAGCAGAGATGAACCAAAGCTCCCACCAATTCATAAGCACAGCAGATACATTTATCTTCCCCCACCTTGTTCAAGAGCCTCGGATATCTTTGCTTCTGGTAAATGTTATTTCCATAGCTGTGCATTTCTGCCCTTTGCATCAGGCCATGTTAACCAACAAGAAGATAACAGCTAAAAATAGTGAATTTTCTCTCCTCTACCAGCAAGCAATCAAGTCTCTGAGGTCGACATGCAACCCCAAATACTTGGACTAAGAGTTAAGGCAGCCTTTCCCTGGGGAAAAGCTAACTTCATTTCTAAAACACATTTGATTTCCTTTTTCTAATCTCTCCGTAGCCTTTTTACACTGCTGCGTGCTTTAATTTTGCTTTCAGTCAGAAGTTTAAAAACTTTAGCTTCTAATAACTGGAAAAAAATGGTTATTTAAAGATAACTGCAACTTGCTTAACATGCCAGACTATCATATGCTCGCTGCTTTGAAGCTGCAAATTAATGACGAGCAGGAACAGTGACTATCTTTCAGAGGAAACTGACCTCTTTCTAATGGCTCATCGCTAATGTCATCTGTCTGCTGCATCTCATTATGGGAATTTCACGGAGTAAGAAAGTATCTTAAGGCTGTGCACAAATAAAAAGGACCTTCTAGTATTGAGCACTTTGAAAATTTTTGATCTCTCAAAATACCTTCCTTAGATACTGGTTTCCCCTTTTGTGCATGGCACGCTGCTTATGTCATCTATTCTCTGTGACTAATTATGTTAATTTTGTGCCATAAAAGTAACTGAAGGCTGTTAAGGAATAAAAGCTTTTGAGTGGCCTTATTTCATAAACACCCCTTTTGAACAAGGCGCATTTAGTCATATTTGCAGTAACAGAAAGAGTCTTGTGCTAAAAATACAACAAAGGCTCTTGAATATGGCCATTTATTCCTACTTTATTAGGTAATTTATGAAAAGTATGAAGGGAAGCCTTTTTGTTACTATAATTTGCATAAAGCTGGTGCCCCATTAATGAGATAACTTCCTGCCTTTTGTGTACCACCAGCTGGAAATAGAAATATAGGAACTTTTCTGTCTCCCAATTACTTAACCTGCTGAGTTCAGAGTTGGAGAGTAAACAGGATTCATATCAGTCAAAGAAGTTGATTTCTGTTGCTCTATCTAAAATATTTTTATTTAATTAAGGAGCCAGTGAAACATTAAAAATACACTAAAAGTCCACCAGCTCCACGAGACCAAGGCTTTAGACCTGGCTTCAATTCTGCACCTGTCTTTTTGTGCTGTCAGTCACAATTAGTTGTGCTCCAGACTAGATCCATCACGAATCAAGGCAGACATCTAAACCCGACAGTTTGAAGGCCTGTGGGTGCCAAAGGATGCAGATGGGTTCTAGACATCATTTAAAAATCACCTAGAAACTCGATTGGCATCCAGGGCCCAGACACTCTTGGAAATCCCGTTAATTGCCTCTGGTGTTAATACTTTAGATATTGTGATTTCGACAGAAAACTCCCTGCTCCAGGAGGAACAACTGAGCGTTTCCCAATGAGAAGAAAATTCCTCCTCTATACCACTGATCTGTGTGCCAAAAGTTCAATCTGCCTTTGGATTGGCTCATATGGAGCAGTGATTCTTGTCACTCTGCTTAGAAACAGAGGTATTCACATTAGCTTTTTTTTTTTTTCATCAGTTTTCCAAGTTAATAGCATCATTTTGACTGCTGAATTAAAGGTATTGTTTATCAATTGTAGCATTTATACATGAGGTGATAATTTAGCCATAAAATCAATGGACCAGCTCCCCTATTTAGATATTTTTACACTGTTTACTATCTCCGAATTTATTTCAAGTGGCTTAATTATAATTAGGATAATGACAACTCCTTAAAAGTGTGCTGAAACGTAGGCAGGATACAAAAATATCTATGTATATAAAAGGAGTTTAAATTTCAGCTCCACAGTCTTTCTGTAGTTTGAGGTCGGTTTGTTGGAGCGTTAAAAATTGTTCAGTGCTCAAATTGCTTGATTAGCCCTACCTGCCTAATTTGTTAAATCTAAATAAAAGGCATCCTCTGATGTGGAACAGAGCATGTGACAGGTTTGTACCCACTCCTTGGTTGCACTTTGGGGATTCCCTGCTTTCCCTTTGCAGGGAAGCTCCTCCCATCACCATTCAGCTCTAAAGGAGGAAAAGGCAATCAAAATCACCTTTCAGACAATCAAATGGATTCAGTCCCAGTTTAAAGAGTCCTTTGACACTCCCCTGTATATCTAAACAAATCACTGCAAACCCACATATCACCTCATCTAGTTAAAATATGGATATATTTAGAGTAGCTGCAATGGAGTTTCCACTGTCATTTTAACTATGAGCTAAACCACGACTGCTGACAGGCTAAAGGTTGTCACAGTCAAGGTCCTAATTACTCTACAAATTGCATCCTGGTGATAAGATCCATCTCCTCTTGCTTGAGGCACTGGGCTGGGGAGGAAAGTCTCCAGAGTGGGGAGGAAAGTCTGCACAGGCTCCTTTCAGGGGCACCAGAGACACACAGACACCTCCGGGCTGGGATGCACAACTCCAAATGGGCTGATTCATTCCAAATTTAGAAGCCTTGAGTACAGGCTTAGGAGGTACGAGCCGAGAATCCAATTATTTTTAGCCCAGTTTGCACTTAAAATAATGGTTTAAATTGTGTCTGAAGGGCTGTGTCTGAATGGTGTCTGAATTTGAATCTTCGAGTAGCTAATAATCACCTAATTTGCTGCACCAGTGCTGTGTTTCTACCTGTGGCAACCAATGAAGCCCACAATTTTTCCCGAACACCTTCCTGCCAGATTTTCCTCTGACACATTGGTGACGCTTGTTATTTTGTGCTGCCAATTCGGTGCTAGAACGGGCTACTTTGCTGAGAGGCTGCAGGAAAAAAATGCATTTCAAGAGCCTGCGAAAGACTTGGGAGAAGATGAAGAGTTACAATTCCCACTATAGGACATTTGCTGGATCAGTGTGGTTGTGGTGCAGCAGCTCAGGCAGGCGGGGGGCATTCAGAGAAGACAACAGCGTTGCTTCTCTCTTGCGTGTGAAGGGTTTTCAAGAAGAGAAACCTTGCACTGCTGCAGAGAAACCTGTGCCACCAACCTCACACGTCAGGAGAAGGGATTTCGTGGAGACCTCTGGCTAGAAGAGCAGCAGCTTCCTAAATATCCAGAATACCCGGAAGAAGTGACTGTCTCTGAAACACCTTCACAGAGAAAATCGTGTTGTAGGGTTACAGAATAACACAGGGAACACAGAAATGGAGGTGGGAGCATCTCATGGGCAATGCTGGAGTATAAAGTTTCTCTCTGGACTGACATCAGGCAAAGTCACTTAAGAAAAACATTTTCACTCCTGACAATCAATAAATAAATTATTAATTCAGGGGATTTTCTCTCTCCCCACTCTCAAACCTCAAGACTTGTTCTTTTTCCTAGGTAAAACATCTTTTTGACCCTCTCACAAGGCAACTTCCCTTTCATTTTTCTCTTCGCTTTGGTCTGAGTCCTGCAAAGGGCTGGTCCATCCCCCAAGGGAGGACACTTGTCCCTGGGAGATGTCCCTGATGTCCTGAGGGCCTTTTTGTGCACCACCCTTGCTCCTGTCATCCCCCTGCACTCTTCAGGTTGGCTGCATCCATCATCCCCTGGTCCTTCCTGCCCACAGATTTATCCAGCCAGAGAGGGAAAGGTCAGGAAAGGTGACGTAAGGGAGTGCAGGGTGCTCCTGATCCTTTTCCTTTCCTCATTGCCCACAGGTTCCAAACCTCAGCCAAGCACTTACCTGGGAGTTATTTTTGCACGTGGCTGGCCCAGAATGGTGCCAACCTTCCAGATCTTTCCCCAGCTGCATCACAACCAAAGGTCAGCTGCTGTGGAAGGAAGGGAAAAGAGAAAAAAATGCGTCTTTATCTGCAGGGATGTAGGAATTTGCCTAGAAAGGCTTTGGGTGTTCAGTGCTTAAGATTCAGTGGAATATGAGTCTATATAAAACTTGAAATAAAAGCAGCCCATTGACCTATTTAATGGGACTAGTCATTAAAGCCACGAGAGCCAAGGAAAAAACAGCCTAATGAGGAATTAAAAAAAATAAAAGAGGAATAAAAAAACCCACCCCTCTCCATGCCCACTAGCCCAGGGCTAGCTTAATTAAAGTCAATGTAGAAATCTGCACGAACCAAGAAATAAACAGTTAAACGTGTTATTTTTATCCCCATATTCCTGGCTGCTCATTCTCTGTGATTGGTTTCATTCTCAAATGAAGCAACAGCCTCTTGTTTGCTTTCTATTCTCTGCCTAATTTGGATAAATATAAACTTTGCTAGGCAAACCCAGAAAATCAGTTGTTACCCTGACCATGGAGCTCTGATGAAGGTTGTTTTGCGATTCTGATCATTACGAATATTTATAGTACGTGGTTTCAGAGGGCAGCACTAATTGGACAACAGTTTCTGGACTCTCTTAGCAAAGCACTTAAATGATAAATCAGTCACCAAAGACAGATAATATAAATAAAGCGATAGATTGGCTTTCCCCTCTCCCTTCCTTTCTTCTGATTTACGAAACAGCTCCAACGAGCTGTCTGTGGCCAGAAAGCCGGGCTTACGCCGGGGTTAGAGTGTTGTTATGTCTGTTTACAATGATTTGGGAGACTAGAGGGGAAAAGTTTGAATCAACAAATATTTTCTGCATTCCTACTGGTAACTCCAAGGCCGGTTTTCAGGGTGGGTTTTTTTTTCCCTCCCTTGTCTGTTACAAGTTATGATGTGTGGATGAAGGCTTTTTCCCATGCAGTAATGACTGTATACTGAGATTTCAAGGGGCTGTTCATGACAATCCCATTTTCTGTGTAATTTCATGGTTGTCTTCTTGAATGAAGATATTGGCTGCTCTGAAGCAGGAGGTCAGATGCTCCTGCTCCCTTTCAGTATTGTTCCGGAGTATGTTTCCTTTCAGCTGATGAAAAGTAATTCATCATTTACACCCTTGAATTCTGCCAGCGTTTTTTTGAACAACTTTTCTTTCCCCGTGGTACCTTGGGCCCATGAAAGAGATAAATAGGTTCAATACAACGCCGGGCCCCGGATCCTGGGAGCAGGTTCGGCCTTGGAGGCCCTGAGCTGCCCCTTTCTCATGATGGAGTTTGTCACCTTTCTACCTCGGGAAGTCAAATCCTGTCGACTCAGCCATCTCTCAGCCTCTCTGAAGTGGCTTTGGCACCCACTGGGGCATGTGAGCTTAAAATTGATTTTTTTTTAAGATCTGTCAAGTTCCCTTAAGGGAGCGGGCAGACAGCCGGCCCCGGGCCCGTACAAAGCGCTCAGTGTCCGGCGGGCGCCCGCGGAACTTCCCCGCCGGGGGCTCGGGGTCCCGGCTCCCCGCGCCCCCGGAGGGCGGCGTTGCTGAGGAGCTGCCCCCCGACAGAGAAACCTTCCTGCTTCTCCTTTTATTTGAGAAGCGGAGGCAGCCAGGCTCGCTGGGGGAGCCTTTGGAAGCAGGGATGCTCCTGGCTGGGGCACAGCGCCAGGTGGGGACTGCTCACCTCTTCTGGGGACAATGGGATTGCGTCCCCCACACCCTGGGAATGCTCTGCACTGGGCAAACGATTCAGTGCAACGCCCCACAAGCCCTCAAAAATCAGTGGGCAGGTAGTCACCAGCAGGCGAAATTCGGATGCAAAGAGAATAAAGATTTTCATCAGAAAAAGAAATAAACACATAGATAGATAGATATAAAAATAGATATAGATAGATATAGATACGTAGATAGATATAAAAATATGAAAATATATGGTATCTATTCAATTTGTGTGTATTCACATATCCATAGGTATTAGTATATATTCATATATATCAGTATGAATGTTTATAAAACACATATACTTTATATATGCATTATATATACTGTACATTATATATTATACACTATTTACTATATATTATATGTACTATACACTATATGTATATATAAAGTGTATCTATATTAAATATTATAGAATATTATAGAATATATCATATTTGGTGTGTGTATATATTATATATATACTACATAGTATCTCTATATAGTATATATTATAATATATATTATATATATACTATATAGTATCTCTATATAGTATATATTATAATACATATATACTCTAGTATATATACTATACATACCATAATAAACATATTCTATATTACATGTATTCTATATGTAATATATATCTATACTATACTATTATTATATATATTCAGTATACCATAGTATAAATATCTATTATACTAGCTATATGTTATAGAATTTTAGATCATTTATACACATATATTTAGTGTATACACCATTCTTTAAATGACACAGGTGGTTGCAGCAAAAGGCATGGAAAGGCGGGACTGCTGACTGCAGAAAACGAAAACCCCTCTGCAGAGCGAGGCTGCAGCTCCCAAAAATTCGGTTCCTGGTGGGCAGCTGGGGCAGAGGCTGCACCTCCCGCACCGGGGCCGTCCCACAGCCTTGCAGGCATCTCCGTGAGCATTTCAGAACCCAAACAGGTAAAGAAGTTAATTCTGAAGGAAAGAGATGTCAGCAGATTTGATCGCTGCAAAGCAAAGAAAATCTTGTTACAGCAACATCTCTGAAAGGGGCTCAGTCTAAGTAATAATTGCAGTGCAGGAATCCCAAGTTACTCCAAGGCCTGCATTTAAGCATTCTTAAGACACAAAGAGCTTTAGCAATGTAACCCTTCATTTATTTTTTCAGTAACTCTCTCTTGTTTGGAGTAGTCTTTTAGAGGAGCAAATAATCTTTCAAGTTGATCAATTCTTGTTGATTTTTCGCTCAGCACACAGGTCTAAAATATGGAATATTCCCCGGGCTGGCTTTTTATTTAAATGCTGTATGGTTCCCTCCTCCCCTGGCTGCAAGTGCTTGTTAATTTAACAAAAATATCCTGTGCATCCACATTATCAACACACGTCTGAGTGGGCAAAAGGGTTGGTTAATCTGCTGCTGTCATGACAGCAGGGGGAGCAAAAATCACTGCGTCGGGGGGAATTCACAGTAATCCTGGCTGTTAAAAACTCACTTCTGCAAAGAAATAGACACTTTCTGGAGAAAACAACTCGTGTATGCCTTTATTATCACCAGCCAAGCTAAAGCTGTACGGTTACCCCAACCTTTGCTATGCAAACCTTTAGCAGAAGCAAACAGCAGCTAGAAGTAATTACAAGTTTGAAACAGAAGTCAGGAGAGAGCTGAGATATTTTTAACTCGTGAAGGGAGTGCTGGAACTCCCTCTGGAAGGAACAAGGGACAGGGAATATTTGCAGCTTGTCTTTTATTTTTATTTTAGCTGCACGCTGTGCTGCAGGGGAGGGAACTGCAGCCCAGCCTGTGCCAGGAGGCCTCTGGTGCTTCACCTCCAAAGGTTTAAGGTTAGAAAGGGCAGTGGTGGTGCCACAACCCTGGCCCAAATACAGTCCCAGGAGCAAATGATACGAGAGTTAATCAGTTACATGATTAAGTTAATATTTATGTCCTGGAATATATCCACACTTCCTTCTGCTCACACTTTCCTTTCGGAGTTCTGGGCTACCCTGATGGATTTTGTGGCTGTGGCCGTAAGCAATGCTACCCATAGGTCTGGTTTTCTTAAAGTTTGATTGACTCTTGGAAATCAGATCGATGATTTTTTTTTTTTTTTTTTGCATCCCTTATTGCCAATCGGGCCACATGAAACGGCTGTGAACTGGATACTGTGATATCTGTCGTGTTTGTCCGTTCCTCAGGTGAGGCGGCACGTGCTGCCATGGAGAGGAAAACACTCCTCCTTTGTTCGGCAGCTCTCCATCTGCCCAGCCATCCACCCATCTGCCTCTGTGTATTCACACGCAAAAATAAAACCTGCTGAACAAATCCGCGACGCCTTTGTCCACACTACAGTGATTTTTGGATCTATTTTTCCTTTCAGTTTGCTGGAGTGTATTCACAGGATATTATTATCATCTCAACTATTTTTTTTTTTTTCTGCAGTTAGCATTCAGCATTTTCTCTTTGCTTTTCTAATTAGCTTTTCAGTTTGCTTCTGCTTATTTTCTGTAGCCTTTCAACTGCTCCACCTTACCAGATTTGGTATTTTTTTTTCAACACCTTGTGCTTACTGCTTATCTTACTCTTTACTATACAACTCTACTTAGCCACATTGGGCATTGTTACCTTTATCCTTCTTTAGACTTAAACCAGGATGAATTTCAAATGTCCTCCAACTGTTTCTGAAATATATTCCAATTTTCTTCAGTAGATTTACCATACATTATAATAAAATCCTGATAAAAATTCCTTAGCACACTCTGCACTCCCTGAAAGTCAGCCTGCCGAAAGGCTCGCGTTGCTTTTTTTTGCTCCTCAACAAATACTTTAAATCAAATGATGTCAAGATCACTGGATCTTTCATACCTCTCCAGTTCAACACCCTTTATTACCCTTGGCTCAAACCCTTGAATTAATTCAAATAGTTTCTGAAAGACAATTCAATAAGGCCCACAAGGAACTGGAGGCACTCCCGCATTGGCTTTAGAGACATGAGTATTCCCTGCCTAGTTCTACCTTCTTGCAGTCAATAAAGGAGTAATTAAAAGCCATCTTATCAAAGTTCTGGCGCTCTTGAAGGCCTCTCTCATCTGTAAGCAAAGACCTAAAAGTTCAAAGAAGCCTTCAGAAAACCACCTGACTACCTTTATTGTGCCTAACTTTTATCAGCGTTGACATTGCTATGTCAGCCAAAATACTCGCAGCATTTCCCTCTGAAGACACTCATCTCCCAGGAATACTGATGGGGCTCCTCCTCCATCTACCCTTCCTCTCCACAAACCCCAGCCCAGTATCTCAAAACCTCAATTTCTTGCCTCAACCATATCTATGCTATTCCAATAATATCATGCTTATCCTCGATACTCGTAGTTATCATTGATAAGTCTTTGATGTCATAAATCCTTGATATAGTATCATACTTATCCTTGCTATAAGATATAATCAAAAATGAAAGCAGAAACTTAAGATACAGAGTAAAATATATTACTTGCCAATTTTCCACAGTAACTTTTCATCATTACTCCAAAATTACTTTTTAATGCAAAGAGTAGTTCCAATCACACAGAGGCCCACATGATTCAGATACTATCATAATCACAATTAGATTACATTACTGCAATCAGGAATGGAGATCATTAAGAGAAAGAATATAAATTGCTTTAGTTTTACAAGTACTGAGCTAGCAAAATTATAATTAATCTCCATTTATAATCTTTTCTTTCATAGAACTGCAAAGCATGCTACTTTTTTTAGGCCATCAATACAAATTAGAACTAAGTAATAAAGCCCTAACTACTACTACTGTGCAGTTCTCAATCGTAGAAACTTTCACATTACACAGAGAAGGCTTTTCATGCAAACAGTGCCCTCAGCACAGAGGGGTTTTTAGTGCAATAAGTCCAGCCATTTCTACAGTCAGTTTGCTGTTTATAACACAAAATGCAATCAAAACTGTCTATCCATCCTCGGAAAAAAATGGATATGAAGTCTGCTTCTGAAATTGGATGGTACGTTTTTGTGAGAGATGGGACAATAATGACTTAGCCGAGGCAAAAAAAAAAAAAAGGACAAATACCAGATTTCACAAGTTTTCAGAATTTCCACTAAAAAACAAATCTGCAATGCTGTCGGGAGCTGTGAGATGGCAGACGAGGCCTCATCTAATTCCAGTACATGCAGCCACATGAAATATACACAGCTCTGATTGGAATTTTTGCCGTGTACAGTTTTTTTTTCATTTTAATCCTCCATTTTGAGAAAAAAGAACAGTACACTCAGCAGCAGTATTGACCACGTACTAAATATTCTTCTAGACCCAAACTTTACCCTCCCTGACCAATAAGGAAAAAAAAAGACACGGAAGAAAAAAATGAAAAAAGTGAAATTGAAAGCAGCCCATTTTTAAATGCACGAATAACTTTATCTCTGGGTTTTACATGGACAGAGCAAACCAGCCTGAAATAATTGTTAGGGTTTTCCTGCTTAAATGATCATCCCGGGAAAACTCGCGTTGTGCCGGCTGTGTGGCAAAGGAATGAGTTTTAAAGCCAAGTGTAACAAACCCGCAAGAGCACTATGGATTCCCTTCGGTTTTCCAGTTCTCAGGAGTTAAGTTCTGAGGGAGTAACTGCAGGAGAAACTACAAAACAAAGAGATTCATAGAATCACAGGAAAAACAGAATGGTTTTGGGGTGGGAACGGTTTTGGGTTGGGAACGGTTTTGGTTGTTCCAAGCCCCATCCAACCTGGCCTTGGACGCTCCCAGGGATGCAGGGGCAGCCACAGCTTCTCCGGGCACCCTGTGCCAGGGCCTCCCCACCCTCACAGGGGAAGATTCCTCCTGACTGCAGGGAAATTTGTACAGCTGGGAATGTGCGAACCAAGCTGCAATCACGCTGACCTGTTCAAATGCGTTCTTCCTTCATCTGCTGCAAATAAACAGCATCCAGGATGACTTGGAGAAGCCATGTGGAAAATCAGTGGTTGAGGTCCACTTTCTATGGGGAAAGGGCCACTGGAATGCTTTAGGTCTCTAGGATCAAGGGTTGTCTGCTTCCAGGGGATGTCCAGCACGGGATAAAGACAAGTGAATGATGGCTTTGGATCTGTATGATTTGTGGACTTCCCTAAGATCAAAAACCTGGAAAAAGCTAGAAAATTTCCAGAAAAAAACCCCTACCATGGTTTGCTGTTTACATTAACCCACGATCAGTTACAAACCCCAGCTCCATCCCACCTAGGCCTCACCCAAACCACCAATGAGACGATTAATAAGGCTGAAAACCAGCTTTTATACCACACAAGCTGCGACCAGGCAGGTCATGTATTACTTTAAAAGCTTGCATTCGCAACAGCAGCTTATTCCCATCTAATCTGAATCCTTTAGTACTTTAATTCCACGCATCCCATCCTCAGGACCCAATGTTTTATTGAACACAACCTCCTCGCTCCACTGCTTCCTCAGACAACAGAGCACTTACTTCCTTTGAGCTGGTTTCACTCAAACCCCTCGGCTTCTGGAGTCTGCTTTCCTTGCTCCCGCTCATCAATAATTGCCAACTGCAGCCTCTTTAAGTGTTAATACTTAAAAGTTATAATATAAAAAACACATTTCCAGCCTTCCTCAGCGGTTGCTGCAGTTCAGGTGGGGAGCAGCACACACGCTGTCTCATTCCTGCAACGATTTTCTCCCCTGCAAGCGATGAGGAGCTGTTCTGTGTGCCAGGTGCCAGGCAGAGGTGTCCCCTGGGACACGGTCCCTGCAGCTGGCTGGGACCAGGTCAGCAGCTCCTCGCAGAGAACTCGCTTTCCCCCCACCAGGTTCAGCGGTGCTTCCAGGCTTAAGCCTCTCCGAACAAAGGCAATTTTGGATGACAATCTTGGATGTAGGCCTTTAAAATCTTTGTACACTCTATTTCAGATATGCAAATGCTCTTTTGGATATGGCTCTTGATCAAGTTTTCATGAACATCCACATTCCTCTGCTGAAAAGCGTGTGAAATCAGTCATCTACCAGACTCATGCAGAAATTGCTTGATTTCAGTTTCCTTGTCTGCCTTTTCTATATGCCTGAAATTGTCTTTATCATCTCTGTCTATGCACTATTTATATTTAAATGTTTTTCTTATCTCCTGTAACCAATTCAGTTTGGGTCAACATTAAAACCTTTCCACTCACTTCAAAGACAGCCAAAAGAATGCAAGAGAAATCTGAGGAGAAAACTATGAGCATTTGTAGCATCCAGGAAGCAGAAAAAAGCCAACATATTTGCTAATGTTTTTTAGTTAAAAAGTTCAGGGTATGCAGTAGTGTATTAATTAAATGAGCAAAAAATATTTAATCTAATAAGATGCCACAAACCTGGAACTGGGAAAACTCTTAATGAACATTAAAATAAAATTCACGCACTTATGTTAAAACAGCTGAGGGGATACACACGTTAGAGGAGTTTCTGCTTTTGGTTTGTGGGCTGTTGGTGGTTGGTTTGGGGTTGTTTTTTTTTTTTTTCAAACCTGCCAGCAAAAGAACACGATCTCAGTGATATGTCAGAGATAAAGCTGAGGCACCAGAACGCCCATGGCAAATTCAGGGAACAAAGACTCACTCATACAGAATAAGAATGAGTGGTTATGTACAGCATGCTATTAACTCAAGGTGTTTCTGCAAATACGAGTCCTCAACATCAGACAAATATGTTGATTTTCTTACACCTGCGAGTTTTCTGCCTGGCGTGGTGGAAAAGGAGATTTAGAGCTACTGTTTGGTGGACATATTGCTGGAAAACAGATAAAGAGAATAGAGTTCCAGAGTTAGCCTGGGTACAACAAGACAAAAGCCACTGACATAAAAATCAGGACTCAAACACCGGGGAAGAAGGAGATCTTTCCAGCTGCAGCACAGACCCACATGTAGGTTAAAAAAATAAATGGAGTAGGTAACCCACTTTCAGGTATGATGTCATAGTGAAATAAATCTCCTTTTTCCAAGGAAAATCATTAATGAAACAGATACGAAACCAGCGTGATGCTCACTATTATTCACCCTGAAAAGAGTAGGGAGGGGGTGGTGTTTGCTTCTCCGTGTGTCTTTTTTAGGATAGGCCCAGTTCTTGTAGGATCTGGTGCAGAACAGACAGCGGGAAGCTCTGTAGGGACAGCACAGGGAGAGCTGGACCACTCCAGCACCTTGCTGAGGGAGTGGAAAAACAATGCAGTGATTACACAGAAGATGTGTCAGCGAGCAGTGTCTATAGCATTAGCTCCACTAATCCTCTCCCTAAGTCGGACTTGTCTTGTGATGGACAAATTATCCAGCTTAGTGGGGTATCTGGGATGGCGATAGTGTCTCAGCCCTTCTGTTCCCTCAGTTCTGAGGCTTCCTTTCAGCTCACGAGAGCACTCAAACACCCTCCCTTTGCAGAGCACTGTACACGGGGTGGAGGTCTCACAGCCCTTATTCTCTGCCCTTTGGGGGAAAAAAAATAATGGAAAAATAGAACTATTTCCTCAAAAAGTTAGCAGTCTGTCCAAGTGGCAATGCAGGTTTGAATGGGCACAATCTTCAAATGAATATATTCCAGGCACCTAAACTAGACATGTGCTCGATATTCCCATTCCCACCAAACGGGGTGGGGGAAAAAAACCCTCAATCCCACATCAAAAGGCATTAAGAGAAGCCAAGGTAGGACTGAGACAAACAAATCCTAATTTCCCAGTTTCCAAAGATTGTGCTTTACCAGTTCTTACTGGACTTCCCAACTTCACCATGCTTCATAAATATTAAGTTGTAAACCCTTAGTAAACTACCCTGGCAAACACCATCCTTGGTACAGTGATGTGCTCTTAAAAGTGTGCCCTGAATGCTCCCTGCACATCTGTCATTTGTTTTATTTTTAGCTAGTTAGAGTTGCAAAAGAATGAAAATATTTGGGTAATGTAGGTAAACAAATAAAAATAATTACATTCACTTATTGGGAATAAGGTAAAAATATTTGTGTTCTTTTAGAAGTCAAAGTAACAAAATTTTGTGGCAGGTTACCAGAGTTGTGGGTTTACCATCAACATATGTTTAAAGTAGAGTCATGGCGTTTTTTAAAAAGTATACAATTTTTTGAGTGGGAATTAATTTAGGGAGCCCTATGGTCTGTACAGTGTAGGTCAAACTCTATCTCTGCAATGGCTCCTTCTGACCTTCTGAATTAGATTAATAAGTGGTTTAGTGACAAAAACACTATCTTAAAAAATTAAAAATACTCTCTCCAAAAGCGTAGATTTCAATACCAGAAAGGTTCAGCCAGTTCTTTATCATTCAGATGTAGATAAATTGAGTCCTTGCACTTTTCTCCCTATCTCTCTCTCATAAAATCTAAGTTCTGTCTGTTCTACGTAGATATTCATGACATTTTCTCACAAGAGCTGTGATTTACTCCAATGTCTTCAGCCAAAAATATTTCTTCTCCCCTCTGTTCTGTGTTATGTGCTTGACTAAAATTAAGTGGAGATAAGTAGGATGGTAGTGGGAAAACAGCAACAGAAAGGCCAATATTGCCAAATAAATACAGTTTTCCATCCATTTTTTGAAGAACCGGAAAGTAATATTTTTTGCTCAAAAAATCTTGAAAATGTAAAAAGCAGAAATATGTTACACTAATAAGAGAATATTCTTCTGAGGAAAAAAACCAGAGTAATTTAAAAACATTTCTTCAAGAAAATCAGATGAAAAACCAAAAGAGACAAAAGAAGGGGAATCATACCTTGAAATGAAAGTTTCCTGAATTCAGAATTCCTGCTGCCCGTGGAATGTGAGTTCACCAAAAATGGCCTAACCTGTAACAGGAGAAAAGCAGTATTTTGTATCTTCTGTATACACAGTATGTATCACTAGGTATTTTGGATATTTACCCTTCTTGATTAAGTTATAACAATACTTTTGTTGTTAAAAATAAAATCTATAATCACGCCTCTAAGCAAATTATTTGGATTATTTCTCTTTTCTTAAAGAATATATTGCATACTAGTGAATAATATAATTCAAGAGAAGCTATGGCCCAAAATAAAATGACATTTGAAAGAGAAAGTGTAGGTGTATATTTTCAGGGGGAAAATTATTAAAGCATCAAGGTTTCTGTCAAGGATGGCAAGAGACTAATTCCAGGTAAATTGAAAATGCATTTATTTTGTTCATTGATCCTGAAGGTAAAATTTAGCAATTTTAAAGAATAAAGAATTGGTTACTTTTTGCATAAATTCACTAAATAAATAAAAAAATTAGAAAAATGACAAAACATTGTGACATTTTAGAAGTGAAACGCCACAAATGAAATAGAAGCAATTAGCTGAAAATCAATTCAATTGTCCTCCAGGTCTAGGGCCGAGGTACAGGTCAGAAATGTAGCTGTGTAAATAAAGCTTTAAATACCCCATAAAAACAGCCATTCTGGAAACGAGGAGAAGAGTCTTATTTATGCCTTAATTAAAATCTGATAATGCAGGAAAAAAAAAAAATAAAAAAAGAAGAGCCAACTTTGGGATTGGTGCAATGACCTGAAAATGGGTCCTGTCTCCATGAAGAAGATCTATTGTGTCCCAGGAGAGCATCTGAGGATGGGGCAGCTGAGATTTCTGCTTCCTGCCGTTGTGCATCCCATGAATGCAGGGGTCATCAAGGGGTTAGTGAATCCCTTGGGAGCTGAAACGGTGGGAATCTGCCAGTTGAACTCTTCCTGGTTGTCCTACGCCGTCCCCCGTTTAGTTTTCCTGCTAAACCCTCCTTAATAAAATATTCTCCTCCCAAAACTACCACAGTTTTCTCGCAGGAGGTTTTTCTACGGCTGAAATTTCCATCAGGGTCGATTTCGCCCATAACTCTTCACAAGAGAATTATTTATGGGTTGCTTAGGAAGTATTGTGTGGGCTGATATCCTGCAGAAGTTTGGCATCTCCTGGTAGCAAACTTCGTGTGATTAGATAGGACTGCCCCCTTCATAAAGCAGCCTGCAAACTAAAGATAATTGGTAACCTCTTGCAGCAGTTTGGGTGAAATTATTTCAAATTGCTTTCACTTGTCTGTGAAACTTGAGATAGGTTTGCAGGAATATTTCACCTTGCAGAACATTTGCTTTTCTTTAAGTGCAATTTATTACCTTTATTATCTGTGCATTGTGTGACATGCAGCAGGATTAGCTGCACCTTTGGCAATGCCCAGTCCCACAGACATTTTCAGTGGTTAATATTTTCATCTGGTCATATCTGCAGCTAAATATTCAAACTTTTAAAGGACAACTGAAGAAGAAACACGGTGAGGCCTGGAAAGTGGCGTGGTTTGCCTTGACATAAAAACTGACAGTGAGAAGCAAAGTAAAAAGCCTGAAGATACCAAAAGTTATTTGTTTAGAAGGTGGAAAAATAGCTGTGCCCATAAACATTGGCTTTCATCTTCCATTAATGAAATAGACTAACACTGGTGTAAGTTGTAATCTGCAGCTTCCTGAAGCTGAATTTAACTCGTAGCAACTGAGTTGAGGACAGTGTTCCACTCTGTCATTTTTAGCTGCAAATTTCTGCAGTTCAGTATAAAATATTCACTGACAAGNCTGTCTATCTATGAGCTGTAACCCAACTCCTGGCTACCACTGAAACTATTTCATAGAATCATAGAATTCCAGACTGGTTTGGGTTGAAAGGGACCTTAAAGCCCATCTCATTCCACCCCCTGCCATGGGCAGGGACACCTTCCACAATCCCAGTTTGCTCCAAGCCCTGTCCAACCCGGCCTTGGGCCCTTCCAGAGATCCAGGGGCAGGCACAGCTTCTCTGGACAGAGATTCTAAAAACAGTTTTGCCCTCAAATTTGCAAGTTAATCAATATTAACCATAACCAGTACCCAGTCATAGCTAATCTCTTCAGGTAAAGGTGAGAATGTGCTTTCTTGAGATCTCTTGGGGCTTCATTCAGAATCTAAACGCAGAATAAACTTGAACTTTCTGTGTCTCTACAAGGAGGAAGAAATCTTGCTTTTTAGAGCCTCTGTCGTCACTCTGAGTGAAAAAGGAATGAATGGCAAGGGAGGGAACTGTTTCACCCAAAAGATGTGGTAGCAGTTTTCAGAAATGGTGAAAGGTATCTGTGATGCCACTGGAGTGACTTCTTATGAATAAAAGAGAAAACTAAATTGCAGAAAAAAAGAAAGGTAAGGTAAGGAGTCAGGGAAAACTTCTGGACCGTCAGCAGAGTTCCCAACTGAAATAATATTATGAGGAAGTTAGGAAATCTCTGTTACTGCAGGCATTTAAAAAGAGTTAAGCGAACATCTGGTGAGACCAACATAGGTACTGTTGATCTTACCTGGAGGCAGGAGTGCATTGGGTGACCTCTCTTCTGCTGTATCCTCTTTGATTGCTGATCCACATCTTTCTTTTCCACCTCCTTGATGTCTTTCCTTATGCTACCAGACAGGAATGTTCACTAATCAATTCGATCTCTACAGTTAATGCTTTTTCTTTATATAGGCAGTTGGCTTGAGGAATCAACTGCAGCCTTAATCAAAACAAATTCTTAATAAAAACACTCAACATATGCGAATCACTCCTCTCTCCTCACTGCTGTGGAGCTGTGGTGTAGGATAGACTGGAGCCACAAACAGCACTTGCAACAAAAAGAAAACAACTCACAGCATAACTTACAACACCATTTATGAAGCCACTTCTATCTTTCAAGAGAGTTTTGCATCATTTTCAAAAGAAACAGGTATAGATGCTCTCAGTCTAAAGAGATCGTTTCTTTTACTCATTGTTTTCATCAAAAATGAAAGAATATCACAGTTACAAAGTTTTTATTACTTATAACAATATATTTCTCAGCCCTAAGGACTGGCAGCAGATATTTATTTCTGCTCTTTTCATTTTCTAGCTTTCCTGTCTTCAAAATCACCAAATACTTTTTAGCAATGTTTATATTTTGCTGGAGCACACTGGTGCCATATAGAATATTTTGCAGTGTTTTCTTCAAGGTTTGAATATCAAACTTTCTTACAGGTGGATAAAACATTCTTTCCTAGACATTCTTGACACTAAAAATAGGTTTATTATATTATGGAGAATGAACTTAGAAAGTTCAATTTTCATTTGGAAAGGCCAAGAGACCTGAAATAATATTTTTATAGATCATATAACATTAATTTAAATTAAGTCATTTGCCCCAAGAAAGAATATAGCTGTCTAAAGGGGGTTCAGGAGCTCTTAGATAAATATAAGAGATTAGGAATTTTTTGCTTGCATTTGTATTTATTTTTTTCTTTTTGGAAAGCATTTCTATTTCCCTGCTGGGCTCGGAAAACACATAAATATTTTCTTTCCTTCACCATCCAATGTCTACACAGAGGGAAGAACAGAAACTTTATCAGCATTTGCTTTTTATCTCACTGCCCTTTTTGCTCCAGACACATTTTTGCCAAGTTAATAACTCAATAACGGTAACTGGTAACTCAATAATAATCACATTTGATAGTGCATTATGTAGTAGGTTTTCATTTGTCAGTCTTAAAACACTTCTCCAAGGAAGCCAAGTCTCGCACCCTGTGATCCTACCAAGATACAGACTCCTGATGTAACTTGCTCAAGGGCAGACAGCAGGCCAGGGTCACAGTGGGAACAGAGCTGACATTTCCTTGAGTTTTCCTTCAGTCTGACATTCCCAGGCCTTTTCTCCTCATCGCTCAGCCGCCATGTTGTACAGTTTGGATATGTCATTCCCAGTGATACGTTCACTTATTCTGTTTCAGGGTAAAAATGCCCAGCTGATGTCAGTTATTAGCAACGCGTGATATCAGGAATGTGTTACTTCTGAAGGTGGTGAAGGGTCTGGAAAGTGAATCCCGTGAGGAGCGGCTGAGGGAGCTGGTGGGGGTTCGGCCGGGAGAAAAGGAGGCTCAGGGGGGACCTCCACAACTCCCTGGCAGGAGGGGGCAGCCAGGGGGTTCAGGCTCTGCTCCCAGGGAACAGGGACAGGACAAGGGGGAACGACCTCAAGGTGTGCTGAGAAAGGCTCAGGATGGACACCAGCAGGAATTTCCCCATGGAAAGGGTGCTCAGGCCTTGGCAGGGGCTGCCCAGGGAGGTTTGGAGTCCCCATCCCTGGAGGTGTCCAAGGAATTCCTGGAGGTGGCACTCGGTGCTCTGGGCTGGGGACAAGGTGGGGATGGGGCACAGCTTGGACTTGATGGTCTTGGAGGCCTTTTTGCAACCTCCGTGATCCAGGGATTATCTATTCTATCTCCACAACGACAGAAAATGAGAATCAGAGTAGGCCACAAAGATCACTTTTAATACAGACAAACGCCGGCTCTGTTTGTGCGTAACAAAAGCATCCTTATTATTTATGCCTTTACTAGAGGCTGTTTGAATGCAAAACACCTACCTTGCTATCAGGTTGCTACGCTATTACTCTCTGTGTAGGAAGCCTACACCAAGGAATCATGTGGGGATTTTGCTTCCTATATTTTACACCAAATTAACTACACATTTTTCCTGAGTAATAATAGGCTGCCCTAACAGTAATAATGCATTCAAATATCAAACCAGTTTGAAGTGCATGTACATACACACTGTTTCATAATACTGCACTCAAAAAAGGCACACCCTTGTGAAAACAATTTGGAGGAAATTGTATAGGTCCACAAGACAAGTTTCTGTACTAGAACACGTAGTGAAGACGTGCCAAATTCAGGAGATTGTATCTGGACAGCATTTAAATCAAAGCAAAAGGACTCCTATTAACTTCCACGGAACACAGAATTTACTCAAATCTATAAATTAGCTCAAAAGAATTAATTGATTTCTTCCTATTTATACCCAACTTTACTCTGTAAACTTTGAGGAAAAAAAAATCTGATTTCATAAAAATATTCCAGCAATTTGATCCTTCAAGATATTAGCATACTTTTAAAATGCAAAACCAGAGTTAAATGTTTTTAAAGCCAGCTCTTTAGTGCTGCTCTTCAAATAAAATCACTGGTTTAGTTGCTGAACTGGAGTTTAGAATCAAATTTTTAAAAAATGTCACACAAAGGAAAAAATAGCTGGTTAATGAACAGCTTTATATATAATTTTCTGTACAATATTAGCATTTTGGGCAACATCCAAATGTGAGCTCCCTTTGTAGAGTAGATATGTTGCACAGATATTCACTGCTACTTAAGTAATCTCATATTCAAACTACAACACAGGACAGTGTTTAATGTTCCAGAGCTTCAAATGATGGAAGAGAGGGGTCTTGAACCAGTTGTGCTGACTGGAAGATGGCATTAAATTAGTTGTGAGAAATCCAGCACCGACTGTTTAAACATCATCTTGAAGGATTTCTTTTAAAAATTAGCTCAAAAAAAAAAAAAAAAAAAAAAGAAAATCTG